>JAGPOW010002120.1:1096298-1123068 GCA_030014935.1 Caiman crocodilus | reverse complement strand
ACCGCAGTTGGAGTACTGCATGCAATTCTGGGCACCGCACTTCAAGAGGGATGCGGATAACCTGGAGAGGGTCCAGAGAAGGGCCACTCGTATGGTTAAAGGCTTGCAGATCAAGCCCTACGAGGAGAGACTAGAGAACCTGGACCTTTTCAGCCTCCGCAAGAGAAGGTTGAGAGGCGACCTTGTGGCTGTCTATAAGTTCATCATGGGGGCACTGAAGGGAATTGGTGAGGTTTTATTCACTAAGGCGCCTCTGGGGGTTACAAGAAATAATGGTCATGAGCTAGCAGAGAGCAGATTTAGACTGGACATTAGGAAGAACTTCTTTACAGTTAGAGTAGCCAAGGTCTGGAACGGGCTCCCAAGGGAGATGGTGCTCCCCTATCCTGAGGGTCTTCAAGAGAAGGTTGGATATGCATCTAGCTGGGGTCATCTAGACCCAGCACTCTTTCCTGCCTATGCAGGGGGTCGGACTCAATGATCTACTGAGGTCCTTTCCAACCCTAACATCTATGTATCTATGAATCTATAAATTTGATACCTGCATAAGGTATGATATCTGAATAAAGCAGGTATCGAATTTATGCACAAATAGATAAATTGCATTAGCGAACATGTAAATGTGCTAATGTACATTAACGCAGGGTGTGTCCATTTAATTGTGACTAACTTTAGTCCCAAGTCAGTCCACATGACCAACATTAATGCACATAAGCATGTCTACACATTCGCTAGTGGGATTTAGCTATTTGTGCACAAACTTGATACCAGTTTTATGTGTGCACATGTAGATGTGCACCTAAATCTCCTTAATGTACATTAGGCCAATGTACATTAAGTTTAGGCACATGTAAAATCACATGTAGACATGCCAATAGTGTCTTCATATGTTATTTAAGAAGACTTTTTATCTTCCCAGAGTGGTATTAAGATTTTATAGATTTCATAGACATTAAGGCTAGAAGGGACCTTGCGTGATCACTGGGTCCAGCCCCTGGCCCAAGGGGCAGGAAGTCAGCTGAGGTCAGATCACCCCAGCAAGATAAGCATCTGAGTATTTCTTAAAGATATCCAGAGTAGGTGCTTGTACCACTCCTTAGGGTAGTCTATTCCAGACTCTCGAGACTTGGATAATAAAGAAGTTTTTCCGTATGTCCAGTCTAAAGTAGTGCTCCAGCAGTTTGTGACAGTTATACCTTGGCTTCCCTTGGGGGTGCCCTGGTGAACAAATGTTCTCTGAGTTCCTGATGCACGCTTCTTATATATTTATAGGCTGCCCCCCAGTCACCCCTCAGACTCTTCTCCAGACTGAAGAGTCCCATGCCTCTCAGCCTGTCCTCATAAGGGCTGTTCTCTTGACTTTAATCATGTGCATGGCTCTCCTCTGAACTTTATCAAGCTTCTTCACATCCTTTTTAGAGTGTGGAGTCCAGAATTGGATGCAGTACTCCAGCTGAAGCCTCACTAACACCAAGTACAGAGGGAGGATGACTTCTTGGGTCTTGCTTGAGATGCACCAGTAGGTGCAAGCCAGAGTTTTATTTGCTTTGCTGGCTGCAGCATTGCATTGGTAGCTCATGTTCATCTTGTGGTCAATCATGATCCCCAAGTCTCTTTCGGTCGTGGTGCTAATGAACACAGCACTGCCAAGCCTATAAGTATGATGTGGGTTTTTTCTCCCGAGGTGGAGTACTTTGCAGTTCTCTGTCTTGAATGTCATGTGGTTTTGATCTGCCCACCTTGTGAGCCTGTCCAGGTTGGCCTGAATTGCCAGACTAGCTTCTAGATGGACTGCACTTAAGTATAAATAATATCTTATACCAACATTAGTACTTATATGAGCAGCTGCTATCTACTGCAGGCTACCAGGAATTCTTCTGACAGACAGCTGGCACTGTAGGAAAGTCAGTGGATGCATATACATGTGCAATGAATGTGAAGCAACCAACATCTGGGACCACAGCATGTGGAGCCAGGCCAGAGCAGCCCCAGCTGGCAGGCAGTCCAGGGGCCAGTCTGTCAGCCTGGGGTTGTTCCAACATAGCTGAACGTGCCGCAGAGGGCGGGCTGGGACATGAGCGTGTTCCAGTAAGGGGCTAGCCAGCAGGCAGCCCCCACACTGAAGCACTCTCATATCCCAGCCAGCTGCATCAGCATCTACACGTGCACTGCTGCAAAGTAAAAAAAACTCGGCAGCAAAGGTAGTACTTGTAATTACAAGTACTATCCTGCTGTGGAGATAATTAGTTTACTCCATTCTAATTGCCCTGAATGTATAGACGCTGGGTGTGTGTACATGTGCTACTATGGAAGTACTAAATGACACCACAGTAACAGCCACTACAGCACAGTGTTGGTAGTGCAGTTATTTTTAGCTGCTACATTGTTGTACCAATGCACTGTAGCAAGGGAGTGCATTGCTACGGTGATATAACTGCAGTGTCATAGTTTGTGTCCACCAATGCTATGTCGCCATAGCATGTTGCTACAGCAAGATAGCATCTCATGTAGATGCGCCCACTGAGCTGTTTACTGTTGAACTAAGTATTCAACTCTGCAATAAAGGTTTCATGTAGACACACCAATTAAATAGCGTGCATGCTTCTACATGGCTTCTGGCTTCCTTCTGCTCTACTTTATGAGGAGAACCAGCAGGGTGACCTCTAGTTTAGGACAGCTATGTAAAAGGGTCACAGACAGCAGGAGAAGCTGCATAAGCCTTCTTTGGGCTGCCTAGTGATAGCAGAAACTTTCTTTGAACTGTGAGCTGGTGCTGCACTGACAGCAAGAAGAAGAAATTATGCCACTGTGAAACAGATGGGTTGTGTTGTCACAACTGGAACATAGATGGGGACTAAAGCAAGCAGCATTGATACTAAAGGTGATTTGTGCTTGGCAGTGCATAACTAAGAACTGCCTGGGGTTGACTGCAGTTGGCAGCTTGATGCTGATCAAGGCACTGATATTCAAAACGGAGTATGCACTTCTGATTCTATACAGGGATACTCCATATCCCTCAAGCAGCTACTGAACACATACAGATGTTTGGAAACAGAAGCCATCAGGCTGAATGACCCCACACTTAATTCAGTTAATTTTCTTCTGGTCAGCATTGACTAAAAGTTATTTGAGGTATGGGGAGACTTAAGATTGTATAAATCTCTCTCTTGTTTTATTCAAAGAGCTAGAAGGTACTTGTACCAAAAGGCAAATACAAGTCCTATAATGATGGAGCAAGCAGATGAAGCAAGAATACTTCACAATGGTTGCAAAGGCAGATGAAAGCATCATTGAAATAGAAACTTCAGGTCATCTAGATTTTCCTATTCATCAGATTAAAGTTTTCCTACCATGATTGCTGTTGTGCAACCGTAGCTCCATGTTAAAAGAAGACATCTTCCTTCAATAGCAACTCCTCCAGTGATGGGTGAGTGGTGATGTGGGTAGGGTCTAGTGGGTACATCTACACATGCTGTTACTGCACATAAATAAACATAGTTCCTGAGCACACTAATTAGTCAACTGCGCAGTAAACGTCTCATGTAGACATGCCTAATGATTAGCAGAAGCCTCTAGTCACAGACCTACATGGAGGTGATTATTATATGATGGCTGTTTTGTACTTGGAACTGACACAGGCATGCAATTCAGTAGTTGCAATCATGATTTAGCAAGGCTATTTAGGAACCACTCTGCACACCCTGTAAGAGGAGGGGGCTACAAAGATGTTCTAAACACAGTCTGTCTCATTTTCTCCTGACAGAAAAACCACATCCAGTGTGATCATCACTCCGTCTGAGGTCCAAATCAAGTAATGAAGTTGGCAACCTGGGACGTTCACACCCTGATGGACAACCTTAACAGTAGCTGACCAGAGCAAAGGGCAGCACACCTGGCTAGAGAATTTGTACTATTTGATACTGACATGGACATTGCTTCCCATATTGAGACCAGATGTGCAGGAGAGGGACAGCTCATAAAGCATGGCAGTTGCTACACCTTCTTTTGGAAAGAAAATGATTAAAAGGATACATCCATGATGCTGTTTTTTCTAAGACCAAGATTATTACTAAGACACTGGAATATCCAGTTGGCATTAACAAGCATCTCATGACCCTTTGTCTTCAACTGACCAACAAACAACATGAAACCTTCATCAGTGCATATGCCCCAAACCTTGATTCAGATGATGAAACTCCTGCAATCTGTTCCCAAAGAAGGTAAGATAATTATTTTTGGCAATTTCAGTGC
This sequence comes from Caiman crocodilus, assembly GCA_030014935.1. Taxonomy (NCBI): domain Eukaryota; kingdom Metazoa; phylum Chordata; order Crocodylia; family Alligatoridae; genus Caiman; species Caiman crocodilus. The sequence continues at coordinate 1,118,817 of JAGPOW010002120.1, read as the reverse complement.
CAGAGAGGGCAAGGATTCTGAGCTATGGAAAGGGACATTTGGAAAGAAAGGAGTGGATAATATCGATTCAGCTGTTCAAAACATGATCTCATCATCACAAACTCCTTATTCTGTCAAAGCAACAAATGAAAAACATCAAGGATGCACCCCTACTCAAAACACCGGCACCTAACTGGCTATGGCCTAATTTGTTCCTGGGACCATTGTAACATCTGTATCATAAGAGCTGACTAATGTAGACAACTGCTGGATGGATCACTGTTTGGTACATCATGTTCATTTGTATTACCCCCAAACAAGTAAATAAAAAAGCAACCAAGGAGGAGGGTCAACATCGAGTGCCTGAACATGATCACAGCACTGTTAATCGGTGGTTTGGAGCTCAGGGCCCAGGTTTGAGCTCAGCCTGTCTAGCAGTATCATTGATATTTGAACCTAGCCACCTGCCCACTCCTTGCAACCAGGGCCAGCTGACCCTTCACCCCTTCCTATAAAAGCCCCTGGCCTGGAAGAGGAAGTGTCTTAAGGGCAATAAGGTTCAATTTTCTACTTAACCTGCCTCACCTTTGGCTTATGTTTCTACTGGCTCTCTGACAGATTTTCTGGCTACCTGACCTGGCTTGCCCATGGATCTTTAGTTTGGTCTGATCATTTGGCCTCCTCACCTTGTTAGGATAGGTTGTCACATGTAGTTTTAGTTGTACCTCTTTAGGAGTATTAGATGCTTAACTTTCCATTAGCATAGTTAACTGCAAAGTAAGCGTGTGCTTCTACATGTGTGCATGCTTACTTTGCAGTTAACCTCCCTAATCCTGAATATATTCGCTACCGGCAAGTGAAATTAACAAATTTACACAAGATTAGTAATGGTGCCGTGGTGCTCACATAGACACCTGACCAGGAGCAAAATGTTTCCAGTCAACTGTCCACCAAGAGGTGGGAGATTGCTCCCTGCCCCTGGGACCTGCCTGCTACTGGGGTGGGCCCTACCACAAGACCCCAAGTAGGGACTATGCCCCCGGCCCCAGCAGCAGGAAGCTCCAAGCCCTCTGCTCCAAGATTATGATCGGGGAGCTGGGGCTGGGAGATCCTTATCGCCCACCCCCTATTCTGTCATTGTAATTGGGGAGTGGGTGGATGGGAGACCTCTATCTCCCAGTGCTAGCTCCGTGACCATGGGGCAAAAACTAGGAGATCCTTATCTCCAAGCCTGAGCTCTGCAGTTGTGGGGCTTAGGCTGGAAGACCCTTATCTCCCATCCTCAGCTATGTGGTTACAGGACTCAGGCTAGGAGATGCTTATCTCCCACCCTGAGCTCCATAGTCATGGGGCTTGTGGCAGGAGACTCTTATTGGGCTCAGGCTGAGAGATCACTAGATTGGGCAATGGAGCTGGGACCCTTCCCTGACCAGGACAGTTCCCAGATTCTGCTTTGCATGCTGGGTGGAGGCTAGGCAGCCTGTCCCCCACCAACCCTGGGCTTACAGAGCTGGCAGGGAACAAGACCCCTAGCCTATTTCCCACCCACCCCAGCTCTGCACTCAGGGGCTCCCCAGCGTCCACCCAATGTGCAAGGCTTGCGCTGTGAACTGTCCTGGTCAGGGACAGGTCCCAGCCCCATGCCCCAGTTGGGTGATTGAGGCACAAGGCTTAGAAAGCTGCAGGGGTGGGGTAAGTCCCAGTCCCTACCCTGATCTGCTGCTGAGGCAGCTAACAGTGAGCAAGCTGCTAGCTGCCCCACTGGCAGATCAGAGCAGGAAGCTGGGAAATTTCCCTCCCCTGCAACTCTTTCCAAGCCACCTGCCTCTGATCAGGGTGTCAGGGTCAGGAGCTCCCTGTGGCTGACAGGGCAGGGGGACATTGTTCCCACTCCAGTAGCAAGCAGTCCCTGGGGCCCAGAAACTAGGATTACCATATTTTCTGTTTCAAAAAAGAGGATACCTGTTGGGGGCAGGGGGGAATATGATTGTGGGTGGGGGGCAGTGATATGTCTGTACCCCAGCCCCTCAGTCCCAAGACACAGCCCCACAAGCCCTGCCGCTGCTTCTCACACCCAACCCACAGTCCCCCACCCCCCAGACCATGTTGGTGCCCCTCACTCCCCCAACCTGCAGCCCCCCCCATTTCTGCTGATGCTTCTCACACCTGTGGAAGAGGAGTGGGGGAGGAAGGGGCATGGGAGAGCAAATCAATGCCCCTCGCAGTGAGGGAGGGCAGGAGCAGGGCGCAGATTGGAGCCACAACTTTTCGGGAGGGGTGGCTCCTGCAACTGCTTGCACCCAAAAAGGGCATGGTGGGGAGATGTGTGCCCCTGAATCTGCGCAGGGTGGGCAGGCGGGCTGCAGCTGCAGGCTGGAGCAGGGGCTGGGACAGGCTCTTCTCGGCAGGGGCTGGGCTCGGGGTGGGGGCTACAGAGGGGGCTGCAGCCACCCCAAATTTTGCCAGAGTCCCACTCCCAGCACCACCACTGCTGTACACCCAGCATAGCCCTACCTCAGTGCCCCACCTTCACCCACGCGCTCCTCCTAGCACCTGCCCCAGCCTTGCCCCTCCCTCACTGCAGGGGGCATTGATCTTCTCTCCCCCTTCTCTTTCCTCCCTCCCCTTCCACCACAACAGACTTACCAATTGCATGCAGCTCTCCACTCTGCTGGGCCATGTTCCTCACTGCCTGCATGCTGTGCTGGGGATGCGCTCATGCACAAGCATTTATCAGACAAATTATCGGCCACATCGGGCCAATTTCTGATACAGCCAATTTTCTTTATATTAGTTCTGATCCAGTATTGGAGTAATGTATCAGTGCACCTCTAGAAAATATTCCTTCATTAGAAAGCATGGTTTTATTATTATTACATGTGAGAGTTGGTATGCTGGTGCCTTGGGTGAAAGCACATGAGATTGCTTCTGCTCATGGGAGATACTCTAAAACCCATTAACATAGCCCCCCAGCTGCCTTTCCCATACTATACTCCTTGAAGGTGCTGTAGTCAATGGGAGTCCCAGGTACTGTTGTTTCAAAGGAAACATGCTCTCAGGGAACTGGGGGAAGTTTCAAGCTACTTCAAGCATTTTGATCCTCTAGGCACATAATTTTAAAGTTGCCATAAAAAGAAGGAAGAACAATTGTTCTCTCTTGCTTAAGAGAACATCAAACAGGACATAGAGCAATGGCTTTAAATTGCAGCAAAGCATATTTAGATTAGATCTCTGAAAAATCAACCTCCGTCTTAGAACAGTGATGCAATGTAACTGACTGTTTGGGCAAGTTTTGGATTTCTGCATTGGAAGTTTTGAAGAGGAGCCTACCCCATCAGTATTTATCAGGGATGTTTTAAGAATAACATTCTGGTTTAACATGCTGGGGCTTAGGCCAATGGCCCTTGAGGTCCCTCCCAACCCTGTGTTTCTATGATCTACTTCGGTATTGTTTCTATTTTTGGATGTATGAACAGGCACTAGTGTCAATTCAGAGAGATTTGGAAAGATTTGGAAATTCAGACATAGATACAGCTTTAAATGTTTTTTCTACATACCTCTAGGTAGCAGGTGGCTCGTGAATGCTGTGATGCTGGGGCACATGGAGTGTACCACAGAGGCACGGGGGGCTCACCAGTGTGTTTGGCAGCAGGCCTGGAAGTGGACCAGAAGCACTTCTGGTCCACTTCCAGGTCCACCGGGGAGTGCACTGGAGGGCTTCCCAGCACCCTCCTGGTGCAGCAGCTGGTGCCTCCTGGATCCCCCAGTGGCAAATAACCTGGGGTCATCCCACAGGCAATCACCAAGCTGGGGGTACAGGGAGGGGGCAAGGCATGCTCTCTACAGAGGATCTGGAAGTAGACCGGAAGTACTTCCAGTCCACTTCCTGGTTCACCACTGAGCATGTGGAGGGTCCCCACATACCTGTGGGATACTCCATCCACGCTAGCATCACAGAGGTCACGAGCTGCATTGGTACCTCAAGGTGTGTAGAAAAAAAAAGGAAAGCTGTGTCTTTGTCTGAAACATTGATTCTCTGAATCAGCATTGAATCTTCAGATTCAGATTCAGCCATATAGAATCGAGGCAGTGATCCAAATCAACGAATTGAATCACTGTCCCTGATTCGGGCTGAATCCAAATCTGAATTGAATAGGGCCTGCTTTGCACACCCCTACTATCTACCTGTGCAAGAGTAGAATGAAGCCTATTGAGTAAAAAATGTGCTGAAGGCCATAGATACTACACTGACTGCTAATATAAGCAGATTTCAGAGGTAGAGCATGTAAGGGGAGACAATGCCTGTATGGTCCAATGGACAGGTCTGAGGACCGAGCACCAGAACTGAGGACAGACTCCCAGTCTCTATCTTTCCCTTTGTGACTGAGATTATATTGCCATGATTTTGTCCCCTTCATGAATGCTTGAGAGTTAAAACTGCTGCCATTTTATACCCATATTGATGTGATATTTTGTTTGGTTTGTTTCTTGCCTTTAAAGAGGGACCACGGGGCGATGAAGGATAAAGTTCCTGGCATGCAATGGTACCAGCGTCACTCCAGACATCAGATAATCATGGGACATCTTGCTGTAACAGCTGCAAAGGTGCACTTGGCTGCAAGCTGAGCAAGTGAGCTGTGCCTAAGAGCTTTGCAAGAAAGGTGGCAAAAAGTTTGCAGAGGGTGCAATAGCTTTTCCAGGCAGGAGAGTATGCTGTGCACATTGCATGCTTTTTCCTGGAGCATTTGAACTGTGACCAGAGCCCCCATTACAAACCAAGGGCTCTGATTGGCTGCTATTGAGCAATTAAAAAAGCCAAGGGAGGGAAAAGAAAGAGCCAGAGGAGAGCAACATCCGCCTGGAGAGAGGGGCAGACACTTAGCCCTTCTCCTTCCCCAGCCCCCCTCCCCAGGCAGAGAGAACAGAGCTGAGGTTGGTGGAGGAGCAGACATCAGGATGGAAGAGAGTCTGAGTCATCCCAGGAGAAGCTGATTCTACACCTGGGTCAGAGCTGTGCAATCAGAGACACAGGTAGGTACCCAGGGAAAAGTGGAGGGGGGTTGGTAAGCTAGCTGGGAGAAGCTGCCTGGTCAGAGACCTGTGGAGGGAATCCCCCGTCCACATGTGGAGTTACTGGGGTAGAGAGACAGCCCAGAGAGGGAGCAGGCTATGAAAATCCGAAACCCACATGGGTGTGTGAGGGGACACCTTACCCCTAGTGTTTACAGGAGGCGTATTTTTCAAAAGAGAACTAAAGAAAAGAAGCCTATTACCTGCAGTGGCTGATCGGAGACTTTTTTTTTCTGACTTACCAAGAAAGACCAAGGAAGCCACTTTTCCTGGAGCAGCAGAAGTCTCGCCTCCACCATCCAGTGGTGGATCTTAGTTAAAGCTGTGTTGCCATTTATTATTATAGGAAGGGGATTGTGACCAGAGGGAAATCAGCTCTGGTTATGGGGGAAAGTGTTATAACCAGGTTTTTAGAACTGATCGCTGTTCAGCAGTCACCACCCCTCCCCCCTGCTGCTAAGACCTGTGGGCAGTCCCAAATTGGCCTGCCCTCACTGCCGACGCAGCAGCCTGCGGGGGTCCCTGCTTGCTGCTGCTACACCCGCAGCACTGACACCTCTGCCGCTGCCTGTGCACAGTCATCCTGCCCCCCAGCCTCAGGAGGCATGAGGTATTCATGGTGAGTGTGTGGAAGTATACTTCTCAAAAGAATGTCTAACATGAATATCCTAGGTTGTATGCATTGTCTTTTATGGAAAATTACCATCCATACTTTGGGGATAATATCCATGGGCATACCTGCTGCTTAAATTTCTTGGCATCTCCTTCTATGGCCTTTGCCACAAAGGGACACTTTTGTGTCATGAGAACCCATCTGATGGCCATATGTGGACAAACCCTGTGTGACTGGCCTGTGAAAATCTACAGCTCCTTTATAAAAAAAGGCCCATAATGCCAGCCTGGCTCAGAAACTCTGGGCCACCGGACTAGGTGGCTGTTTCAAACCAGAGTGGTGCTTTAACTGCTGAGATCTGGACAGCTACAATGATCTTGTCCAGAAATAGTAAAGGACAGATGCATCAGGAGCAGAAGGAAAAGTCCACAATGATAGGAACAAAGAGGAGGTTGCAGGTACTGGGACGGCAGTAGAAAGCAATATCATGGTTAGATAAGAAACTGGAGCAGGTGCTCTTGGAGAAGTAGGAGGATTTGCAGCTCCCAGTTTCAAAGATGCAACAGTGCTATGGACATGTTGGGTCTTTTAGTTTTGGAGGAACTGTGGAGACATGGATGACCTGGTTTTGGAGAAGATAGGGTAACGATGGATCTCCTAACTTGTCCTTCTTCCTGCGCAATCACCCCCCTCCCATGCTGTTACTTCTGAAAAGTCACAAAGAAATGTCTTCTTTCACAGCTCCTGGCAATGACCTCCTATGATGCAATGAACCTGCTACCATTTGCATTCTTTATTATTTATTTAGTGCTTTACAGTCAATAAAGAATTGAAATGTCATTACCAGTTTTCACCAGCTCTTATTGTTTTACTTTAGTTTTGATTTATTGGCAGCGTGTGGATAGGTTACTGGGACCTGGAGAAGCTGTACCCAATGAGGAGAAGCACAGAACTGCTGCCTCCATAACAAGAGGAGAGGGTAGCCTCACACTCCCCTATAGCAAATTCACTGCTCTTCCTTCTGCTTCTCACCCTTACAGGACTGTGTCATGGCAGGGGCAGAGCTTCGTCCCTAAATACACTTTAGTGTAGAGTCTGGCCAAGTGTCCCATGGAATAACAGTATCCAGAATTCCTGTCCTGACTGCCTGCTCTCGTTATGCTACTTCTGTGAGGTCACTGCCTCAGCACCTCAAGTTTGTTTGTTTGATGTCTAAGTACAGGTTCTTGTGGGGTAACTGCCCAGGCCCATATCCCAACAGAGAAGTTTGTATGGCAACTTGCTCAGGTTTGAGGTACTGATTTACTCCGTTCCTTCTAATATGAAAAATCAACCTGAAGTGATACCAGGCCTCAGGACAGCTCTCACTGGTTGGGCTGATTTCAAAGCAGAAGACTTTTGGCAGAGATACCTAGTTCTCAGACCTACTAAACCAGCTGTTGGCAACATTTATGGTGACGGTCCAGAATTACCCAGCTTGACTCTGAGCCAGACCAGTCCTACAACTTGGCCATTGCCACCATTTTTCCTGCTGCTGCTTCTTCCTGCCACCACTTATCTCTGCCTCCTAGCTATGGATGAACCTCCCCGCGTCTCAGTTGTCAAATCACCCAGTCACCTAACTGCAGTATGGTACAGGTGAAGTCCCCTGACTAAGAAAGCATGCCTTAATATCCACTGCGGAAACTGGAACAAAGTCAAGCAGTCCATCTTCACATGTATCTGCCACTTCCTTCTACTCGCAAAATGCTCTTTATGCCGCCTCTTCTGTGTTTGCACACCTGTGTACACACATTTAACCAAGTTCAATTTTAATTTTTCAGAAACTGCTCTTTGAGAGCATTGCAGTCTCATTGCATTACTGAAAAATAGCAAAATTATTTCACCTTATCACTAAGATTGCATATGATTACAAAATACACTTTAATTACTGTAATATGTATATCACACTGAATATGAAGGGTGCATTTAGTTTACAAAAGGTGAAACAGACAGTTGATAAAAGGTCAATAGGCTGCTCATTACTGTAGTATGCTGATAGCATTGTTAACCTTCTATAAACTGTTTTGAACAGTACCCCAAAAGTTTGACCAAGTAAACTGTCAGAAGTCTATAAGTTCATCTTCTAATGATTTTTTTTACATGATATTTATTTATTTGCAAAATCTAAAAGCCCTATTGCAAAGCAGAGACTACTCCAGTTTGTGGAACAAGCAGGCACCTATATCCTTTATCTGTGCAAGAGAAGACCATAGGAACTTTACTCGCAGTGTTGCATGTTAGTTATGCAGCTGTTGCATTCCTGGTGCTTGCATATTGTTAGCCTCTGGCTTGGCATCTCAGTGGCCTCATCTACACAAGACACTGACTGCACAGTATCTCGTTATTACTACGCAGTAACATTGCATGACATGAAGCATGACGCAATGCTACTGCGCAGTACTAACGAGATAGTTATGAACTACTGAACAGTCAGTGTCACCAGAAAGCCATGTAGGGATGCTACTGCACAGTAATGCCTGTTACTGCACAGTCATTTAGTACTTGTGTATGCTCAGTAACAACTGCACAGTCAGTATCCAATGTAGACGTGGCTAGTGTGTTAGAAAGGAAACATTTTTGTAGCACAGCAGCAGTATAAATGCAACTCTTTGTTGTAAATTTCTGCATTGGAAAGTCCTATTAGATGATGGCTTTCATATAGCAAGTGTCTTCCCATTTGCTGGTATGATGCTGTTGTTGAAAAGGGAAAAAAAAATTAACCTTTCCAACTATTTTAGTTAGGGGTGGCAAGGTCAGGGAAAGAATGCATTTGCTGTCGATTCTAATTCAAAACTTATAGGGTTGCCTTAAGCCAAGTAGACAGTGGTGAAGCTGGTGATGACTTCACATGGCATATTAAGTATCACCCCAATCTGTCTGAATATATATAGCATGCATATAATTGCATGCATGTATCCAAATGTTCACTAGAAGTTTGTACACACATTTTCATTCCAATACCTTATTTTAGTTGCTTGTTATTTTTCTCCTAGGCTTTCCATTTTAGCTGAAATAGGGCAAACTGATTCTGCATCCAGGAGTGAGCGCTGTTTGGAAAGGTGAGGCCAAAATTAAGTGTTTTGTTTTGTTTTTGTTTAGGCTGTTTGTTTCTTCTTGTTTTGTGGTTTTTTTTAGCAGGAGAGAATAAGGAAAAAATATACATTTCTTGTCCCTCTTCCTTTCCCCTGAAAGTTTTCTGAGATTTCTATGAAAGCTGTGCCAGGCAGCAGCAGAAGCCTGACATTTTCGCTGGGAGAGGGACAGAGATTACATCTGCACCTTTCAGAAATTCAAGACCTCAAACTCCTGTGGTTCCGTTTCCACTTCCCACTACGCACACTAACCGATACATCCTGTTAGTTCTCCACTCACCAGGCAACACATCTAGTCCTTGGTTTACAAAGTGAGCAGAAGACCTGCTATATATTCTTCAGCATTATTAGTGCTCCTCAGAAGTGTCCCATGAATTCCTCCTACCATATACAGCATTATGCTTTATGAGTAGAAAGAAGATCTGTACAGAAGCTTATTACTAGATGTAAGGTATCAGATGAAGTAGTCATTGAAGGGTTCCTGTTTTGGATGATCAGCATCCCTATTTTTAATACTTCCCTATCAGCCTTGATCCATTTTCCAAATGCAGGTATCTGAAGGTCAGTATCAGTTTGCATTCAGGCAGCCGTGAGATGACACACTGCTCCATTAGAAGTGAAGAAGGTAGAGTCAAATAGGTTCAGATTGACTTGCTATACTCCTTTATATTTGGCTCCATTCAAAAACATTCAAAAACTAGGATGGTTTAGGCAGAGGTGAACCTGTTTTGAGCAGAGGGTGAGATGAGATGCCTTCCTGAAGTCCCATCCACCCCACTGTTCTATGTTGCTGTGATTTTAATAAAACAAATTACATTAGCTCAGTGTAAGAGAACCCAAATAAATTTGGGCAGTAAGGACACTCATGGCCCTCTGGAAAACCACTTGAAACCACCTGCCTATTTGTACCTGGGTCATTTTATAATTATTCTTTACCTCCAACTATTGAGCCAACCAAGTATGTTGCCATATAATCATTTTATCAAACCCATATATCTTCAGATTTCTTGTGAGAAGGTTATTTGGGAGCACATCAAAAGCCTTGCTAAAGCCCTGGTAGACTACATCCACTGCATTCCCTGTGCCCACTCAACTAGTTACTTGATCAAAGAAGGAAATCACTTTGGCTGGGCATATTTTGTTCTCAACACAGCCAACTAGCGATCAGGCTTTTCTCTTTCACGTGCTGTTGAACTCACTTATTTATCATTTGCTTCAGTAACTGCCCAGATACGCAAGTCAGACTGCCCCTTTCGTGGTTCTGTGGATCCCTGCTTTTTTAAAGATGAACACTACATTAGCCCTTTACTAGTTCTCTGGAACCTTGCCTGTCCCCTGTGACCTCGAGATTGTTATTGCCAGCGGCTCCAAAATCTCTTTAGCCTGTTCCTTGGGGTGAATTTTGTCAGCCCTCTGCTGACTTAAAATTCATTCAAGTGAATCAAAACATCTCTGACACTCTCTGCTTATTGTCCTCAGTCTTTCCCTTTCCTAAAGTGCTAATGGCACCTGAAGATATAGTCTGTTTCCTATAAAAACTCATGCTTCTATGACTCAGTTAGTCTCTAGTCTCTAAGGGCATTTATACACATGCTCCAGGAGGCAGCACAGGGTGAAGGGGGAAGCATTTTAATTAGAGTGACTCACAGAACCACTCTAATTAAAGTGCTCAGATTGTCACAGGTATCACCATCTCTGTGCTGCAAAATGGTGGTGGGAGTGCTTGAAATAAAGCTTGTTGAATGAACTTTAGTTAAAACGCTCCCACCGTCACTTTTAGTTAAAGCACCCCTGCCACCATTTTTCAGTATGGGAATGCTGATACATATGACACCAAAGTCTGTTAGGGCATGGTAATTACCACGTTCCAGCAGACTTGATTCATTGAGCCTGTTTCAATGTGCTGTAATTACAGTGACTCAGAGCAGCCTTGCTGCATGTGTATAGGTGCCCTAAGGTACCACCCTGCCCTTCCTTCTGCCTTTCTTGAGGGGTGTTATCTGAAGGAAACCACTTTGCTTGCAGTCTGTATACCATGTACTTCACACGTGTCCTCCATAGCTTGCATGGGCCTTGGTCTGACATGACACCAGACCAAGGATTTATTAAGCACAAAGCCTCCATGGCAATTCATAAGCTTGAAACCACCTGAAATTCTTAGGAAACTTGCTTGTAACTATAAAGAAAGAAGGAATATTGAAATACACAGGTTGGGGGAAATGTTCAGAGGAGTCCTAAAATCAATCAAACTGAGAAGCAGAAATTCTGCTTTGCTATTCCTGGGTGCGTCTACATATAAAATCAGTGTAGCTGAATAAACTCTGGGGCAGTTTGCAGTCCTGTACACTAGGGCTGTCAACCGGGGGTGCTTGGAATGGTCCTTGGGCAGGGGCGGGCAATTATTTGGAGCAGAGAGCCGCTTACTGAGTTTCGACAAGCCATCGAGGGCTGCATGACAGGCAGTCCAGGGCAGATAAATATCAATTTTCTAAATTTTTTAGGGGCCCTGCAGGCCAGATAGAATGGCCTGGCAGCCTGCATCTGGCCCATGGGCCACATTTTGCCTATCCCTGTCCTAGGGGGTACACATGGGCGGGCAGGGATGGAGTGCCACCACCTCCCAGGAGCAGGGCCGGGGCAGAGCAAGGGAAATGGCATCCCTCTGTGGAGCAGGGAAGCTCACACACAGTGGCCACCGCCACCTATCAGCCCGGTGAGTTTCCCCACCTTGCAAAGGGGTGCTGCTGTGCTCACCCCAGCATGATGAGCTTCCCCTAGCTCTCCGCATCTGGCCGCCAGGGATACCTTGATTAAAAAAAGGTTGAAAACCCCTGCTGTACGCAGCTGGAGGCTTGGTGAATAGTTCATCTCCATTTCCTGAGATTTTTTTTTGTTAATTTTTAACCGTGTTGTCGCTATAGTACATATACACATGAGCCCCTGTTAGGCTGGAGTAAACTAATTCACTCTGGAGCAGTAAATACAAGTACTGTCCTTCTGTGGAGCAGAAAACTGTGCAGCAGTGCATGTGTAGATGCTAGTTTGGGGCACAAGGGTGCTTCAGTGCAGGGGTTACCTGCTAGCTAGCTCTGTGCTGAAGTACCTTCACGCACCAGCTAGCCTTTCTGCAGCACACTGAACCAGGGGGGAGCAGCCTCAGGCTAGCAAGCTGACTCCCGGGACCCCTGCCATGCAGAGCTATTCTGCCTGGGTTCCACATACTGTGCCTGAATAAGCTGTGGCGCTTATTGCTCTGGAGTTAATTGCTCCTAGGCACATGTTCCAACGGCACACCTGGAAGCAATTAAATCTGGAGCAATAACCTCTGCAGTGTCTTCAGGCACCATAATTTCATGTGTAGATATTTCTGTAAATTTTTTTTTCTAACTTCTGCTATTTAGCTTTAGCTTATGCCCCATTGCATGGGGGTTCACAGCTCTTATATGAGGATGTGTTTGAAACTAACAGCAATTTCAAAATAAAATCATTATGTGTGCAATGATCATGTCCTGGACCACATCACTTTTTTAGATAGTTGTCCTGCTTTGCAACACAGGTACTCCAGAGTCACAAGTTTCTTGATATCATCCTCAAAGAAGTGATTTTGTTGCTGTGACAGCCACTCCTGCACCATGACTTGAATCTCTGCAACACTGGCAAAAATGAACCAATTCAGCCTCCTTCAGTGATCTAAATAGGTGATAATCACATGGCACAGGATCAGGACAGTAGGGTGGAGGTAGTAAGATTTCAAAGCCCAATCCATTCACTGTCTCTGAAGCCATGCACACACTGTGCAGCCTCACATTGCTGTGCTGGAGAAAAACACCTTGCTTGAGCTTTCCAGGCTGTTTGGTCCAAATGACTAGCTTCCAGTGGTTTTAGAAAATGTGGCAGTAGGTGTTGCTGCTGATTGTGATCCCTGTACTTCATGAAATGGACAAGGAATGGCCCTGTGCAATCCCCAAACAGGATGAGCTAGACTTTGCCAGAGGATGGTCAGGGGCAGAATTTTGGGGGCAGTGGCAATGATGAGTGTTTCCACTGCATGCTCTGCCTTTTGCTCTCAGGATCATAAAATTGGACTTTGTTCTCATGTCTGCCGAGCCTTACAGTTCTCACTGTATTGTGCCACAATCCTATGGTGAATTTCACTAGGCAGTGCAACTTCTGCCCACAAAAAAATGAATGACAGAGTACTGTTATTCTTTGGTGCACGCTGACAGCCGTTGAGACTTGTTGCTTATCTGCTCACTAGCATCATGTATTTTCAGTGCAAAACATTGGGTGCATTCACCAATGCCACCATCAGTGTTCCCTGCTGCTGTATAATTTCCCACTTTGTCAGAGACCTACAACATGGATAGCCATTAGTTCCTGAAACATCCTTGTATGTGCCTACTTTCTAATGTAACTCTAGATGAGACTGTTATTTAGGAAACTTTGAATCCAACTAATTTTTTGATTTCTATCCTTAGTGAGTTCCATAGGTTAATTATGCAATATGTAAGAAGTATTTTTACTGTCTGTTTTATATATGTTTCCCTTAGTGTTATTGAAGGTCCCTTTTTCCTTACAAGCATGCAAGTTAGATAGGATTAATTGCTCTATCTTTTCTATCCCACACATTAATACTTCCATCAGGTGGATGGAAGTGCCTTCAGTAATCTCTCCAAGTCTCTAATCCTTTTAATTGCAGCCATTCTTTTGCAATATATATGTTTTTGAGAGGTTAATCAGAATGTTTTGGCTGTGGGATTAATGAATTGTTGTTTGTACTGCATGACTAGAGCACAGCAGAACTAAGCCTAAAGTGCTTGAGTCAAGGATTCACCATAATCATAACCACAGTTGTATACTCTTGGGTAGTAGAGTTTGAAGGTACGTCTGTCAGAAAGATAGACAGAAAAGTGGGAGAAGGGATTCTTGTAGGCAAGAATAAATTGTTAATGGCATGAACTTTATTATTTCTTCTTATTTATTTTGCTACTGAGTGGGCATCTACATGAGACACTTGCTTTGCATTAGCAAAAACCATACTAATAGACTACTGTGCAGTGTTATTAGGTTAATGCACAGTAAGCATCACTAAATCACCATGCACCAGCACTACTGTGCAGTAACTTTAGGTACTGTGCATTTAGCTGGTACTTTATTAAAGAAGTACAAAATGAAGAGCAGGTCTACACATTGCCCTGTGGTTACATAGCAACATGCTCCATCACTATACAACACATTATGGCAACAAAGTGATCACGTGGGTCTACACGATTGCCAGGTATGTCACCATAGTGGCGCGCTCCCTTGTTATAGCGAACAGTTACAGCAATGTAGAGGGGAAATCTAAGCATGAACAGCATGCATGATGCAGTAACCTCCCATACTGCACCATGCTTTAGTACTTCCAAAAGGTACTAAAGCACAGCGTCATAGCAACGTTGTTGTATGACAACGTGCAGATGCATCCTAAATGTGCAGTATCTAAGGCTCATTAATGAACATGTCACTGTGCCCAGTGATGACAGAGCTGCAGTTCCTATACCTAACCATGTGTTAGAGCATCAGACTTAGGTCTGGCATTGTAGTTAGCGATAAGGTAGAGGTGCTGAGGTACCCTTAACTAGCACCTAGAGAGCCGTCATCTCTACATCTGAGTTAAGACCCAGATGAGGTAGCCAGAGGGAGGCTGCTGCATAGTGAGAAATGACAATGAGGAAATGGCATTTTAGGAAGAGGGTGGCACAGCAGCATGTGAGGGGATTCAGGGACTGCATTACTATTGGTGTCTACAAGAGACACTTTACTGTGCAGTAGACTAATATAGTGTGCAGTAAAGCATCACCAAGTGCGGTGCTTATAAGCTACTGAGTAGTAAATCAGCCTACTGTGCGGTTAACTAGTACCTTTAAATACAGGTACCAAAGTAACTGTGCAGTAGATATTGTTCAGTAGAGCTCATGCAAACACTGACTGGGAGCCCAGTCAGGGCATGGGGCTGGGAAAGAGCTGCGGTGCAGGGGTAGGTCTCAGCCAGCTCTGAACTGTGTGGTCTGCAACCTGAAGCTGGCTGGGACCTGTCCCAGACCCGGACAGTTCCCAGCTAGCCCCTGGATGCATGGAGCACTCTCCATACAGCCTGGAGCTGGGTTGTTCCCAGCCAGCCCAGGACTGCATGGGGAAGCCCTGCTAGGCATGAGGCAGGAGAGCTCCGCAGCAGTAGCTGTCTCCCAGCCCCATGCATGTCAGGATCCCTCCCAATGTGTACAGGGCCAGGAGACAGCCACCACTGCAGCCGGCGGAGCTGTCCTGGCCCTGTGCACATGGTGACTGGCCCCATGCTGCCTAACAACACTCAGATCTCCCTGGCTGTTGCAGGGGGGCAGAGCATGGTGGGAAAAGCCATGTACTGGGCTGCTCCCAGGAGGGAGCACATGTATATGTACTCCTGGGTAGGCTTATTGTGTAGTATTTTTACTGGGGCCAGCAGGGCTTGCACCGTGGCCACCTGGAGCACAGGGTGCTGGTCATTGCTGGCAGGGGCAGGGGATAGAGCAGCCCTGGTGTGGAGAGGCAGGGTGGGCAAGAAGAGAGCTGGCATGTGCTATCCCTGCACTGAGTACATGGCTCCTGGGCAGGGGAGGGGCTGATCGGGGATTAGAGTTTCCCAGATGGCTGCCAGGTGTTGGTAGCCATGATGAAGCCAGAGCCAGCTGCCAGGTGCTGGCAGCCGTGTGGCCAGAGGCTGAAGCTTCCCTGTGCAACAGGGGTACATGGCAGGGCTGCAGAGATTTGAGACTAACTTTTAGTGCCAAGTCTCTGCACGTGTAGACACATGCCAAAAATCACCTAATGTGTGTTAGCTTAATGCACATTAAATTTAGTCACATTTAAATGCACACATCGACACACCTATAGATACACAGAAGTCTGGGAGAGGACAGTACAATGGCACATAGGGCAGGAAATAGAAAGCAGCTCATCAGTTCAGGCAGGGAGCATAGGTAAGGAGGCAGGAAGCAGATGAGCAGCTGTGCCAGGGTGCACAGGGCAGGGTGTTGAAACCTGAGCAACAGGTTGGGTAAGGGAAAGGGATCAGTGTGACATCTGGGGAGGCTAATTTGTGGCATGCCTACCAAATAGGTTGGCCCCCACTACTTTAGGGGCTGGAAGTGACCTGCCCACGTGCACTCTGGAACTTCAGGGACCACTAACAGCAAATGAGGCGTGGGAAGGGACAGTACTGAAGCATGAAAAGAGATAAAGGACATTTTGCTTGGTAGGCATCATGAGGCACCATGCTTAGCTTTTCTAAGTTTTTAGGTGGGGGCTCAAGCCAATGTAGCTCAAGTTAATGCGGTTCAAAACAAACCCCTGGCTACCTGAATGTGAGCCTGGTTACAGCTGACAACAGCTGGCATATGGTTACATAGAGCTGGGCTCTATTCTGTTAATGACTGGAATAATACAGAAGAGCTACATCCATCATTTAAGGCAAACAGCAGTTCTCAGTTTCAGCTGCTAAAATAAATCCCCAGAGTTTATTATGAAACAATCCTTCCTTTCTCACTGGAAACTTCATGAGCATCATTGCGGCTTTGAAGTGGGAAATTATTTTGAAGTGATAGTAACCAAGTTTAATTTGAGTGATGTTTAAAAACACATTAATAGGGCAGTGGTTCTTTATGGTTTTAGACTTGAGGCATCCCTCAGAAATGCCAGCTCTTAGTTTTCACTTTGTTGACAGCAGAAAAATAATAAAACATTTTCTCCATTGCAAAGGTATCAGAAAGACCACAATGGGTTTGAATGTTTTTTAACACTTTGGATTCTGGTGTGAAAACTCGGAGTTTATCTTGTGAATCATGTTTACACACCTAACATCGTGCAACACCACCACAGCACCATTGAAAGGATCTCAAGGCACCACAGGGTCCCGTAGTACCCTAGCTGGGAATCACCAGTTTGGGGCATGGATGGTCCAACACTTTTAAAAACATAGACCAGGTCATAGACCAGGGTTCACAACGTTTTTGGACAAGTGTCAAAAACCCCCGCAACCTCAACTTGGAAGATGTTGTTGGCATGGCAGGGGTGGATAGCAGGCCAGCTGCAATGGGCCCGATCTATGTTCCAGCACAGCTCTGGCCCCTTCCTGACCATGCTCCCTGCAGCTTGTGTGCAGCTGCTGCTGGCAATGAGCTGGGCTGGTGCTCTGGACCCTGGTGTGGCTGCTTGCTCCAAACAACACAGGCTGTGGGTAGACTCCTGGCACCTGCCACAGAGCCCAGGCTACTCACAGCAGGGTTTGCAGCTTCCCCATTGCCTACTACAAGCAGTCTGGGCTCCACAGCTGGCAGCAGGGTCCTGCCCAGAGCTGTGGCCAGCTTTCTCCTACTCTAGAGATGCTCAAAGTCACAGGAAAATTTTCTTGGGTGTGATGCTCTTATTCACCTGCTTAAAGTCTTTTTTATCCAAAGTAATTGAGGAGTTGATAAAGTGTCCATTGATAGGTGCTGGTATCCTGTGGAGTCAAGGCTTGGCAAGCTGGGTAACAGCATCTCCATGCTTGTTCTGATGGACTTTTCTGTAGCATCTGATAGTATTATTCACAATACTCTTCTCCCATCTCCAGAGGATTGCAGGGGTGCATGGAAATGCAGGTTCATCCCTTTAAGTCAAAGCTAGGACAGACTCCTTTTCCTCCAAAGCCCTCCCAGGTCTAGTACTCCTTTTCTTGTTGCTCAACGCCTACAAAAAACACTTGGAAGAGCTGGTGAGACTATGTGGCTGAAGTGCTAGCAATAGAGCTAACTACTATCTGTTTCTTTTTCATGTTGAACTTGATTTAGCACCACCCGCTACCTCAGTGTCTAGGCAAAATCAGTGCATGGATGTAGACAAGCCTATGGAGGTGCCAGTGAGCAGGGGGAAGTGTCTCAGAGCATATTCCTCCTCTGTAGTATCCTCAATTATCAATGGCATCTGCCCTAAGATTATCAAGTCTATACACACTCTAGGCCCCCACATGAACTAGTAGCTGCCTTATATCCCATAGTATTTATGTTATATTTCTTTAAAAATTGAAATCATGCTCCAACAGCCTAGGAAACGGGATACCCATTCCTTGTGTGTCTTGCCAAAAGATTGTTTCTGTTCTCCTGGGCATAAACGTGACTTCAGCTTTCCTGCACTTGTGGGTTGCAGACTCATTTATTGAAAGCCAGGGCTTCTAGGGATTAAGTTCCACATTGGAAAATCTTCCCAATCATGCCAAAGAGTGGCTGTGCATCCACTTAGTAAAAAAAGTAATAAAAGTTTCTGTGATCTGGGATGCTCTATCTTTGTATTAACTACTGGATGTGGTCTTACAGTAGCAACCTCCAGGGAGCAACGTGAAGCAAAACCAGCAGCAGATGGTGGAATGAAATGGATTGTTTGGGAGAAGGATGCTGGCAGTGAGCAAGGTGTTTCCTTCCAGACATGCAGTTTATTTAGGTAAAGTTATGTTAATTGTAGAAACAGAAAATCCCATTCTCCTGGGGTTTGTCCCTTTCTTGTACCCCTACACATACAGAACTCCATCTCTCCAAATACGTTCTTCCTTCTTGCCTGCCAAACATCTAGTCTTCTCTCCCCAAGCAGAGATGAACCCATTGTCCACAAAGGACCAATTCATTTCCCCTTAACTTTTAACAACTAGTTATTCTTTTAGGTTGGAATTTTCAAAGGATCCTACGTGGATTAGGGCCACATTAACACCAACATCCAACAGCAGCCAAACCTTAATGCTTTTAGACTTCTCTAAAAATCCCTGCATGACCTTCTGAACCAGTGTATTGGATATGTTTGACATGTTTGCCTCAGATGCCTTTTCTAGAATCTGTTTGCGTATAATCAGCACCTTGCATGTTAGTGTAACAAAGAATGCTGGCAAGCATTCATGAGCTTCCCCAACTGATAGCCAAGGAGCACAACTTCGTCCTAACTCTTCAAAATATAGTTGCTAGAATTCATCAGGCCGTAAATGTCAGGATGAGTAACTGTGAAATCCAAAGATGCTTTTCTTCTCAGCGATGAGGCTTTTCAATCTGTCCTTGCATTCAGGATTTTTCTGGTATGATGAAAGAGAGGAAGACAAAGGAGAATAGCATGCTTCTTTCAAGCAAGACATATGTCAGAAGCAGCTCCTAATGCAAAGAAGTGACACAGTTCTGTTGAAGCGAGGTATGTAGTAGAATACTAAAGACATAGCTGTGGTACAACTAGCAATGATGCTGTATGGAAAGACCAGGGGTCTATCTTGCCCAGTATCCTGGGTTAGACAGGGGCAGAGAGTGGATACTGAAAGGGAGAGTGAACAGGGTATCACTAGGGTTTTTTTTAATGTTGCTCCTCTTTCACTTGCATTCTGCAGTATGTAAGATTTAGGCAGTTCTGATTCAGAGACTGTACCTTTAACTCCTGTGCTCAATAGCTACTGATATACCTTTCCTTTAAGAAATTGTCCCTTTTTGAATCTGGCTCAACTGTCAGCTTCTAAAACATCTGGTGGCATTGACTTCCACACTTTACTTGCATGCTTTGTAAAAAACAACTTCTTTCTCTTAGTTTTACACTTACTACCTACTCATTTCATTTTGTGTCTCGATGGGCCACAAAATTTGCAGCTAAGTTTGGATGTATTGGCACAGATAGCTTGAGCTGAGTTAGGAGCTGGTGCATTGATATATCTGGTAGGCAGAACACTGCTGTAGGTACTGGTAGGGTGGATGCTTTTGAGTGACTCTTACATTTTCAGTGGATGGAGGATCTTTTTGCCTGTGTCAGGTCCTGGCCAGTCAGTAGCTGCATGGGGAGATGGGTGAGCATAGCCATATCAGTCTTTGGTTTTGTCACACCTTTGGCCATATTGACACTCCCTAAACATCTGGGTAGCCCTGGGATTCTGTACCAGCAGGAGTTGAGGCAGACTAGTTTCCATTGCCCTTTTATCCCCTGTGGACTCCTGTAGGTCTTCCTGGGTTATATTCTTAGTCTCTACTAAGGGTTTGCTGTGGCCCTTGTTACAGCCAGCTTTAAAATTGATTATTTAGAAATGTCTTTTAATAAACCTTTGCCAAATAGGTAGTGGTATCTCACCTAGCAGTATTCGCTCACGATGAACTTGGATAGAGATTGGTAAGCTTCCCTGTGCACTCTGGGTTTCATTAAAAAAACCCAACAACAATGAAAAGCCGGCAGTGGTCATCCTAGATAGCTGCTTTCCAAGAGGAAGTTAACACAGGGCTGATTTAATTTTCTTTCCTAAATTCTACAAGCAAGTAGATGGAGCACAGATTAATTGCTTGCCAAATTTAATTTTCCCGTGGGGTTTTTATGCAAGTGCCAATAAACTCATAAAACCTAACATCTTTGACTTTTTATAATTAAAAGCAACTGAATGCCAACACACTCACACAAGCCTTGCTGAAATACTTTATTTATTGCTGAAAGCAGCATAACAACCTGTCTGATAAATATATTACATGCTTGGGGATGGGGAATTTCAGCCTGACATCCTTGAAGGGGGATGGTAAGAAACCCATTCAAGGCTTGGGGCACAACTATAGGGAAAGAGTAAAGATGGGAAGAGCAAGCAGCCCCCTGGTTTGGTTTTGTTAAATAAAACAGTAAGATCAGCTTAATCCTGTCCCAGGACTGGGTGGTCCTCATGTTTCTCTCCCCCATCCCCCTGGGTTAGCAGAGCCTTCTCAATCCTTCCTCAGCCCTGGTTGTTTCAGAGAAAGCTTAACCTGGTTGTTTCAGAGAAAGCTTAAGCTTTAGGGGGCAAGGGTGAAGTTTCTATGACCCCTGTAACTTCATAGGCACCCTTCGCTTTGCCAGGCCCTGATCACTTCTTTTTTTATAGCGTTAATGTTACCCCTTCCAGTCATGTCTGTTGTCTGATGTATGCAGACTGTTGAGACAAATATATTTCACTTCATGCATCAAAAACCCACACACCTGTAATTTTTTGACACTAATGTACAATGTACAATTCAGTTCTGGGCCTGCAAATATGCATGTGCCCACTGAGCATGGGGCAGGGTGGTCCTCCCATATTTTAGCTCACTATCTTAGAGGTTAGGGCACTTGCTAGACAAGTAGTTACTAGACTAGAAAGTAACAGACTGAGGTCCCTCTGTTCCAGCCGTGGTTGAATTGACACCTCTTGCTTCCATGCTTTAACCAGAAGGCTACAGTTAGGCAATACCCATGCACTTTTTCATCTTTCCTTAGAATTGGCCTACTATTTGCATTTAATACTCATTGGATAACCTGAGCAGGAAAATTTCTATCCCAGTAGGAGCAAAGGTCTGGGCGGCTTCAACGCAGGGCCTGCTCACATTCAGAAGAGCAGGCCATCTTAACAAGTCATAAATCCTTTGCTTTGGGCTTTTCTTCCTGGCCCCACATATCTCTCTTTACCCTGCTAAACAGTACCTTAAAGATTTATAGGTATCAAGATACAACCTGGGTTGGCACTGGTGTTGATCAATTTTATTCTGATGAGTAATAGTTCGCTGAAGTTGACAAATGACAGGGGAAGCTACAGGACCAAAGTCTGCTGGTGCAATTCCATTGAAATGAATGATGCAAAAGGAAAAGAATAATTTGACCCATTAATATATTTTACAAAACTGTATTGAAACAGACTGCATGGAAACATTCCTTTCCACTTCTTCCATGTAGAAATAGACACTCAAGCTCCACACTAACTCAAAGATTATGTGAATTATTAAATAATGGAAGCAGAACTAGTGCATGAAAAATTACTTTGCTTATCTCTCTCTCTCTGTTTCTTTTTTTTCTCTTGGCTTCTGGACACAGCACATTGGCTTCAGGTCGTGCCTTAAACATTGAGAATCTTTGCAGATCCATTTGGGACAGTTGGTGCTCTGTCTCTGGGAACTTGTATATTCCATCACTGTAACTTTTCTTGACTAAAAATAACTTAAAATGGTGCAGCCTTCTCATTTCACATATCAAGCCCATTTGCAAACTATCCTAGCTTTCCAGACGGGCAAGATCTTGATAGCTATTTGTTTTGGCTTGGCAACTTTTTGGTCAGTCCACACCATCTTCCCCCAGCTTTCTGGAGTTTCTTCACAGGGAAGATGTAGAGCACTGGAGTGGGGGTGTCCTATAAATTGCTCAGGGAAACTTACCGTTTTCTGAGTCTGTCCTTAGGGAAGAATGTTGTCTTCACACATTGAAGACAACGGTAGACAACTTGAAGAACGGTAACCATTTCCACATAGGAAGGGAATAAGCTGGAACGTTAAAGCTTCTGCCATTTCTATCAACCAAAAAAGGAATGTGAACTTTTGTTTAAAGTATAGATCAGCAGTTCTCAATCTTGTTAGACTCAAGGCCCCCTTGGAAAATACCAGCTCTTAGCTTTCACTCATTTTTTGACTACAGAAAAATAATAAAGTCATTTTTCTATTGTAAAGAACTCAGAAAGACCATGACAGGTCAGAATGTTTTTGACACTATGGATTTCTATTTGAAATCTCTCGGCTTATCTCATGACTTATGTAGGTGTCGGCACACAGTCCTGTGGGGGCCGAGAAATGGGCTGAAATGGGGCCACCAATGGAGTGGAATTAGGCACAGCACACATAGTGGTTGCAAAGAAAAAAACTTTACTTACAAGCTGCAATACAGGGACTTGCATCAA
>JAGPOW010002120.1:1084179-1096198 GCA_030014935.1 Caiman crocodilus | reverse complement strand
GAGTGGAATTAGGCACAGCACACATAGTGGTTGCAAAGAAAAAAACTTTACTTACAAGCTGCAATACAGGGACTTGCATCAAGGTATGCAGTGTAGGCGTGCTTAGAAGAGTTGCGAACAGAAAGTAGAAAACTCTGTGTGGCACAGTAAGGTACGGGGTACGTTGGGAATATATCAACGGGGAGTCGTCGGTGGTTGATCAGGCCCCAGTGTGGCTCCAGGATGCACATAAAGATCTCTCCTAGCAAGCATGCAAAGCTCTCCTCCAACTTGGACGAGTACTTCCCAAGCCTTTTGTAAGGCTAGCGAGCCAATTGCTAGCCACCACGTGTGCATAATTTACATCAGCCCAATTGAAAGCATGCACTCAACAGTGCAGCTGCAAGCTTTTGGCGGCAGTTGATTTTGCACCAAGGACTCTTTCCCGCCTCAGGGGAAATCCCTGCACCAGGTACTCGCAATGTGCTAACACACAGCTGTGCTGAGGCACTTTTTAACCATTTAGTTCTGACAAATCCATGCTAATATTACATATCACCCTCAAAAGGATCTCTCTTATTGCAGCCCAGAGTGGTCCAACACCCTGGTTGAGAATCACCAATTTTGGAACGTCTGTGCTGTTATGCCAGGCACCACTAGGTGATGCTGTTGCATGTAATCTTCTGCCTGACTGCCGTAGTGCAGCCTTAGGACAAGCCTGGGCTAATTTATTTAATACAAAGCCCTTGGACAGGGAGCTTTGCAAGCAGGAGTATGGTTTGTTCTATCCCTGGATCTCCTGCTAGCCAAGTCTTCAGGCAGAATAGCTCCATGGGACCAATCACCAGTGTAGGCTGAGAATCCTGAAAGAAGGGATTGCCCTTATATAGTTCAACTGTCTTGGTTTCAGAACTGGAGTAGATATAAAAGCTCTATAAATAAAATCTTTAACATTCAAAAGATGTGTACAGTGCAGTGGAATTGAGAGGAACAGGAGCCCACATGCTGAGACACAGCTGTAGGATGGTAAAGCCAATAATGTAACAAAGGGTGGATGCGAGGTGCATGAGCCCCAGACACTGCCTAGGCATGGGGTGCCAGAAGGGAGCTAGGGGGAACCCCTCAATCTCCCATCCCCTGTCCCTCCTCTCACCTCCCAACCTCACCCCTGCACTTTCCCTGTAGTGCCTCTGACTCCAGGTCCACAATTGGGAAGGGCAGAGATGTAGCAGCAGTGCACAGTGCAGGAACAGCCAGTTGCTGTTATTAGTGGAGATGTCAACTTATTTTTTTCAAGTTTTTTTTCTTTGGCCATTTGACATGCATACTGGCATCAAAAAGGGGGTGGCTCTCCCTCCAGGGGCTTCTGCACTTTGCACTCTGCCTTCCTGGCTACTGGTGAAGGGAAAGGGGGAGCACGCAGCACAGGAAACCCTCACTATTTGCAGGTTTGGCATGTGCAGTTTCAATTTTTCGTGTATGCCAAACCCACATTTTAAATACATTTTACACACCTACAGGAACTCCTTGGAAGCTCCACACTTGCTGCCGTTGGGCTAGCGCCACTGCTGCCCTTCTCCTGCCGCTGCTGTGCTCCTGCCGCCAGAGTTCCCCCAGCTGCGGAGGGAACCGTGTTCATGAATGCAGTGCCTTATTCACAGATTTTGCCATTCATAGGGGATACGAGAACGCATCCCCGTGCATGGCAAGGGTCACCTGTACTGCTTATGGTGGGGATTTTCAATCTTTTAAAATAAGTGTACCCCTTTTGACTCAAAGTTTCAACTCCTGTACCCCCTTATATTTTTTTCTTGTTTTTAAGGGTGGGGTGGGGGGCAGATTGAGGCCCCTGTGGTGAGGGAAGGAGTGGGGCTGGGGCAGGTGCTGCACGGTTGGGATGGAGTGGGGCGGGCATGGGGCAGAGCTCATTCATCTGGAGGGCGCAGTGGGGGCGTGGCTCCTGCTGCTGAGCACACCCCAGGAGGGCATGGAGGATGCATGCCCCCCCCCCAGTTTTGTGTGCGGGGCAGGCTGGGGCCAGGTCAGCACTGGGCTCTTCCTCGTAGGAGGCTGGGCTGGACTGCACTCGGGGCAGGCAGCAGCGGTGCTGGGACTGGTGCTAAGGAAGGGGCTGCAGCCACTCTGGGATTCACTGTAGTGCCCCCAACCTCCTCCCAGCACCACCATCACCTGGCCCAAGCACCATGTGGCCAGGAAGAGCCTCCCAGCCCTGCCCCGACTCACAGCAGCAGCCCGTGCAGATATGGGGGCATGTGCCCCCCCCATGCCCTCCTGGGGGTGCATGTAATGGTGGTCCTGGGAGGTGGGGCTGAATGGGGGTGGGGGGACTCACCTGTGGCAGCTACCACTGCCTTCACCACGTCTTGCCACTATCACCATCACTGCCACTCGCTGCTCCATGGTACCAACGCTGCCACACTGCTTACGAGACACCCCAGTGTGGTTGCCTGGGTAGTGTCTGTATGGCCCAGAGAGGGGCGCCACTGCCCTCACCTCTTGCTCCTGGGAGCGGGCACAGAAACACATCCTCTGCTGCGCCCCCTGCCATTCAGATCCTCGCTGCTCTCCAGGAAAGGTGGGGAGGAGAGCGAGCTGAGGTGGGGTGGGGTGGGGGAGGAGCGCTGTGGTGTGCCATGTGGGGCCAGCAGCACCCAGTGCTCTCCTCCCCGTTCCCATGGGTAGGAGGCACATTATGGGAATGCACCGGGGGCAGATACTGCTGCCGCGTGCCAAGACGCACTTCATTCCTGCCTGCCCTCCTACGCATGCCCCCTACAGCCTTTCTACGGACCCATGAGGGTACGCGTACCCCCAGTTGACAGCCCCTAGCCTAGGACTGTCGCAGAGCACTGAGATGCCCTGCTCCTCGAGAGGGGAAGCCGCTGGGGAAAAGAGCCCTAGCAGGGAATAGGAGCCCACCTGCGGGTTGCCAGGGCAACTGGAGGCAGCAAACGACTGTAACAGACTGACACCCACACCTGACAGCACCTGACGACCCACACCTGACAGCAGTCAGCCGGCTGTAAGGGGCAGGGCCTGGCTCTTATAAAGCCCGGGGCTGCGGCCAGACTGGCAATTCCCTGCCAGAGGAGAAGGAGCTTTCTCAGCCATGATGTGAGAAGCAGCGAGACCTGCAGATACTGCTGGAGCAGCGTTATGGATGGCAGCTCTAGGGTGTTTGCACAATGTGGCTTTAAGTTAAGTTGTAGCCAAGAGGCTTGTGTTTGTTTTGTGGTTGTTTATTACACCTGTGGCTTGGGTGAGGCTATTAGGGGTTGGAGGAGGCCTCATAGGGACCCACAGTGGTGTGGGGGCCCCAGTGCCAGTAAGGGTGCAGTGCTCTCAGGGGGAACCCACAGCAGTGTGGGGACCCTGGTGCCAGTAAGGGTGCAGCTTCTGGGGTGCTTAGACCCCAGCCCAGAGGGGCAGCATTGAGAAGCCCAAGAGAGGGTGTGGAGAGCCCCAGATGGGGGGCAGCATTTTAAGAAGCCTTAGCATGGGTGTGTTGAGGCCCCGAGAGAGGGTGATGGCGCAGAGAAGGCCCAGAGTGGGCACGGAGAACCCCAGGATGGGGCAGCAGTGTATGTAGGGTGAGAGGGACATTGGCCTGTCACTATCCCAGCTGTGAGGCTTGGGGCATGGCATAAGGGGTGGTTGGAGCCTCACATAGCCCACAAGGCTAGGGTGCTCCAAAGCACCCGTTTGCAAGACAAGACCCACAAGGGGTCCAGGAGTCTATAGGACCAGGGGGTACATCGGCCCATGTCCAAGAAGATGCGAGGCAGCCTCCTAACTGATTTAAACCATCAGAGATGTGGCGGGTGAGAAATAGGGGGTGCCCTTGGGCCAACTTGGCATGGAGAGGGGGACTAAAGGAGATCAGGGCCCTCCTACAGGACCCCGCCGTGACAAGGACACAGTTTATATCACTGAGGAAAGCATTCTAAGCATTTAGTTAAGCATGCTATCTGCATTTGCCAGGGGTAAAGTACTGTTAAAACATGTTTTGCACAGTCTGGTATAGGTGTGAGAGAGATGGGACCCCACACATAGTAATCAAATTAGTACAGTGTTGCAGGATGGAAAGGCATTCTTAAGCATTGCTTTTAGTGCAGTGGTTCTTTTAGCCTCAAGGCACTCCTCTGAAAATGCCAGCTTTCACTTGAATGTTTTTAATATAGAAAATACTAAAGCAATTCTCCTGTTCCAAAGAACCCAGCAATCACACCACGGGTTAATGTTTTCATCATTATGGATTCCTACTGGAAATCTCTGGATTTATCTTGTGAATGACACTTTGCACACTTAACAGTGCTAACATTGCTTAGCACCCGACAGCGCCTTTGAAAGGCTCTCAAGGTTAAGAATTGCTGTTTTGCATGTGGTCTACATTTGCCTGGGGTGAAGTACCGTCCATAGAATTTACTGTCTTTATTGGAGTCTGTGGTATGGGAGTGGGGCTGTCTCTATCAGTCCATGCCCCCATGCTCACTCCTGGCAGGTGGTCTTAGCGGCTTCATTTCTTACTACTACCAGTGGTGTGCTCAACATAAATGTCAAATGTCCCATGATGATCTGCTGGTCTGTGATTCCACCAGGTGCCTCTTCAATTTGAGGTGGTGCAAGGGTATTTTGCAGGCTTTCAAGACACTCTTATTGCTTGCGGCCCTTAAATGCAACATGCTGATTGTGAGGGGACTTGGCTTGTGAGAATTCATTTGATGCAATATCACCCCCCAAATAGCAGCATGGCATACTCTGCATCCAGTTGTTGACAGAAGTGCACTATACTCGAAACAGTCTTTAAAAATGGAATCAATTCAGCTATCCTCTATGGTGTAACCACATGGGTTTCAGTGTCATTAAGTCTGTACTGTTATTTCTGTAACGGGAATGGGTATTAACATGCTGATTTATGAATACCGTGTCTAGCTGGCCACTGGCTGGCAGCGCTCTTGAGCAGCTGGGCAAACTTGTCAAGGCAGAATGCAGTCCTACCATAGAATTCATGCACACAGACTGAGTGCCCGCTGACTCTGCACGGGCATGGGAGACCCCTTCCCTAGGGACCTACCTAACTCAAGGTAGTTTTGTGGTCCCAGCATGGCATCAGGTGCCATTTCATGGCAGAATATGGCAATTTGTCCCCCCCTCCGCCCCATGCCTTTGATTGGCTGACGAGCATTGAAAGTCTGCCTCTCCCCAAAGATTGACAGATTGCCCTAAATCATGGCTTTCTTATTAACATGGTAATGAATGGGTTCCCTGGGCTTGATCAGGGGATTATGCCCACAGAAGCCATTAATTGCCACGTTATTAAGAAGTTTAGGATGCAGTTAATGGCTTTCTCAGGCTTGATCAGGGGATCAAGCCCAGGGAAGCAATTAACTTTGGTAGATCCCTACCCATAGGTGGATTCAGCTGCAGGGTCAGAGTTGCTGGATTCAGTTATACTAGCCCAACACTGGCCCTTTCCATTAAACTTTGTGGACTGCACTCTGCAAAGGAGACTGGGTGGCTCAAAACTGTTTTATTAGTTCAGATGAAAACTGAAGAGGGTTATAGCAGCAGAGCACCCCAGACCATGAAGGCAGGGAGTGGGCGCCCTCAATATTAGACGCATGTTCTTATATACTTGTGCCAGCGGCTAGGACTCAGGTTGGTGGGCTTGGTGCTCTTTAAAGAACAAAAGATAAAAACCAAGTTTAAAAAACTTACTAACATTTCCCTCCCACTTCAGGATTGAAAAGGGATCTATTTTTAATTTTTGCAAATCTAATCCACCATTAGCAAAATTTTGTTTGCTCATAAATCTCATATGAGAGAAACTGTAAACCCAAATGGAAATCTTACAAACAATACCTTTTGGACAAACTTTCCTTTGATGTCTTTTTTTTTTTTTTTTTTTTTTTTATTCAGGAAAGTTTATGAACTTGCTATTAATAAAACTCAGGTAATTCTATGTATAATCTGGCAGAAAAATGTAACAGGATAACATTTATTTTAAAAAGACTTAATTCTTATCAGTAGGAGGCTTCCCATAATTTGTATTTTTTTTCCCTGGGACTCTAAAAGTGTTAACTTTATCTAGAGAATCCTTTGAATGCATTATATAGACTGAATCTTGGTGGTTGCGCAGCAGTTATGACAAAGCAATAAAACAAGTTACCATTCCTCTTCAGTGGGGAAATCTACCTTTTATTGACAAAATGATTAACTGCAAGTGAGGACCAGAGCAACGGTTACTGAAGCAATGCTGAACAGGGCTTGTCCAAGCTTCTGTGTTAACACATATACAGAGAGGTGCCTGTTACTGATGCCTGTTGTCAGCAACAATTAAGTTTTCCAGCAAGCAGGCCGTTAGAAGTGACATGAAACTCCAGTCAAGTATCCCTGTTGAGTGATCTGGCT
Source organism: Caiman crocodilus (assembly GCA_030014935.1). NCBI lineage: Eukaryota > Metazoa > Chordata > Crocodylia > Alligatoridae > Caiman > Caiman crocodilus. The sequence continues at coordinate 1,089,787 of JAGPOW010002120.1, read as the reverse complement.
GTATTTTGTATATGCTTGGTCTAAGATTGCCACCTGATGGTCAGTGCTGCTCAACCAAGATAAATATAATTCTTTAGAAGTGAGTGTCTTCCCTTCTCTATGGGCACATCTCCACGTGCTGATTGAAGGTGCTTTTGTCCAAAACAAGGCATATCAAGGGCATTGTCTACACATGCACACCCTTAAAGCACCTTAAAAAGAGTGAGTTTAAGCTATTTGCACCAAAATTTAGGCACAAATAGCTAAAACTCCTTAACACACGTGTAGATGCGCTAAGGTGCATTAGTGCTGTGTATGTCAACTGCTTTAGTCCCAACTCAGTCCAAACGCCACACTAATGTGCCTTAGTGCTTGTATGTGTAGACACATGCCTAAATCACCTTATGTGCATTAGGTAAATTCACTTTAAGTTTAGATGCGTGTAAAAGCACATGTAGACGCGTCCAAAGCCCCTTGGTTTGTGCAGTATAGAAATTCCCCAGATGTCCCGCAACATCCCATTGTGCATTGTTCCTGTCCCCCACTTCTCTGCAGGGAGACATTCTGGTACTTGGGCTGCAATCTACTGCTTCAGTGAAGCATGAAGAAAACCATGCCCTCTGGCTGCCTCAGGGCCAAAAGAGCCCAGTCCCTCTCCCCTGTCTCACCTTGTGCTGTGGATTGCCAGGAAACAGTGGACTGAGACAGATGAGTCCCTGACATACAACACAGACCTCCAGACAATGAAGCCCCTAGGCAAGAACCCCACACCCCTAAGACCCGGTCTCAAAGCACCTTGGGACCCACACACAGACCTGAATACATAGATCCCAAGACTCAGATGCAAACACAAAGATCCAGGTCTCCAAGACTCAGACACAAGCCCCAAACTCCCAAACCAAGATCCAGGACCAAGCATACTGCAGCCTGGACCCCAGCATGGCCCTGCCTATAGTGTGCAGGAGCCAATTTTGGTGTTTCATGTGGCAGGGGACAGATGGACAGGAACAGGCTGACAGAGAGATGACCCTGCTGAATCAGGGCTTGGGTGGATGTGGCTGGCCTGGCCACTGCTGGCGGATATCTGAGCCATGTTATCTCAGGGCACGGGTGGGCATTACTGACATGGTTGTTGCCAGCAGATAGATACTCCTGGGAAGAGGTTGCAGGGGGGGCATGGCCAGCTGCATTCTGGTCACTCTGGAATGGGGGACACACCTGACGGGACTCAAACCCAGTCAGGGTAAAGGGGGAGCTATATGCCAGGATCCAAACCCAAGTGCCATGACCTGCACCCTCACAGCCAGATCCTCACCTACCCAGTGACATCTGGACCCACCTTGGACACAGAGGTCCCAGGAACTACCAAACACCATGGCAGAGCATAACCTATCTTCCTTTGCTACCTACAGCCAGGGAGAGAACTGCACCATCAAGAAAATGACATATTTCATTGTCATCTGGAGTGAGGAGGAGACCTGGGACCAAATTTTCAACACCACAACAAGGAGGGCTACAACTCCACCAGCCTGGATGCTGAGGGCCCCAGGGGTGTAGCATCCATCCTCCACCATCTGGGGGAGGGTGACGTTGCAAAAGATCCTGGTATCGTGGGCACTGCATGTCCAGGCAGTGAAGATGTGGGCAAAGTGGCCACATGCTTGACAACACCCTGCAGCATAATGGAGAAGAAGCTTGTGTAGACAGGCAGAAAATGGGGACATGGGAGCTGTGAACTTCCCCCATGCAGGTGGGGAAGGCCACTGACCATTACCAACAGTGACCTCTTGAGGGATGACAAGGAAGTTTAAGTGGTTTACCAACACATCCTGGATGATCCTATGCAACTCTGGGTTGATCCTATGCAGCTGGGAACATGTATTCTTCCACTGCCTCCACCAAGTTGCACAGAGTGACAAGAAGGATGTGCTGTAGCTCCTGGGTCCCTGGGCTCACGTGGCAGGGGTAGGGATCCACAGCACAATGCTGGCAGAGAAACCGATGCCCTTGAAACTAACAATAGAAGAGCCACACTCAGGGTTTTTGGGACCCTTGGACCAGGAAGGGAGGAGTTACTGTGCTTGGGAGCTCTCTTCGTGGCAGGAGCATGGTTTCCAGTGGTGGTTAGCTGCTCAGGACTGCCCTGCGCTCTTGACTGCTCTCAGCAATTTCCAGCAGCCCAGGGGGCACATTGGACTCTCTGTTGCCAGTGCAGGCTGCCTGTGTGCCTCCTCCCCCAAACGCTGAACATTTGCATGGCTCTCTATCTATAATAAAGTATAAAACTGGCAATCACATGGCCAAATCTGGTCTAATGGGGAGCTGTCAACAAGGTTTTTGTAAAGCGAAACCCTGTCTCAAACATCTGTTCATGTTCTTTGAGGGTGATAACAAGCACATGGACAGGCACAGCTGACATAATATATCAGGACTTTCAAAAAGCATTTGATAAGGTCTCTCACCAAAGGCTTTTTTTAAAAAACTACATTGCTGTAGGATAGGAGGGAGGAAAGATCTCACCAAGCTAAATGAGCAGGCAGAAAATCTTCCTTGTTGAGAAATGTAATGTAAAGTACCTGGGGAAAAATAACCTCAGCTATACACAACGCTGGGTTCTGCACCAGCTGTTACCACTCACGAGAGGGACCTTGGAGTCGCTGTAGACAGTTCCCCCAAACAGTCAACTCGGTGTGCAGCAGCGATGAAAAAAGTCAGTAAGATGTTGGTCATCATTCAGATGGAAGTTGGAAATAAAATGGAAACATCATCATGCCAATATTCAAATCCATGGTGCACCCACATTTTAAAAACTGTTCTGGTCCCCACATCTGGAAAAGGATGTAGTAGAATTACTCAAGATACAGAGAAGGGCAACCAAAATGATCAGGGGCATGGAGTATTCGCCATACCAGGAAAGACTAAAAAAAGCCAGGACTGTTCAGTTTGGAAATGAGAAGGCTGAGGGAGGACATGATAAAGGTCTATAAAATTATGAAGGGTGTTAGCTGGAGGTACTGGGGCAAAACTTTTAAGGTTAATGCAACTTATGTCTGAATTTACAGAAAAATCACAAAAATGAAAATAAAAGACAACTTTCTGTTGGATATTACATTCTACACGGGACTCTTAAAGTATTTTTATTGATATTATCAAGTTGGCATGGAACAAACTCACATTTTAAAGCCTGATTATCAAAACTTTGCTCCTGTTGAAATCAGCAAGATTTGTTTGATTTCAGTTGGCACAGTTTTTAAAGTTTTTCACTTTATTGTCAGGATTTTCCTTAGTTGTTTTTTATTCTTTTAAATTGATTTCCACACTGAAGAAAATTGAATGATACAGAAAATGAGGGCTTGGCGTGAACTTCACTATCAGTAATTTTAAATGAATATTAGCCTGCACAGAGCTTAACACATAATGTAGCTTGTTAATGTTAATTTTCTAAAACCTTATCTATATGTTCTTAATTCCGATTTTCTGCCAAATTGATGAGAAAATCCTTAAATATGGATCTGGATTACCTAGATGAGCCCTTCTGATACAAACAAGATATACCTTCCACATGCCAAACGTTTTCCAAGTCTACTGATAGATCCAGCGCCAAGTTCTTGAAGCTATAAAGCCTGTAGCACATTCAGCGGATGACATTAGGAAACTTGGGGTGCCCAAGCAAAACTCCTTTTGCTTTCTGCACTGGACGCTTGTAGTGCAAACTGCATATTTGCATGTTCTGCATATGCCTGAGTGTGACGCCACAGCCAGGAGCGCTATGGCCCAGTTCTTCCCTGAGCCACTTGCTTGTAATGTACATTCACAGCTGTCAGTACATAGTGTTGCAAGGCCTGCATTAACTTATTTTATAAAGAAGCTTGGTAAAGGAGCAAGAAACAGAGTGAATGGATCCCAAAGTTAAGACAGACCAGTAAAGTCCACTACCTTTCTGCATTCTCCCTATCCTTGCCATCTCCTTCCAGTGTCAGTCTTGCTTTGCCTCCATGACCCCTGGTTCCCTGGAGCCCCATACCCCACCTCCCCTCACATTCTCAGTAGTGGAGAACATTATGGTTTCTGTTTTGTTTATTGTAGTTTCCAAGAGACAGACTGCTCTTGGCTCCACTGTGCTTCGTTGTTTTGTTTGCAGTCCTATAACTGCCTGCTTGTGCCAGGCCTAAAATTACTTTTATGAACACGTTATCCTTCCTCCAGTGTAACTCATGTCCCTCCCTGCAAACAGCCCCCTTCTGACAGTAGTGCTCTGCAGCTGGGGGTGTCCCCCATGTCTGACTTGGGGGAAAGCAGGTCCTTCAGCTTGGAGGGGGACATCCAGGTTCTCACGGGGTGCATCAGCATGAGATGTTTACTGCCATGTTGCCTAATTAGCTCCACAGTAAATGTCTCACATCTATATGTGTGGCCTACAGAAAACTATTAAACTCTGCAGCAGAGTAGTACTTGTAAATACAAGTAATATTCTGCTGTGGAGTATTTTTACTCTGCTGAAGCACACATGTAGATGTTGACACAGCTAGCTGGAGCATGAAGGTGCTTCAGTGCAGGGGCTGCCTGCCAGGTAAGTCTTCTGTAGCATGGTGAGCCAGGTCAAAGCAGCCCTGGTCTGGCAGCCTGGTCTCCTTGCCAGCCCGGGCTGCTCTGACCTAGCTCAATGTGCTGCAGTCCTGGGAGTACGTGTAAGCATGACATACAGGAGCAATATGCTCTGGCATGATAAGCACCAGAGTTTATTGCACTGCATTCATACACATGTGTTGATGTGCTTATTACACATAGCATTTGCTATGACTTTGGGATAGCACAAAGAAAATACTGCCTTTGGGGTCACTTTCGTGGAGGTCTCGATGATCTTCCGTTTAAGAATGGGAAAACAGTTCTCTTATTATGGAAAAACAGGGACGGGAGGGAAGTGAAGGCAGGCAGGCAATGTGGAGAGAAGCAAACAAGAAAGAAACCCAGAGAGACATAGGTGTCAAAAATGGTAATTCAGGTTATGGGAGAAGAATCCTGAGTCCCTGTTTAGACCATATTGAACACAATCCAGTCTGCATGGTTTTAGCGGATGCATCTAAGAGGATGCAGCCATGCTATCCACTGCTATTCCCAGCTGACCTGGGCACAGGGGGAGTCCCAAAGCCCAGTCTCCTCTCCTCCCTTCCCCTCCCCTCCCATCCACCAACGTCCTGCCCTGGCTAGCAGCCGGTGCTGGGAGGAGGAACCCATGCATGGTGATGGCTGCCACTGCCTGACACACACGTGGGGAGGGCTCCAGAGCTGCTCCTGACCTCCTCCTACCCCGTACTGTAGGGAATAGCTTTGGCTCAGTTGGGGACAACAGCAGCAGCATGCGGGTTCCTCCTTCCAGCTCCTGCTCCTTGCTAGCAAGGGCTGGAAGGAGGAACCTGTTCTGCCACTACTGTCGCTGGCCAAACCTGGAACGCCATGCAGTCAGTCCCCATAGCCCTTGGCTGGAGTGGAGGCAGAAGCAGCTCTGTCCTGTCCCTCCCCCGGGTTACTTGGGAACAGCAGCAGCAGTATCAGTGTGTGTGTGTGTGTGTGTGTGTGTGTGTGTGTGTGTGTGTGTGTGTGTGTGTGTGTGTGTGTGTGTGTGTGTGTG
>JAGPOW010002120.1:1037697-1081207 GCA_030014935.1 Caiman crocodilus | reverse complement strand
CCTGCCCCAGGGGCAGGAAGTCAGCAGGGATCATAGGATCCCAGCAAGATAAGCATCCAAATGTGTCTTGAAGGCATTCAAAGTGGGTGCTTGAACCACTTCCAGCAGCAGTCTATTCCAAACCTTGGGGACTCGGACAGTAAAGAAGTTCTTCCTTATGTCCAGCCTGAATCAGTCATGATGGAGTTTGTGACTGTTCAATCTTGTTATCCCTTGGGGTGCTCTGGTAAACAGACGTTCCGCCTAGATCCTGATTAGCCCCCCAAAAAACTTATAGGTGGCCACCAGATCACCCCTGAGCCTGCACTTTTCCAGGTTGAAGAGTCCCATGGCTCTCAGCCTCTCATCATACGGTTTGTTTTCCTGACCTCTGATTATGCACGTGGTTCTCCTCTGCACTCTCTCAAGCTTCTCCACATCCTTTTTAAATTGTGGAGCCCAAAACTGGACACAGTACTCCAGCTGCGGCCTCACAAAGGACGAGTACAGCAGGAGAATGATGTCCTAGGATTTGCTTGAGAAGCATCTATGGATGCAAGCCAGCATTTACTAGCCACAGCATCACACTGAAGGCTCATGTTCATCTTGTGGTCCATCATGACCTCCAAGTCCCTTTCATTTGTAGTGCTAACCAACGTAGCACTGACGAGCCTATAAGCATGCTGCAGGTTTTTCCTCCCAAGGTGGGGAACCTTGCATTTTTCAGTGTTGAACACCATCAGGTTCTCATTCACCCATTACAGGAGCCTGTCAAGATCTGCCTGGATCACCCTCTTTCCTCAGGTGTGGATGCTTTACCCCAAGTTTGGTGTCATTGGCGAACTTAGCCAGTCTGCTTCTGACACCAATGTCTATATCATTGATGAAGATGTTAAACAGTATAGGCCCTAGGACAGAGCCTTGAGGGACCCACTGGTGACTGTGCACCAAGACGATTGGCTTCCATCATCCACCACCCCCTGGGTCCTACCACAGAGCCAATTCCCCAGCCAGCGAATCATGGTGAGGTCAAGGCCACAGTTAGCCGGTTTTGCCAAGAGGTGATCATGGGATACCAGACTGAAGGCTTTTTAAAAGTTAAGATAGATGACATCAATCTCTTCCCTCTTGTCCAGGTGATAGGTTACCTGGTCATAAAAGGAAATGAGATTGGTCAAGCAAGACCTACCAGCAACAAATCCATGCTGGGTATCCCTCAGGATATTGCCGTCAATTAGTCTGTTAAGGATAGCCTCTTTGATAATCTTTTCCAAGACCTTCCCCAGGATAGAGGTCAGGCCGATGGGCCTGTAGTTTACCGGATCTACTTTCTTCCCCTTCTTGAAGATAGGCACCACATTGGCTTTCTTTCAATCCTCAGGCACTTCACCAGAGCGCCAGGAGTTCTCAAAGATCGGTGCCAGGGGCTGAGCTATGATGCTAGCCAGCTCCTTGAGTACCCTGGGGTGTCAACTCTCAGGGCCGGCTGACTTGAAGGTATCCAGCCTGTCAAGGTGTTACTTCACGAGGTCAGCTTCAATGGAGGGTAAGGAATCTCCCTCACCCAGGCCTTCCTGCCCCACTCTCAATTTGTTGGTGCAGAGGTAGCTTGGGATTATGGCCCTGGGTTCTCCCTGCACTGGCATGTACTAATGCAACTATTGGGATCTGATCCCTGATTCCACCATCATGTCTCTTGCCATGCAAATGTGTCATGATGGGAAGCACAATGGTCAGGATCAGATATGAGATTCCCATCCCACCATTAAATGACCCAAGTTGGATTTGTGGGGGTTTGTGATCTGTTTCTGTCTTGAATATTGCTGCTCTTAGGCCTAATAACTAAAGCTATTTGCATCCTATCAATCATCAGCAATTCTTTTTTTCCATATGAGGACAATTACATTGTATTTTGGCACCATTTGCTACCAGGTGATTCAACTGCATGATGTCTCCTAACCCACATAAGCACGATCTAATTGCATTTTCCCCATACACACGAGGAATTTGCAGGTATCTGGTAAACCATCTTCCCAACTGCTTTTGCTAGGCATTTGGAGCAGAGGCCTATATCTACTGTCTTAGAGAGAGAGAGAGGAGCTGATACTGATGCTTCAGATGCATTTTATAGAAGTAAGGCTGGAAGGGCCCTCCAGAGGTAAAGTTCAACCCGCTGTCTGAGGCAGGATCATCCCTATCCAAACACTGAAACACTGAATAAAAATGAAGTCTATTGAACTGTTTGCTACCACTTCTTTACCTGATCCTTTTTTTCCCTAAAGGATTCCAGTGCTGTCTGCTTTCATGACCCATATGGGCACTCACAGTTTCTTAATTATCCTGGTCAGCATCTTGCCTGCCTTGCCCAAAGACATCATGCCAAAGCATTGAAGTAAAGGATTCATTAGTGGAGTACGTACAAAATGTGCAGGTCTGATCATCTTGTTTAACTTGGCTTCCCCCGTCAAAATTCCAATGACTTTCTGAACTGTGTTGGCATATTTTTTATGGCTATGCCTCATGTCAGACAATGGAGCACATTAACTTTTGGCCAGAGGACAAATGGCATCCTTGGGGCACTGCCAGCCACTGAGTTAATGGTTGTCATCTTGATGTATGATGACACTGGTTCCCTGCATTCTTTTCCTCCTCCTTCACATTCTTTCTTTACCTCTATTCCTGCAATCAAAATGAATACATTGCAGGAGATGGGGAAGAACAAAGCCTTTTTAGAGGAGTCCCAGGGTATTCTACGTGGGGAGCATTATTTGCAAAATATTTGCTGTAATATAGCACAGATCAGAGATAACCGCCCCCTCCCCCACAAAATTAACCTCATATACCAAAGTATGTCTTGGTGGGGACAAATTCGCAGCATGCAGAGAGGGGGTTCTCAGAGAGTCTGATGATACAGCCAGATAAGGAAATAGGTGAAAATTGCAGGAATATAGTAAGGAGATTTTGAGATTCTGCAATTTTTCTCTAGATGCAGATCCTGGAATAGGGGTCTAGCTCCAGTAGAGGCAACATGGATGTTGTCTCAGTCACTGAGCCACATCTTCAGCTGGCATAAATCTGCTTCACTTCAAATCAGATATTTTATAAGAGCTAAGGATCAGACCCATTATGTTTGGCTTCTCTTATGGCAAAAACAAAGCACCTCAGACTTTGGACCATGCGGGCTTTGGAAAGTTTGATGGTTTCCAAGTTTTGTCTGCCTGCTTATGATACTAAAATGATTTGCTTCCATTTTCAAAACAATAGTGCCCTGTTTCAGGAAGGGGAAGCAATGGACAGTATGCAAACCTTGGTTCAAGATGACCATTTAATTTACTATGTAAGGGCAGGTAGCTTACCAGCCACCAGCATTACAGTAGACACACTGCACAAAATGGGATTTTCATAAGCCATCAACATCAGCTTGACACAGTTCCCAATGAAGTCTTCAAGAGTTTTGCCCTTGAGTTCAGTAGAGCTCAGATAGATCAGTGCTGAGGCTTCTGAAGGTCTTACCATAAAGAGACAATGTTATTAATATACACTGATCCAAACAGCAGCAAAATTAGAGGTGTGTGTATTAATATATATATTAAAACAGTCCTATGTTTAAGCAAAAGTTTGTTTTTGTGCTATTTGGGCTCAGCTTTTGGATAGCAAAATGTACAGAATGAGCTGTTAGAAACAGGCCTTAAAGGCAAAACAATCCACACTTGTTTTTATAAAATATTTTTTCAGATAAAAAGTCGGAAATTCAGCTGCTTCTCCCATCTCTCCTGCTGGTTACCAGCTCTTTAACAGTGTGATTAAACAGGCTGGCACAATTAGTGTTCAATCTCACACAAGGAAAAGCCATCTGGTCACAGTTATACTGGTAGGTGGAAATTCTCATATCATTTGCTAGGCTGCAAATCTGAAGTTTGAGTGATGGTGTAACCAGGAACAGCATTTGTCCTTTTTTCAAATTCTAACAAAGTTAGATCCAGCTCCAGGCCTATTCCCTAGTCACATCACAGCTCTGCACATCTATTTGGGAAATGCAGGCGTTCTGTGTTTATGGATCTGCTCTGCACTTAAATGAGGAGGAGAAGGTAATCTGCACTTTGACCTGGAAAGTAAACACGACGATAGTCAGGAAATTAATGCATGCTGCCTTGTCTTGATGGAGGGTGAGCTGAGGTCACTGGCCCAGGTTCTGAAGTACAGTAAGTGACTGTAAAATAATTACAGACCACAAGGTAATACAAAGCTGAAGAGCTTAGCAGGAAGCAAAGGAGTAGTCCTTTACAGAAGAGTATTTAAAGTTAGAACAGAGCATAGTAAATAAGCAGAAGTGTCAGAAGAAGCACACGCTTATCTTCCTTAGGATGTAAGTGGCTTGTGGTGCCAGGGCAGTTATAGCTTCTTAGTATAGCTCCTAAGTCGTGAGTTCAAGTCTTGCTATGACATTATGATGAAGGATAATATAGCTGGAAATTGTTAGATAGGGAATATTGGCTGGTAATTCAAAGGTAGCCAAATATGATGCCAGCCAGGTTAGTCCCTTGTGTGCTGCTGGCTAAAAAAACTGGTGGGTTACTAGTTATAGGCGACCTTTGATTATCAGGATTAGGAGTAAACTTGCTTTAGGGGCGAACACCTCAGGGCATTTTTACACATGCTCTGGGAAGCATGGGGCGGGGGGGGGTCCCTTAATTAGCGAGCCACGCTAATGAAAAGTGCCCAATTGTCACATGTATCAGTGTCCCCCACACTGAAAAATGGCGGCAGGGCACTTTGAACTAAAGCTTATTGAATGAGCTTTAAAAGCACCCCGCCCCCATTTTTCAGCGTGGGGATGCTGATACACCTGATGCTAGAGTCTGCTGGAGTGCAGTCATTTCTGTGGACTGGATTTCCAGCGTGTTGGAGCCAGCTCCCGGCATGTCTATAGAAGCCCTTCGATCAGGGGTAGGCAACGTTTTTTGGCCAGAGTGCTGAAAAAAAGTCTACCTTGGAAGGTACCAGAGTGCCAACATGCCGGAGCCTGGAGCAGCTGTTGACAGCCTCCCGGCTGCAGCTGGCCCACTGAGCCCGGTCTGCTTGCAGCAGGGCTTGCAGCCTCCCAGCTGCCTGCTGGGCGCAGCCAGGGCTGCATGGCTAGCAGCAGCTGCTTGGAGCCCAGGCTGGCAGTGGTGTGCCGAGCAAAATGGCCTTGCGTGCCATGCTCAGCACGCATGCCGGGGGTGGCTGACCCCTGCCTTAGATATTAATGATACATGTGTTTGCAAATGATAAATTATCTCAAAGGTAAAGTTTGAGGGAGTGGAGTGGGGGTGGCAAGAGTTCTCGCAGACGTAGCAAAGAGTTATAGCTCAGTAAAAGGCAAATGGGTAAAAGTCAAAACATTTCATTGCAATACTTTTGTAAATTAAACATTTTGGCCTAGAATCTTAAAACCGCATTTTTCCTATTCAAAAAAAAAGAGAAAGAGGGTAAATGCCCCGACTACTAAATAATATTGTGGGGTGGGGAGGTTGAACAAAATGTTTGGTTTACTGGTTGTGAATTTTTTTCCAGGCTTTCCCCTCTCCCTTGATTTTTTTTTCTTTTTAGTTTAGCCACTCAGTTAAAACATCCACTGGCCACACAGCTGAACAGATTAGCTCATAATGCTTACAGTATTGCAGTATATGCTCTGCAGCATCTGATATGGTACTAGGTCTGATTCCACATGCCTGTTCCTAAATCAGTCACCAGAGCAATTTACCACGAAGAAAACCTCTTGTTGCTCAGTTTCCTCATTGCAGAGCAACGAAGAATCCAAATTAGAGGACACAGATTGGAGGACATGGATTACAGTCATGATTCATCAAGGGGACAAACCTTTCTGAAGTCAGTGGACTCCTTACATCCTTAGGCTTAGCCATGTGCTTTGGTATCTTGTTAACTGTGTTTAGAGGAAAGAGATTTATTAAAGTTAGAAAATTGTTGCAGAACAGTTAGCCAGGCACCAAAGGTACTTGACCCAGAGCTGAACATCTATCTGAATGGCCAAAGGCTGAGGCATGAAGCTCAAATTGTCTACTTGGGACTGATGCTAGACCAGACACTGAGCTATGATGAACACCTGAAAAAGACAGCAATGGAAGTTAAGACACACAGCAACCTCCTTAATAGGCTGGTTGGGTCATTGTGGGGTGCAAGAGACTCAACCTTAAAGATGTCAGGTCTTGTCATATTGTACTTCATGGCAGAGTACTGCACACCAACGTGGAATCGGTCATCACATGCCAAACTCAGTGATGTGCAGCTACATTTGATGATGTGCATCATTTTGGAAACTAGCCAACTAACCCCTCTACCATGGCTTTCACTCCTGAGCAACATTGATTCCCCCTCATGTCCGATGGGAAGTTGCAACTAGCAAGCTACTGGAGAAGATTTACTCCAATCCAAGCCTGCTGCTGTACAATGATCTCTTAAATCCTCCTGATGCACATCTACCATCACAGAACCCGCTGTGGTCCAAACTGCCACACCAGCACTGTATGGTAGAGACCATCTGGAATGAGCAATGGAGACTGACATCACCACCAAACAAAATCCTTATCACAGATTCCACAGTCTACCCACCTGGCTTCAAGGTCTAGGTCTAGATGCGGTCAACCTCCATTGTTGGCCTCCTCGTGAGAACCTAAACTGTGCTGTGGCAAACCACGTGCCATGTCGCATATTGTCAATGACTGCCTGCTGACTAAGTTCAACAGTGGACTACAGGAACTGCATATGGCCACTGAGGACACACACCATCACATGGCTCAGCAATTACACACACACTGACTGCCTTCACAGTGTCGGTGTATATTCACAACAGACACACTCCTCAGCTGTCTACTTTATGTTGCTACTGAGGCAGCTGAACATTTCATGTATTGCCTTGCAGATGCCATTGTCGCAATCATTATCCCATAAATATGCTTTACCCCTAGGGTATAGTCCAATGATCCTTTGCAGATTCAACAAAGCACAAGTTGTCTCTTGCTGCAAGAGTGAGACATTTCAGCTCTGTACATAACATACAAATTGCACATAATGATGTTAGCTGATACTTAACTGAACCCCTTAGAGAAAACAGTGGCTCGCGTGAAACTAAAGGATTTCTCAGCAAACCAGCTAATACTTGTTGGCACCTCTAAACCCTAAACAAATTGCAAAATCAGATTTTGTACTACAGAAATGCAGGGAACTCCTGTTATAATAAGCTGCCTTCCCTTAAGAGTAAGAATAGATTAGGGTCTATTCAGAAAAGCTGGATGCAATACATCTGAGGGTGCTGAAGAAGTTGGCCGATGTGATTGCAGAGCTGTTGGCCATTGTCTTTGAAAATTTGTGGCAATTGGGGGAGGTCCCAGATGATAGAAAAAGGGCAAATATAGTGCCCATCTTTAAGAAAGGAAAAAAGGAGGATCCAGGGAACTACAGACCAGCCAGCCTCATCTTAGTCTGCAGAAAAATCATGGAGCTGGTCCTCAAAGAATCCACTGCTAAGCACTTAGAGGAGAAGAAAGTGATCAGGAACAGTCAGCATGGATTCACTAAGGACAAATTACACCTGACCAACCTGACTGCCTTTTATGACAAGATGACTGGTTCTGTGGATGCAGGAAGAGCAGTGGATGTGATATACCTTGAGTTTAGCAAGGCTTTTGCTACAGTCTCTCACAGCCTTCTTGCAAGCAAGCTAAGAAAGTATGGGTTGGGTATACTTAGACTGTAAGGTGGATAGAAAACTAGCTGGATCATCGGACTCAGAAGGTACTAATCAATGGCTCAATGTCCAGTTGGCAGCAAGTGGACTGCTTCGCCCCAGCTGCGGTGGAAAAAGTGGGACTCAGCTCGCAGCAGCAAAATCGGAAGTGCCACGGTGGGCCTTCTGGTTTCACTTTTGCCACATCAATCAGCAAGGGGTACATAAGGTACCAAATATTGAAAACCACTGATCTACCAGGTCCCTTCAACCCTCTAACAATCAATGAACTACTTTGAACAAACATGCCACACTATGGAGGGGACAGATGAAGAAGACAAAGGGAAAGAGCTCTGTTTCAATATTACCAGGGCCCACTCCTTTCTCCCAGACTATTTGCCATGTCTGCAGTCTAACATGGCAGATCTGAAAGAGGTCCCCACAGCCATCTCTGGACTCACTGACAACTTCTTTATTCACTGGAAGACTGTCCTTCTTGTATCAAGGGACTGCCAATGATGTGAAACCCCACACAGTCTCTAGAGAGGTCAGTGCTTCATCAGAGCCTATATGTACGTACGGATCAATAGTCCAGTGAGGCCTTCCCCCTCCTTTTTGTCTTTGTAAAGGGAAGAACAGTGTTAGATAAATGGGAGCGCTTCGACTTGTTTCTTTGTGTCGGTATACCTGATAGCACCAAGGGCCAGGCAGTGGGAAGCCAGACTGAATTTGATTTCACAAATGTGAAAATGTTGCCATGATGTGATGAATCAGGCCAAAGATCTTCCAGCTGAATGCACCACCTGGGTCAAACAAACAGCACTTACATCACTCCAACTGGCCTCTTAACCTATTCCAGCCACTGGAGAAAAAAGGGTTCCAATGCCAAGCCATGTTCCCTTGCAAAGTAATTTATAGCACCATAACTCCCTACTGAAGGCTTTGGACTGAAATATGTGTAACATTTTATTAGCAGTACGCTATGAATAAACCTCCCTTTTCATAACACTCTGGTGAGGGACAAATTTCTTTCAGGAGGTGTGGTTTGTCATCGGTCACTTCAGTTACAGCTGAAAAGATTTCCCAGAAGTCTCCAATGGGGAAAAGAGTGACCCAACCTGACAGTCATCCTGAGTTCAGATTATCAGGATGGGGTTCTTTCTGGAAGCAAAAGTATGGGTTTGGCCTTGAGCACAGAGTAGGGTTAAGAGTGCCGGAGGTGAATATGTTGGAAATCTGGGTGTGCTCCAGCATCTGTATGCCAGAGCTACGGAAACCTGTCCACCAGCTCTCCTGATCCACCTATGCACTGTACAGCAGAGCACTTGTTGATTCATTTCGGAAGGGGAAAATCCAATTAGAAGAAAATACAGAGCATAATTAAGGAATTGCACTTTTTTTTCTTACTACCCTAATTCTTCCCTATACTTTAAAAGCCTCAAGTGACACTACTGACATTTTACATCTGGGCTATTTATGTGACATCCTGTGATTAGATTTTCAAGGGATCCACAACCCCCAACTGGATTTTCAAGAGATTTCAGATCTGGCTGCAGCATCCAACAGGCTGATTTTCAATAGTTAATAATGTGATTTACTGTGTCACAAAGTGTGCTGTGATCACAAAGCTAATAGAGCTGAGGACCCACCCACCCCAGTTGTGATGCTACCCTGTAGATTTCCAGGAGCCCTGAGAGCTCAGAGAACTGAGTGAATGGAGGGATCTGGCTCATGAAGTCCCAGCTTGTGCAAAGAGCTCGATGTCTCCATGCATGTGACTCTGCAGTGTCAACAAGTGGCCAAGCAGAATCCTGGACACAATGCATGGGGCCTTAAACAGGCTACAGCAATTTTGCAACGAGCAAAATTGATGCAGATTCTTGAAGGCTTGCCAGTCAGTATCTTTGCCGACACAGAGCAGAGGATTGCGCTTTGTCAGCGTCAGTGAATAGAAATCAACTTGGTAGAAATCAACCTGTCCCTGCTTCCTCGCCCAGTCAAGCACAAATGCAGACTAAACTGACATGCAGCACAGCTTAGTTCCACTGCATGGTCTGAACAAAAAAAGTGCGTGGGGGCTGCCTCACTGTAGCAGGTCATGCTGAATGGAGATATATGTCCTGCCACTTCTACGTTCTGCAGCAGGCACAGGCTTTGCTGACTTTAACTGATAGTGCTTATCTTGGTGAACTGTGAGTCTTCTTGCAGGCAGCGTTCTTTGGGTAGATGTGATATCTTTTATTAGACCAACTAAATAGTTGGAAAAAAGTTCTTTGCAAACCTACAGGCACAAACACCTGCCTGTGTCCTTAGATCAACATAGCTGCAACCAGCAACCTTGAAGCCTTCTTGCAGTACTTACAGAACTTGATTCTTACACGCTATGTTGTACCCTGCTGTGGTGAATCACCATATGCAGCAGTCACATACAATAGTACTTGGCAGGGATGTATCACAGCTCAGATGCCTGAGGGGAAGGTAGGCCTGGGTTCTGCTTTTAGATCTTTGACCACTTTAACATATGGTAGATTACCTGCCCTTTCTGCACCATGCTGTCTCCGTTGTTGGGGTGGAGATAACAGTGTGTGCACAACTATGTGAAGTACGCGGTGCTCTAAGCATGAACAAATACTGCATGCATGCTAAGAAGTATGGATCCAAATAATCTGGAGAAAATCAGCATATCTACATAGATTTTACTGGATCTATGCCAATTGACACCTGCTTTAGGTGCAGCCTTCTGTTGTTGTTACTGGATGTAAGCCTTCGAGCAAGATCCACTATACATACAGTAAGAGCATATATTTGAATATCCTGACATACATTAGGGCAAAATGTTTAAACAGATGCAGCTGCATTTACTTTAGGGGACCACACCCCATTACATGATTAAAAATGCAGTGGAAAATTGCATCTTACTTCTAGGTCATATTT
Organism: Caiman crocodilus; assembly: GCA_030014935.1. Classification (NCBI taxonomy): domain Eukaryota; kingdom Metazoa; phylum Chordata; order Crocodylia; family Alligatoridae; genus Caiman; species Caiman crocodilus. The sequence goes on along the minus strand of JAGPOW010002120.1, from coordinate 1,070,568 downwards.
TCCAACTCTTTTAACTTTATTACCATTAAGCCAAACTTGTTCACAGATATTGTCCTCACTGAACACTGAGTTTATGCCAAAGCCAACCCTCCCTGAAAAACAAGTCCTCTTGAGTGTCCATATTTATAAAAAGGACGTTTTCCTAAGGTGGGGAAATCATTGTATTTCCCCATGCTAAGATGGTTCAATATAAAGCAAATGGAGTATTCCCAAACTTAATGGAAAGCAAGAAACCTTTGGGTGGGAGCAAGCGATGAAAATATAATTTCAAATAATCTATTTCCCTTCATTGTTTGTATTATAAAAGAGCTATCCCAGGTAGTTATATGGCTCTCACCGCCATGTTATCTCAACACCTCACGCCTGTTAATGAATGGGAACTTTGGAATATCTGTTGGAGCTAGGTAGTGTTACAGAGACGTTGTAACTGTGTTGGTCTAGGATTTATGCTACAGGGAAGGGTTTTTTAGGGTGATATCATTTATTGGTGTTAGGGAAGTGTTCTCTCTGTGAGACAGATGGGGAAAGAAGGCCTAGAGGCACAGACTTTAATGGGAGTGGCATTACACCCTTCTTCCTCTTCCAAGTGCTTGAGATGAAACTGGATTGCTAATTCATCCGGGGGATTTACAGTGCTGCTCATCCTCTACAGATGATGATGATCATTGGGCTCAGGGTACACACACATACGTCCACACACACCCACAGACACACACACAAAATCTATACTGGCAAGTTCACTGTCCTTTATGCTTTCATGCTAAATAGCTAGAGTCCCCATGTCTCCTTCCATTCAATTCTTACTGAATTACAACCTGTACAAAGATTTTTCATCAGTTTTCTTGTGGCATAAAACAGCCTGACTTCAATACCTGGGAAATTACTGGCGCAAATTGTTAGAAGGCCCATTTGCAAGCATCTGGAGGCAGAAAGGTTGATTGCAAGCAGCCAGCATGGATTTGTCAGGAACAAATACTGCCAGACAAGTTTGATCTTGTTCAACAAAGTAACTAGCTGGGTGGATGAAAGGAATGAAGTGTATATAGTGTACTTTGACTTCAGCAAGGCTTTTGACACAGTCCCACATGATTTTCTCATAAACAAATTGAATTGGAAAAATGTGAGTTAGACAAAATCATGACAAAATGGATAAAGTCCTGGGTCAATAGCTACAACAGAGGTCGGCAAAATACAGCCCACGGGCTAAATCTGGCCCACCAGGCACTTTCATCTGGCCTGCAGGCTCCCACCAACAAATCGTTCCATAAAGTGGTTTGTAAATTCCCTTTCAGGATCATGCCTGAGAGATGAGACAGAGTGGTTTTGTTGTGTGTCCCACCGATAGTTGGGACTTCTTGTCTTTGATAGAGTCTGAGATGCAGTTTGTGGGGACACTGGAGATTGTTGGCAGGTTTTGTGCTTTGCTCGGTAGGAAGCTGGCTTCTGGTGATGAGGTTAGCAAGACTCAGTGCTTGTTTGCATTTACAAACCGCTTGTCAGAGCTGGGCCTATGAACTTCACTTTATCAGACTCCTAAGTACAGAAACTCACGGATATATAGACATTGGATTTATGACTGTCACAGAGCACCCTGGTGCCCTGTGCCCGCACAGGAAAAGCACTGCCAGAAGGGGAGCGCTAACAGTGGTTAGGCAGCAGGGCAACCCATGAAGTCAGCTGACCCTAGGGGGCAGGGCCTGGCTCTTAATAAAGCCCAGAGCCAGGGCCAGGCTGGCAGTTCCCTGCCAGCAGCCGGAGGGGCAGGAGCTCCGGGAGAGGTAGAAATGTGAGGGTAGCTCACGAGTGCTCCAGAGGCTGGAGCAATGAGGCTGTGGGATATTTGGGAGGCTTGCGCTATTATGGCCAGGTGCCTGATGTTTCTGTTATAGCCGGAGGCTTGTGTTTGTGTTCTGTTGTTATTATGATCGGTGGTTTGGGCGAGGCTGTAGGGGCTGGAGGAGGCCTCATAAAGGGATCCCGGCGCCCAGGAGGGCGCAATTCAACGCCAGCAAGGGCGCAGCTTGCGGGGTGCATAGACCCCAGCCCAGAGAGGGCTTTTTTGGGAAGCCCAGGTGAGGCACAGCGAGCCCCAAAGGGGCAGGGGCCACATTGTAGAGCTCCAACAAGCGGCAACATGGAGAAGCCCAAGAGGGGGCAACACTGAGGAACCCAAGGTGGGCGCTGCAAACCCCAAAAGGGGCTTGCATTTACCGGAGAGCCCAAGTTGGGCACGGTGAGCCCCAGGAAGGGGCCCTCTTATAGAGAGGCCTAAATGGGACGCGGGGACTGAGTAGACATCTGCGAGGCTTGGGCTGCGGTATTGGGGAGGAAGGAGCCGCAGACAGTGCACCCAGGCATTGGGGTGCGAGTGGGCAGCCTCCCGCTAATTAACATCGATTGACTAATTACCATCAAAGGCGTGGCAGGCGAGATGAGGCGGGCGATTGCCCAAGGACAGGTGCGTGGGCCACATGGAGGGTGGGCCCGAATGCCGACCTGTCACAATGACTCACTACAACCTGCCGGACATCTAACTCCCCAGGTCCCCTCCACTTCGACCTGCACTGCTACATCCCCCCTCCCCTCCCACCCCAGCCTGTCCCTCACCCCCTGACACCTCCATTTCCATTTTCATTGACTGGCTTTCTTGCCTGCACTGCATGCCAGCCTGGCTTCTTTACTATTCCTTCCATCCAGGAGCACCACACAGACACACCAACTGCAGATGCTTCCTCAGTTTGACGAAGGGTTTTTCAGTTCGAAAGCTTGCTGAGATATAATTCTGTAACTAACTATTCAGTTGGTCTGTTAAAACATACCAGATCAGATTGAGCCAAAGAAAAGGACCTTGTCTGTCAGTGACATCTCCTTAGACCAACAACCCTAGCGCCTGACGAGAAGGATGAAGGGCCCTGGGCACATCTAAGCCCCAGGGCTGGGGCTGGCAGGAGAGTTCTCTGGCAGCTGCTGGAGAAGAAGCTCCTGCAGGACAGGAAAGAAAGGCCGTAGTCTGTGACCCTTTGGCTGCCTGAGATGCTGCTGGTGCTACTGTGCTGCTCACTAAGTTATTTTATTACCTGTTGCCATTTAAACTGGTGGACTGGACTGAGGCTGTAGGGGAGGAGGAGACCTCATTGGGGCACACTACCATGTTGTATAGAGACCCCAGTGCCAGTTAAAGCATATCTTAATGCACGCAGTGTCACTGATGTCACGAGTTTTGCTTGTCAGCAGCCTGAGGTGCAGTTTCCCAGAAACCCCTCCACCTATCTCCTTGAAACTTGTCAGGCTATGTGGCCTCAGAAAGGGCTACCATCCCTGCAAGTTTCATCCAAATCAGGCAAAAAATGACAGTTATAGGCAGTTTCCTGCTTCCCCATTATAACATATGGGCAAAATAGCAAAACCGCGTCGAAACATCAAAACAGTGTCGACAAAATGAAATGGAACAGCAAGTTTGAAATCAAACGAAACTCAAAATGAAACACTGTCCAGTTGAAATGGAACGGTGCTGTTTTGCACAGCCCTAGGTAGAAGTGACTGTGACAACCATAGAAGCATCTCCCTGTTGAACATGGTCAGAAAAGTTGTCACTTGCATTATGCTGCTTAGGCTGCAATCTCTAGGTGAAAAAAATCTATCTTGAAAGTCAAAGTGGTTTTTTCTCAGCATGCCACACCATTGACGATGATATTTTGGACAAGAGAAACATAGCAAAAAACAAATGTCATTGTATACAGCCTTCACCAATCTGATGGAGGCCTTTGATATGGTCAAGACAGGGCCTTTCTCCTGTTCTGAGGAAACTGGGGTGTCCCCCCAAACTGTTGAACATCATTTTCTCATTACATCAAGGTATGCAGACAACTGTAGTGTATGAACGCGAAGAATCAAGTGCTTTTGACATCAACAGTGGGATGAAACAGTTTCTTAACCCCCATACTTTTAACACCTACTTCTCATCCCTGCTTCTTGCATTCAAGGACAGCAATGATGGCATTTATCTTTGAACTAGACTAGATGGAGACTTGTTCAATATTGCAAGGTTTAGAGTGAAAACCAAGGTGAAAGAATCGGCACTGAGATAGTTCCTGTTTGCAGATGATGTGGCCTTAGTCATCCACAGTGAATCTTCCCTGCAAAAACTCTTGGACAGATTTTGTGTGCCATGCAAAGAGCTTCAGGTTGACAGTTAGTGTAAAGAAGACTGTGATCACGTATCAAGGAGTGCAGGAACCAGTGTTTGATTGACACCACTCGGGAGGGCAAATCTCTTGGTATTGTCAATAGCTTTTGTTAGTTGAGTTCTACAGTCAGCAGGAATCTTGACCTTTGGACTGAACTGACTAATCAATTGGCACTGTTGCTCTTCCCAGAACACGGTGTATGCACCGATGCGTTCTCTGATAGCTGCTGAATCCAATGCGAGTGACAGTCCCGCTCACAGGTAGAACACACCCATGCACTAGCAACGCCCTGAATCCGAGCAGCAGGTTCTTTCCTCCTTTGATGCTGGTCATCACAAACCCTGATTCTTCCTGCCTCGCCGTGCCTCGCTCCATCTGCAAGCTGACCACCGCCAACCAGAGTGGTATCCTGCACTCCTTTCCCAATCACCCACAGAGATGCCAAAGGATGCTAGGTCATCTTTGCAAGGATCTCAAGATCTGTGCAGCGGTCTGCTTCTAGATGCTTTGTGAGCCTCAAAGTATAGCACTCTGCTCAGGATCCTGTGACCTGACCGAGCCACAAGTTGTTTCTTGCTTATCAACATTCCCATGAATGACATACCTGCACAATTTAACATCTCCACATTCGTCACCTTGTCTTGCTGTTTTATTCAAAGAATTTTACACAGATATCTGATACGAAAACTGTTTAGTCTTTTGATATGTTTGGTATAGGTTGTCCATGTTTCTGAGCCATGCAGAAGAGTGGATAAAACACATCTCAAATACAGATTTTCATTTTAGTTGACAGTTTAGTTCCAGGTTCTGTCTTATAAAAGACTAGTGAGCTTAGCATTGAGATCTGCATTGCTGATAACAGTAAAGTCAAGGTAGAAAAACTGGTCAACAAAACCCGACTGACAGAATCAGAACTGCAGGTAAGAACTGTGGGGTATTACAGAAACATGCATGAAACAACAGCAAACTAGCAGCTAAGGCGAAGATGCAACTCTATGAGACTTGCGTGCTGTCATCCTTACTTTATGATTCAGAAATATGGACTACATGTGCTAGGCACATCAGGAGACGGAACAGCTTCCACATGAGATACTTGTGCAAGATCCTGAAAATAAAGTGGGAAGACAAAATGCCAAACACAGAAGTGCTGGAGCGTGGAGGACTGACACACTGAGAAACTGCTATCAAGAAGAGGAGATCGTGATGGCTTGAACGTGTCAGGAGAATGGGCAGGGACTATACCCCCAAGAACAGTTTGTGTAACAAAATGAGAAATGGCTCTAGAAAGTGGAGTTCTCCAGCAGTACGTGTGCAAAAATGATATGAAGCTATTCAGCATTAACAGAGAAAGCCAGGAGGAGTGTGCAGAATCCTGTCCCATCTGGAGGGAACATCTGGCAGTGGGATCAGCTCAACATGAAGCGGCTTTGATCCAGAGGATGGAGCAAAGTGAGAAAGAAGAAAGCAGCACGCTGCAAACTTGGACTCCTACTCAGATAACACTTGGATCTGTGAAGCTTGTAACAAGCTGTCACTGGGCTTGTCAGCCACAAATGGATTCATCATCAGGCATCTGACTAGACCTTTTACATGTACACCACGATCCAGAGGATCAGCAATTGCCTGTAAGATAAGGATGAGCCTGCCTTGTGCTGGAGGCTGGACTAGCTGCCCTCCTGATTCTAAGCCAAGATGCAGTGGCAGCAAGTTTGCAGGATGTCCTGAGGCATGGACTGAGGGCTTACTCTGCTCTCATGTCCTCAGCGGTCTTCCCTCTCAACCTGACTGCAAATGAGTAGTTGGGGAGTCAAAGGCAGCCAGGCGTGTTGCTAACCACCTTGCTCCTATTGCCTGTGGAAATAGGTGCATCTTAGCCATCCTAGTCTGACCGACCAGTAGGCTTGGGCTGACTTTCACAGATTCACAGGAGTTTAGGACTGGAAGGGACCTCCCGAGATCATCGGGTCCAGCCCCCTACTTTGAACAGAAAGGACTGCTGAGGTCAATGAGCCCCGGCAAGGTGTGCGCCCAGGCTCCTTTTAAAGATCTTTAGGGTAGGTGCCTGCACTACCCCCGCTGGGTCAGGGTCTGGTCACACGAACTGTGAAGTTTTTCCTGGTATCCAGTCTGACACCTTCTTCTAGGAGTTTATGGGCGTCTGTACCACAACTTATTTTATTTTTTTTAAAAAGCAAAACCAACACAGGGACCAGGCAGTAAAAGTCCTGCTAGCTCCCAAGACCTAGCTCCTGAGACAGACTCCCCGCCACCCCATCATGAGAGTATGTGACTTTTCCGCCTGGGTGACTTGAAGGGAACTCATGATCTCTTTTTTGTTTCTTTTAATTTGCCTCGGGGTTTCGGAGCCGCCAAGACGCCGCTCTGCTCAGTCCTTTATCGACCAGGAGGCTACAAACGTGTTGGGAGGAGGAGGGGGAGGAGGAGGAGAGAAGAGAAGAGAAGCCCAAACTCTGGTGCTGCCTCTTGACTCCAGCCGCTGGGACTTGGCCGACAACATCACCTCGCAGGAGCCTGGTGCTGGCACCGCGAGCGCGGGTGACTCCGAGCCAGAGAAGAGGCATCAGTCAGCCCAGGCTCGGCCCGGCCCGGCCCGCGCGGCTGCGTGGCGCGTCCCCGGGCAGCGCGCAGAGGCGTGCGGGCTGCCCCGTAAAGGGCGCGGCGCCGCGGAGCGCGGCCGCCTGCAGGGGGAGCCGCTGGTGTCCGGCCAGCCAAGGCGGCTCTGCCCGGCGCCTCCCGCTCCTGCCCCGCGCAGCCCGACCTGGGGCCGGCGGCGGCGGCGGCTGCTCCTCCGCGGGGCTCGCATGGAGGGGGCGGCGGCGCGGGGCGGCGGCCCCGGGCCCCTGCTGCTGCTTCTGGGTAAGGCCGGGGGCGCGGAGTGCGGCGCGGCTCCCACCTGCTGGCGGCGCCGGGGTGGCGGCGATGCCTTGCCTTGCCTTGCCCTGGCAGGTGCTCCCCCGCCGCCGGGCTCTTCCCGCAGCAGTGCTGCCGAGCCCCGCGCACGCCGCTATTTTTAGCCGGGACGAACAGGCTTAGTGGCGGCGGCGGCTGCGCTCCGGGCACCGCCTCCCCGCGCCCAGGACGGGCCCGGCCCGGCCCGGCTCCCTCCGCAGGCTGCCGCGCCCGGGCTTGGCGCCCTGGCCCTGGCCCTGGCCCTGCCGGCGCGCAGGCGGCGGCTGTGGCGGGAGCGCCGAGCCCGCTGCTGGAGCAGTGTCCGCCGGCCCCCGGGCCTCGCTGGAGAGCCAGCGGGCGCTGCCCCTTCCACATCCCTTGTCTTGAACCCGCGACCTCGCTCCCTTCCCTGTTTGTCCTTTTTATTTTGTCGGGAGAAGAGTTGGTACTCTCTGTGGCCTCTCTATTTTAAAGAGGGGCTTATAGTTTGGTTTCTTCATCAGCTCATGATCTCTTGAAAGTAGCCAGAGGGCTGGACAACCTGCCCCGGCCCTAGGGAGGAAGCTGTGGCTGGAGGGACCTGGGTGAGTGTGGGGCCATTAGTGCACATCTCGGGGCAGAGGTTCGCTGGGCAGTGGCCTCGGGCTCCTTGGCCTCATTTGAAGGCTAGTGGGTGTTAGGGTCGGTGCGCTCTGCTCTGCATGGTCCCCTCTTAGAGCACTCATTGTTAGTCTTTGACCCCCACTTCCATCCCTGTTTCTGCATTAGTTGTGGTAAGGAATCAATTATGCCTCTGCTTGCCTTCCTAATTAAGGAAGGTTTGCAGCTCCCTGGCTAGGCCAGGCCCATGTTTTCTTGGGCATCACAAATCTGCTTGTCTAAAAGCTCCAGCCCTCTACAGGGATTGTGGACAGATCTAGGATTTTGAAAAGGTGGAGGTGGTGCATACTCCATGTAGCACAACATGTCTTTGCCTCCAGTTAAAAAGACAGCAGCATTGTCACAGAAAAGGTAGCTAGATAAGTGGAACACCAAGACCTTTGTAAAGGAGAGGGTGTTGTAAACACCTGTGGAATGAAGTATTTAGAAGGAATTGGGTAGATTATAATGAGCCATGAAGTCAATTGACTCCTTCAACACTGTCTGGATAGAAATGCTCCTGCCACCACTGCTGCTGCCAGTTAGTTTGTTTTGAAATTTGGGTGGCTTGGGAATCAAAGGGGTGTGCAGCTGCACCACTGCATCCCCCCTTGAACTGCCTCTGCCAGGTGTCCGCTAAGTCTCTTAAACCTCAGTAGGCTTTTTAATTTCTTCTATGAGTGTGACTGTGAGTGTTTCATTTGGAAAGATGTGGTTAGAGCCATTAGCAGGCCAAAAAGGTGACACCCAGTGGGATTGTTGCAGCTCTTGCTTGACTGAGCAAATGGAAAAAATCCCTTTGCATGAAGAGGCGTTCATGAATTGCTTATGAAGAGTGAATGATCAACTAGCAGGTATCCTAATGAAGGGTGATCAGTACTTGCGACACCTGACAGGGGCTTATAACCATCTTGGAGTACTTCTACAGATGTGCATATTGACACCCAGTCCATAAGGTACTTGTAACAGCTCTTAATCCTTTTGGTACCTAGCCGTGATGGGCTTTATGGTAAGGTAGGATTCAGTTGTATATGAAATCACAACAACCTAAATTTAGATAGAAACTGATCCACCCTAACTTGCCAGGGTTTACAAGTTCTAGGAATAAATTGTGGAAGGCACAGGTAAGTAAAATATCAATCTACGTATTTATCAGCTAGTGATTGAATTATAGTCGCTGAGCTAAATGTATATATAGTTGTTCTAGTCTCCTCTAAATATCATAGTTGGTAGGGTTGGAAACGACCTAAGCAGATCATCAAGTCTGACCCCCTGCCATAAATGATGCATCTTTCATGCTTAGATGGATTTATTTAAATGATTATTGCAAGAAAAGGGGCAGTAGAGTTCTTTGAAAATCCTTCCATAACAGGAAGTGGGGACACAGGCTGAGAGCTGTCTGGCAGCTTTTAAAATTCAACCTGATGGAATGGACTGTGTTGTAATCCCTTAATATACATGTGGAATTCCTAATGGGATCTAAGCGTATGAATCGGGGTGTGATAATAGTGTACTGTGCTGTCAGCACACGTTACGGTTTCTCTTAGTTGCTATTAGCCTGAAAGGTGAACCGCAAAGGATTCTTTAAAAATGGAATTAAACCCGTGTCTTGGGCCCCTTTTTATATATCAAACAGCTAACCTAAGGGATCTCTCTTTATCATTATCATCATTATTATTTTAAATTCTGCTTGACTTTAGCCTGAAGCCTGGTTTACTTTTAAAAGATTTGCCAGTAAATCTGTTTCCCCCTGCTCCACCCAGTGAAATTGTTGTATTGGTAAAAGTCTTCCTCTGCATGTAATTGTATTGCTATAAAGGCAACATTATACTTCCATAGCATAGTCTGCTTTCTGAAGTGTGTTGGTATATGCACTTACTCTTATTCTGGTATAGCTTAATGCACAAAAAGGGTGTTAATTGCTTTAATTAAGCCAGATTTTGTTTGTCTTCAGGGAAAATAAAACCGAGCAAACTTGCTTACCACCAGACCTACCCAAGGAAGCTGTAGAATCTCCTAACTGGATGAGCTTTGGGCAGGGATGGTTTAGGGATAATGCACCCTGTACTCATGCACAGGATTGAATGATGGGGTTTACAACCCTATATTCCAGGATGGTTTCTAAGCTGGGAATGTCAGGTTTTGATGGAGATGTGATGGGATGCACTATGTGGGGTCACCTTTTTTTAAATGGGCCTTCTGACAACAACCGCTAATGAACAGTGTAGATAAAAGATGGTCAAGTGAAATAAATGTCAGGAAGCCCAGAGGTATCCAAATTGTCTTGCACCTCCAGGTGTGTCAGGGCTTAAATTAGAGAAGGGGGGTGGAAAAAACTTAATAAAACAGGGTTGATAATTGACTTTCCAGATAAAACTCAAGGTTTTGCATTAACAAAACCATCATCCCACTAATGTTTTTTGCTTGTCTGTGAGAACTACTGTTTGTTTGTTAGTGATCTGAGATTTTTAGACTGTTCTATAATACCATATGTTTGTGCTGTTAATATATTTGTGCTTGTTCATGTAATGTTTGCTGTATAGTACAGTAATTAAAGTACAATTTTCAGCATGTTGCACATTGGTGTTTGATTATCTGGAAAAGCTGATCATCTATTATGATACTGATGCTAATTGTTCTGGGTAATTGACATTCTGCTGAACATTTTGAAGAAAATAGAAAATGCAAAAGTGTGTGTATTTCTCCTTTATAGGTTGCCTTTAAGTTTCAGGTGTTACCATTTTTAGTTGTTTTTGCTGTTTCTTTTAGTCTCAAGTGTGTGCGCATGTATGTACACCTGAGACTCAAAGAAATGGTAAAAACTGTTATATATTTCATTTTAACGCCTTATTTTAATCTTGCTTTATCTAGCATGCTCCTCTGTCTTGCTGAGCAGAAGCCACGTATCGCTCCATGCGTCCCAGGGATCATGTTTAAATTCCTGTGCTTCTGTAGCATTTGTCTCTGGGCACTTGTAACACAGCCTTTTCTTTCCAATCTTCTAACAACTCGCATATCAGATGGTCCTGCTTGGTCAATATGCAAACACTAGCCCTGTTTTCTTTTACTGTGCAAACCTAATGCTTGTGGACATTGATAGGTTTGGAGCATGTGGAGAGATGAGTGCATGTTGTGTGTATGTATGAAGGGCAACACCTCAGTTTTAAATGCTGACTTAGTTTTCTCCCTACCTCCTGGTGGAGTTAATTGAGTCTGTTTTAAAAATCCTGTTGTTCAGATCTTATTTAATAGGTGGGAAGGGTGGGCTGGAATTGCCCTTTCACATTTACCTTTCAGAGAGGTGCTAGATGTGAAGGCTGTTAGAAGAAGGGGCAGCTGTGTGTAGTGCAGTTCACTGTCCAAAATCCTAAATTTTAAAGAGGTATAGGAAAAGAAGGAACTTCTGAGAACAAAACACTTTCAAATTCTTCACTTACCTGCTTATTGAAATAAAAATTGTCTGGAATTGTACATCAGCAGGGTTGGATGATTTTCCTTGATGAGTGCAAGAGAATTGGAGAGTTTGCTGGGCGATGCATTCTGGTGAAGCTCAAGGCAGAGCTTTCCTTAAGCAGGGGTGAAAAATTAATTCCTCACACTTCCAAAAGTCCAGTACACGGCTGATGACAACTCAGCCACTTCATTTAGCTGCTTGAGTGGGAGCTGCTGTGTTTGCATCCCTCAGTAGCTGCAAAAAAAAAAAGCTTTCTAAATGCAGGTATGGAAGAAGTAACATGCTGAGAAGATAGTCCTGGTGGAAATGGAGAAGCAGTTGTTTCCCCTGTGAAGGCAAGTGGCAAGGAGAGAGATGGTTACTGTTGTGTACAGTAGGATGCCATGAGTGTGTGGGTTGGAAAGGTTGCCACCACCACCACCCCACAGAGCAAGTTTTACGTGGGAAGGCTTGACCAGCTCAGCAAAGAGCGACGTGGGTGCAGACTCTTCTCGGCCATGCCAGCTAATGGCTGTGCTTACGCCTGTATGGTTTCTGTCTCGCCAGTTGTTCACGTACCCATGTGGTTTCTGTTCTCCCATCAGGTGTGAACTCAAAACTTGCTGATTTTATAGTGAAAGGTGAGGCTGCTCACCATTATTTTACTGATTTGATAACGTTCTCCAGTACAGGGATAGTAGGGTTCTGCTGATTGGAGAGCTGGCCCTGAACCATGGAGGTAGTCAGTAAGCAGGAAAGTGAGCCGAATAGGGAGGTGTGAATTGGTATGGAGGCACTATGCAGAGGTGAGTCAGAAAGAAGTAGGGTTGGAAGGGATCCCTAGAGGTCTTGTCCTCTAGAAGGGCAGGATCAACCTTATATTATGGTTTGTATGGGATGGCTTGGATAACCTCTACTTAAAACTACTGTCAGCCCTAACACAACATAGACCTAACACCTTAACTAGCTCTAAAACAGGGGAACCATAGCAGCCAATGTCCTGCTTTTATGAAATGTTGTCAGTATATGCTCAAGAGATCCCAGGTAGAGGGCCACCCCTCCCTGGCTACAGAGGAAGGCAAAAAACCCACAGTCCATACCAGTCTGACCATGGGGTAAAATTCCTTCCTGACCCAAAATATGGCAATTGGTCTGACACTGAGTGGAGGGACAACACTTCTAGCCAGGAAACTACAGCTTTGGTCCCAGCAGGAGCATTGGCACACCCCAGGTACTCTAACCTTGGCTGCAGCTGACACCTAATGCCTCTGAGCAAAGCTTAAAAACACTCTTGACACACTTAGCAGAAAGGTGGGAAATGGGGGAGAGGGGAGCAACCAGCAAAGCCCAGAAGCATAGGAAATGCTCATAGTAGAAGCATAGCTGTGTCATAGGTTCCTGACCAGTGGCTGCCCAACCCTTTTTTTAAATGTCTCCAGTGATGGAGAGTCCATAATTTCCATAGGCAGTTTATTCCACTGCCTCATGATTCTCACAGTGAAAAAGGGTTTAATTTTTTTTGAATATCCAATTTAAACTTGCTTTGCTACAACTTCAAGTCAGTCCATGCTAAGTAAGCTCTCTGTAGCAAGAGAGAGAATGTGCTTTCCCTCTTCTTTATGGCAGCCCTTCTAGTATTTGAAGACTGCTATCATATCCCATCTTAAAGTGCCTGCCTCTAGGCCCTCTAATTTTGGATTACTAGATTGCAGATTGTTAGTTTACTAGCATGACTTGGCCAGACTAATGGCCTAAACTTTGTCGAGCATCTGTTAGCTCCGGCTAAGCTTCCAAGCCCAGCATGCAAACGATAGCTGTCTCCTAGAGTGCTGTCTATACCCCAGGCCTATTCCTATGTGAATGTGCAAGGCAGATGATGATTTTTCACAGGCTAGGATCTGCTAATGCATTGAGTTGAAGCTCAGATTTGCTGGGGTTTGGAGCTGGTTCCTGAACATTCTCTGTAGCCTGAAAATGAGAAAACACTAATACCTGTTGATAACCAGTGTATTTGCTTTACCTAGTGCACATGGTCATTTTTTTCAAGTGAAAAGAATGCGATATTTTTTTTTTCTGGATTTGGCCTATTTTCTCCTGTACTTTGATTGTTTAGATCTAGTTTCTTTAATTTAAACAAGGCTGTCTGAAGTTGTGAGTCAGTTATCTGCGATGAGGAACCTGGCTTGCAAATAAAAGGAATTTGGTCCTGGCTGTTCTGGGTGTGGGTGGAGGAGATTGTGGATGTTGTGAGGGAGTACTTCCTTCCCACCCACAACCAGTGAGACTCCACAAGAACCCCTAGGTCAGTGGTGGGATTAAATAACTGTCTCCACAAAGCACAGCAGCTCTACCAAAGTCCTTTACTGAGCCAGTTGTGGTATGCTGCATGTTTCTGTGGAATACTATCCATTCTGCATGTGCCAACTAAATGAGCAAACTCTTGTTTGCTCAATGTGGTGATGGTCGTGCCAACTGGGGTACGGGGAGGGAGCCTGGCGTATGCTTCTCTTGATACAACCTGTGTGAGTGGGTGGATGCTACCCTAAGGAATTATACATAAAAGTATGATGTGGTTTTGTCATAAACTAGCAAGATGAAGGACTTCTAGTAGAGTTTGGCTGAAACAATCTGCTCTTTGTTGAAAGGTTGAAAAGGTTGCAGTTAAACCCAATTATTTTCAGAAGTCCAGATGTTCTAGCTGAAATTTTTGGGCAGCTGCTTGTCCTGGAGTTCACTCAGAGATATTAAGACCAGGGGAGACCCCTATGGTTATCTAACCTGATAGCCTACATGTTGTAATTTTTATAGCAGAGGGGGTTATTTGACTGAACTGAGTTTTTTATGAAAATTGGAGTCTGAATCTTTTAGAGTGAAACTTTTCAAGGGCACCAGTCCAATAAACTCTCCTCAGACCACCTTTGTTTTTTACTTCAGAGGGAATTTTCTTTGAAAAGAGATTTAGGGCCTGGAACCTAGATATGTGTGCCCATGAGCACTGCTTGGTAGGCTAAATGTTAAAGTGCTCAGCAAAGATTAATATACCCAATGACAGACTTTAAAAGTAGCCCTTGGGATGTCCCAAATCAGGAGCTCCTGTGTGTGCATATGCTGTATGCACACACAATTTGTCATTGAAACAACTGGGTTGTATCAGCAGACTCAGCTTGAGGGCAACCGTGCAACTGCAGTCTTGGAGGGGTTGGATTAGCATTGTGATGAGCTGTGGTATTCCCACTGCATGACTAGCTTCAGGGCTGACAGCAATTAAACCTCAACTCATCCCTGTGGGAGGCCAGCCAGACAGTGCAAACAAGGAGCCCCACTTCACCCGAGCTAAAGGCTTTTGAATGCAGGCAGGAATCAGGCTAGGGGCAAAACCTCAAAGTAGATCTGGAGTTAATGAGGCAACAAAGATAAATCAACAGTAGGCAACAGGACAGTCTGTCTGCACAGATAAGACTGGAAGACTGAGGGAAGACAGAGAGAGAGGAAATGTCTTCACGTACTGTGCAGCCCTGGGTAGTGGCAGTGTTCGGAATAAGAACAAGGTTTCCTGGTGTCCGACCTGCCTCAGCTTTTATGGAGATCACTGCTGTACAGACCTTTCTTGCCCAACAGGAGTGAATGGGTTCAGGATTTAAACTGGAATATTCTGTGGAAATGGGATCAAAATATACCCTTACATTGGGCCATGCGATTATTCAGGTGTTCTGCACGGAGGTGTAATTGCAGATTCATGGCCAGTGCTGGCACACACATATTCTAGTTGTTCCTTGAAGAGCCTTGGGCTTGGGTATCATGACACGAGTTCTGCCTGGGACCTGACTGACCCTGCTGGTTTCCAAGTCACGGAAGAGCACAGTCGGTATGAGCCGGCAGTTCTGCCCTTGTTGTGTATGGGCCAACAGTGCCTTGTTGTGAAGAAGGCTGATGGAGTAGTGTTGCCAGGAGATAGAGGGAGGTGATTCTTCCCCTCTGTTTAGCACTGGCAAGGCCACATCTGGAGTACTGCATCCAGTTTTGGGCCCCTACTACAGAAAGGATTTGGACAAATTAGAGAGTACAGCTGAGGGCAACAAAAATGGTTAGGGGGCTGGAGTACATGACTTAGAAAATCAGGATTGAAAGGGACCTCGGAAGGCCATCTAGTTCAGCCCCCTGCTCAAAGTAGGATAATTCCCAACTAGATCATCCTAGCCAAGGCTTTGTCTAACAGGGTCTTAAAAATCTACAAGGATGGAGAGTCCACAACCTCTCTGGGTAACCTGTCCCACTGTTTTACTACCCTCTTAGAGAGAATTCTTCCTGATATCTAACCTTAAACTTCCCTTGCTGCAACTTGGGACTGTTGCTCCTCAGTGGTGGCAGATGACCAAACAAGAACAGTCTAGCTCAGGGCCGGGCGATTATTTTGGATGGAGGGCCGCTTACCGAGTGTTGGCAAGTGATCGAAAGCTGCATGACAGGCAGCCAGGGGCAGATAAATATTAATTTTCTAAATTTTTTTTTTTAGGGGCTGTGCAGGCCAGATAGAATGGCCTGGCAGGCCGCATCCAGCCCATGGGGCTGCATTTTGCCCGCCCCTGGTCTAACTCCATCCTCTGGAACTGCCTTTTGGGTAGTTGAAGGCTTCTCTTAAATCCCTTCCCAGTCTTCTCTTCTCTAGACTAAATAAGCCCAGTTACCTGCAGCCTCTCCTCAGGTCGTGTGCCCCAGCCCCTTCACCACTTTTGTTCCTCTCTGCTAGACAATCTCCAATTTGTCCCCATTCTTTCTGTAGTGGAGGACCCAAAACTGAACACCATACTCCAGCAGTGCTGAATAATAGAGGGGAAGAATTGCTTCCCTTGACCTGCTGGCAGCACTTCTACCAGTACAGCCCAGTATACCATTAGCCTTTTTGGTAACAAGGGCATACTGTTGGCTTACGAAGAGAGGCTCAAGGGACTGGATTTATTTAGTTTGGAGAAGAGAAGACTGGAGAGGGGACATCCAAAGAGGATGGATCTGGACTGTTCTCAGTGGTGACAGAACAAGGAACCAATGGTCTCACGCTGCAGCCAAAGAAGTTTAGGTTAGATATGTGAGAGACTTTTCTCTTAAGGAAGGTAGTAAAGTGCTGGAACAGATTGCCCATAGAGGTTGTGGACTCTTTAAAAACCTCCAAGGATGAAACCTGGGTAGACAAAGCCTGGGTTGGGATGATCTAGGTGGGGATGGTCCCATTTTGAGCAGGGGGTTAGATTAGATGACCTCCTGAGCGCTCTTCCAACCCTAATTTTCTATTATTCATAGATGTAGGGTTGGAAGGGACCTTGAAAATCTTCTAGTCTGATCCCCTGGCCTGGACAGGAGAGAACTGGACTCAAATGATCCCAGCTAAGTAATCATCAAGCCTCCTCTTAAAGACCCCCAAGGTAGGAGCCAGCACCGCTTCCCTTGGAAGTTGGTTCCAGATCCTAGCTGCCCTAGGTGTGAAGTGGTGCCTTCTAATGTCTAGCCTGCACCTACTCTCTCTAACAATTTATGGCTGTTATTCTTTGTTACTCTGGGAGGTGCTCAGGGGAACAAGGTCTCTCCCATTCCCTGCTGGTCCCCACCCTAGTAAGTTTATGGATGGCCACCTTCTCTTGTGAAGGCTGAAAATTAGATTAAGGTCCCGTAGCCTCTCCTTGTAGGTTCTGCCCTGCTGTCCCCAGATAATGCAAATTGTTATTATTCAACAATATTCTTGATGTTCCAGCTGCATAATCTTATAAATTTCTTAAAACCAATGTTTGATGATCCTATGCTTCAGACTTAGCAAATTAATGGGCTTTAGGTCATGACGTGCCCTTGAATCAATAAAGTCATCATTGTTGCTTGTTTAGCCTGTGTAACATAAGAGAGAATTATTTATGATGTGAGACTAATTGGCAAAGGCCATGGTAATGCAGACAGAGTTCTGGGTGGGCAGTATAAACTGAGTTAATGACTGTTAATTGTTCTTCTCTAGGGCCCAAAAACATTTAGAGACTGGTTTCCAGAGTTTCAGAACTTGCAGTTCATGCTGTCAGTGGCATATAGCTCTAAGTGTGCTGTCCTATTCTGTGTATTCAGCCAGTTATTTGATGAGTTTTACATTTGTAGGGTTATAAAATATTCAGCATTGCACTCGGAGGCTTTGAGAAACTTAACGGGATGCTGTCACAAGTCAAATGTGGCTTTAAAGTTGAAAGAAGGAGAGTTTTAAACTCTGTCTGATGGATTCTATCCAACGTGTGTGTTTGTTTTGTTTTTTTTCTTAATGCAGTCATCACCGAGAAATGTGGGAAACAAATAGCTGACGGGAACCTGAGCTTGCAGACAGAATTGCATGGAACAAATTCATGAACTTGAGGACCCTGTTGTAGGGTCTACCTATGCACTTGAGCACAAGAGCAGGTCCTTTTTTTTGTGTCCTACAAAAAATGCTTTGCTTAGTCCTCATGTTGGCTTGCCCTTGAGAGAACAAAGGCAATTGTATTGCTCTGTGTGGTTCATCACAGTGGTAAATGCAGCATTGTGGTGGGAAGTGCATGGCACAGAGATCAAGATAAATAGATTCAAAGCAGCATCTTGAAAGTACCAATGTCTATATATAGATGAGGAGGGAAATATTTGGTGGGAAAGGCACTGACATAGGACTGGATCTATATTTAACTTGAGGGAGAGAGAGAGCCTTGTCCCACTTGGAATGCAGCAATGTTCATTTGTGGCTGTATTCATGACACGGGAGAAATAGGGAGGTCTAACCGGCTGCAGTGTCACTGGTTCTGGTAAGGGTTGATTGTTTGGTTCCCTAGTTCCTGAGTCTGAAATAAAAATCAGTTATTTTAAACTCAAGTGGGGGGCGGGGAGGGGGAAGAAGAACTGGCAATTTTGGCCATTTCCAATTTTGAGATGGCTAACTTGAAACCTTTTCATAGTATCATAGTACCTAGGGTCAGAAGGGGCCTAGAGCAGGCCATCTAGTCTGATCCCCCGCCAATGGCAGGAACGAGTGCCAGGGTCACAGGACCCCAACCTAAACCTGCTCTCCAGCAACCCGTGACCACTGGTCCCAGCCACCCCCGGTGGTGCCCGGGGAAAAAAGAGCCTGCCCCACCTCCCACTGATCGCCCCCCAGCAGCCCACAGGCAGCCACCAGGTCCCCCCTCAGCCTCCGTTTACTGAGGCTGAACAGGTTCAGGTCCCTCAGACGCTCCTCATATTTTAAAAGAGGTCTGGCTTTCAGAGGGAGCTAGCCATGTGCCATCTAAAGACTTTTTATTTATAAAGACTGGTTTATTTATTTTTAAGGCACCTTTGGATGTATAATTGCTAGTAGTATTGGCAAATCTTGACTTCATAATGGCATGCAAATCCGCTGGGCCCTGATCCTGCAATTGCATAGCCATATTTTTGACTTTGTGTGCAAGTCATCCCACTGAAGTTGGTGGGCTTACTCCCTTGCTTATGTTCAGACAGGTGAGGTAAGCATTTAGTAGTCCGGGGTCTTCATTTCTCTGTGGACAAGCAGCCTGGCAGCTAGGTTAAATTATCCATGGGTTTTGCAAACACATGTTTCAAGAACTTTGATTTCTGCTTCTTGTCTGTTTGGGTTTCCTTGCCTTAACAGTGATTGATTAGAAAAATGTGCTGCTTTTTTCCAAAAGGTGCTTGTTAAACCCCCCCCCCAAAACTTTTCCTAGTTAGGGCAGTTACAGTGATGCAGCTGTGTTTCCTGAGGGGGAAGGTGGGTGTGATATTTGCAACGCCTGTGTAGACCTTGGCTCTTGAGGGTGATCCTTAAGTGCCAGTGAGCCTGTTCTGTGTTACAGGGCGTAGGTGGGGGAGGCTGCCAAAAAGATTTTTCCTAAATTTTCCACATGTGGCAGCCCTTGTGCCACAGCTACTGCAGCTTGCTTAGTGCTTTTGTGGCTCTGCAGCAGCATGAAGTAGGCATTCCTGCCTTCCTTCTCCCTGCCTGTGCATCCTCAAAGCTTATGCATATTGCTTCCAGTTGGACTCTCGGGGCACTTGGTCACAGAAGTGCAAGAGTTTGGTGGCCCAGTGTTGCATGGTGAGGTGCTGCAGTGTACGTGCCCTGAGCAGATGCATCCTAGCAGCTTTCGGTTTCAGTGGCCTGCTGCTTCTCTTCCCGTCTTGACTAAAAGAGTGGTGCCTGGAGAGGGTGCGGCCTGTTCCTAGGGAGACTGAAATACACACACACAGAACCACCCACCCAGCCACCTGCAAACCAGTAACGCTGCCCTGTGCAACAGATTAGTTGGCAGTGTAGCCCACCAGAAGGCTTGTATGCAGCCAAGTTGACTCTGTGGATGCCATAAGGAAGAGGAGGAAGCAGTCTCTCTCTTTCCCCCCCGAACCGGTGTAACCTGCTTCCAGTCACCTGTTTTTTTTTCCCCCCAACTACCTTTGGATGCTGTTATGGCAGTCTCCCAAAAAGAACAGTTTTTCTTGCCCTTCCCCCTTCAGGTGTTTGAGAACAGTAAGCCAGGCAGAAAAGTGTACTTGCCTTGCTGAGTTAATATCTGATAGCTTAGCTATATTAACACATTCTGTATTTACCGGGGAATACATCTGATAGCATGGATCTGTGATTGGAGGTCTGGCCATCCCATGATAACTATAATGGAATATAGATTTCTTATTTTTGTGTGTAATCTGGTACAGTTGTCCAATGAAGTCAAAATTGGGTAAACAGTAATACCTGCAAAGATGCACATGTGTGTGTGTGTGTGTGTGTGTGTGTGTGCGCGCGCGCGCGTGCGACTCCATTCCTACTCTCACTTGCTCCTGGTAAAAACAACGGGAAAGTTCACATTGACTTTCAGTGGAGCACTGTTAGGAAAACTCTGGCCAGGATTTTAAAACTTATGACCTGAACTTTAAAGTGATTTGTGGGAATAATACCTGTTTTGAGATGCAGTGAGTTGGTTGGTTGTCTGCTATTTTGGGTGGGGGCTCAATTCTGAATGTCAGGCAGTTTCCAAACAAGGGGCTCAAGCACATACGGCTAGGGGCATGAACACCTTGGAAAGTTGTGTGGTCATGAACCTAGTAGTGCTGAACCTAGTCATCTGCTTGAAAAGATTGAGAACGGCCAATCCAGTCCTTTTGGAGTTTCTTCTGGAAAATGGCCTTTGTGCTCTTATTTATCTTCCATTTCCCAAGATACTCGCGTGACGTGGTTCTGCAGCGTCGATGTACCTGCTGTGAAATGCTTCTAATGATACATTTCTTTCCACAACACTAGACGACAATGTTTGGTTTGAGACCGTGGACGGCAGACCTACGAAGGCTGTAGCAATAGTTTAGACTGTTTTTAATGCAGGATATTGTGCTATTTCAAGGACACCAGAGAGATCTTCACACACTACATCACTTCTCGAAGGAGTAAACAATAGCTCTTTAAGTTTTAAACGTGTTTATTTTTTTTAAAGAGGAGCATGCACAGTCCCTTGCTTTTGCCTTGGTAGGTTGGAGATTGCTGCAGGGACAATCTTGCCAAAGTGTTGAAGGGACAGGCATGGGAAGGCTTAAAGCAGTGATGAAGATACGCTTGCTGGAGTGAGTCTGGTGCCCCCTTTCCCCTAACTTCATGACTGGGTCTCTCTGGCATTGCCGTAGCATGCTGCCCTAGTCTGCCTATAGACTGAGTTGCTGCCTGTTGCTGGAGTCCATCTAGTTGCAGCTGCATAACCAAGGCATTGCTCTTTCCAAACAGCAGAGTAAGAGACTGTCTTAAAAGTTGGGAGTTTTTTTTTTGTTTAGTCCAAACCAGTAGTTTTTCCCATTAGCCCAGGGCATTTTAGTGCTCTTGTACTGTTTCAGAGGGGGCTCGCAGGGAGCACTCGTCAGCTGTGGGCCCTGGTGACTCTTGCTTCAAGCTCTGCCTCACTCCAAGAGCTAGTGGAGGTGACACTCAGGGAAGTGCTGAAACCTGTCCTGTTTCTCTGGGTTTGCTACAAACTCCTAAGCTCTGGATGGCTGCATTTGCTAACGTACAGGCCATGCCCTGCTGCCAGCACTGGAAGGGCCTTTGTGTAACCTGTGATCTGTTTTTCCTTGAAGGTCTTGCAGTCTTCAACGGTGTGGGTGCCGATGGGAATGCAACTGCCACCAGTGAAACAAAGAGGCTGTTCTGTACCACACCAGAGAACTGTACAGGTAATATAACACTGCAACCAGAGGCTGAGGCCCCTTGGCATCGGTGCATGGGTCACACTGACAATGGTTGCTGGTGTTTTTAATATCGGCTCTAAGAGTTGCTGCTGACAGTGCTGCCCACTGGCTTCCAGGGATAGGGACGCCTTGGAGGTGGGGAGGGATTGATTCTGCACCCATGGTTTTGTTTCTTTTCTCCCTTCCTCCACCATGCACACCTTTTGTCTTCGCAGTTTGTAGCGGAAAATAAATGTGAGGAAACTGCTAGCTGCCTTGAGAGTGTGTCCTGAGCCAGACTATAGCAGATCATTGAGCGGAGTGGGACTAATCGTTCTGCAGTTATGGAAATGCGCAGTTGATTGGTAACCGCCCCAAACGTGTGAAAGTATCAGATGACATAAAAAACCGCGCACCTTTAAAATACTGTATTTGAATTTTAAAGTGACTTTCTCTGGAAGAACAAGGGGGGTTGTTACCACCCAGGAGAATAATACAAGATTCCTTTAGGACAGGATTGGCATTTGCTCCTTCCATCCCCACTTGGCTTCCTAGCTATTTGGGACAAAATGAGCAGGTAAAATTAACCTAGGTCTTTCCAGTGCTGCATTGGTGCTGCTGCTGCTGGAGATCGTTTGCTTTGTTTTGCTTGGAGCAGAAGAGAGGGATTAAGAGGGGTATCATTGCCTACAAGCTGGCTGACTCTCAGAAACTGAACACTTGCAGGCGGTGCTTGTGGCAGCCAGGTGACAAAGTGGCAGCCACTTTGCACAAAAAGCAGCAGTGCAGCAAAAATTGGATACAGTTACAAGAAAGGAAGTGGGGCTATTTTTCCTGCTTTTTGAAGGCCACACTTGCATTTAACATATTGGTAGAGGTAGGAAAAGAACTTTTAAAATACCCCCCCTCCTTTTGTTGGGGGTTTTGTTATTGGTTTGTTTTAAAGACATGTTGTTCTCAAATAAGAGTAGCAGTACATTAGAGTCCCACGAGCCTTATCCTTGGTGAGCAGCTGTGCAGGGAAACTCTGACTGGCAGAATGCATTGGTAACGGGAAGTGCGCTGAGCTGGGAAAGACTCCACGCGCTGACTGTAACAGAATGATTTGAGGAGCAAGTGGTTTCCAGCCAGCATGCTGTGCCCGTGCTTAGGCGTTTTCCCCTTGTGGCATGGGATTTCCACTTTAGGCACCTGTCCTCCTCCTTCCCATCCAGCATTTCTAACGGGATCTCTCCTCTAAGGAGGCACAGACATGGTTGCTCATTGTGCTGCTGTTTTGTAGGTTGGGATTATAGATTCTCCAGGCACTACTTGTTTGTTGCAAGGCTGCACAATACATTTTCTTCCTATGTGCTTAGCAGTTTTTGATTGTAGCTGGGAGCTGCGAACTGCTGGTGACATTCTCCCTTGTCCTGGTGAAGTATGGTACGTCCCTTGCAAATGGGGAAGGGCAAGATTTGACTTGGATACCCCTGTTGTCAGGAACACAATTCCCCTTGCCTCCCCCTCGCCTCCGTGCTGGTGTTGTGTTCTTAAAACAGCACCGTAACCCTACACTCCGGACTAATTATTCTTTTGTACTGGAATTAACTTTTAACCCCTGTGATGATAGTTTCTGGAATGGAGAGGAGCTTAGTTTCTGCTCGGCTAGGTCACTGGCATCCTACCCATTACTTGGGTAATGTTTCCTTAGTAAACAGGAAATTTAAAAGAGCTTGGCAGTTCAAAAACCCTTATCACAGTTTACTTGCTGGGGAACTCGAATGTTTAGAACCAGTTAGCAGTAGAGCTGGGATGCAGCTGTGATAGTCCAGGAAAAATACAAGAGGCAATTTTTTTTTTTGTGGGTGCTGTCTTTTATCGGGTTAAGCATATAGGTGGGAGGGACATGGGTAAGCTTCTTTTGGGTACCCGAAGTACTCCGTATCTAGCTTGCTTGTTTCTCCCAGCTACACACTTGGTCCAATTAAGATAGCACCCACAAAAATCCTTGCCTAGAATTACTTGGGACTTTTTCATACTTTTAAGGAGCATGTCCGAATGTGCTGGGAGTGGGAGAAGAGGGGCTGTCAGCTCTTCCTTCCCCTCTTTATTTTTTCCTCTAGGCAGGCAGGCCTTGACATGGGAGCAGCACCCAGGGGACACTTTTTAAAAGTTTCAAATTGGGTAAAAATCCTTTTCCTTCCCCACCTGCTCTTGGTGCCCCCTCCATGCTCAGTGGCATCTCTCATTCCTTACCTGCCACTGCCTTTGTTCCTGGCTGACCTGGGTGTGCGGAGAGCTCCAGAGCTCTTCTAGCCTCTCTCCAGCTAGGCTGCATGTGGAGCTGGCCTCACCTGGGAACAGCAGTAGTGATGATGGGTGATGTTCCCTTCCCTGCTCCTTTCCTTGCTAACTCAGGAGCAGGCTTGGGGAGCACCAAACTTGGATAGGAAGCAGTTTCGGCTTGCTAGGCTTCAAGTTGCATTTGAATGTAAATGGAGTCTGTGACTGTTAGGTCCTTGCTGTGGCTGTGCCAGTGCTGATACATGGAGGGCATCATTTGCCTTGGCAGTAGAAGGAAAAAGTGGGCAGCATTTACCATTCTATTAATGCAGTCTGCCTTCCATAGGGTTGTGGTACGTGACTGTTCTTTGTCAGGTCTAAAATTACTAGTGGGTCTGTCCTCACGTTGGTAAGAGAAGATTTATGCGGTAGTTTCCTTGGGTGTTGAGACTAGGCTCCTTATTTGGCAAGTTCTGTGAGGCATTGACGTGGAGAGGAATGCTCAAAAACTGTGTCCTGCTGCTTAAGCAAGCCAGAAGCTAAACAGTATTTGACAGTGAGTGAAAAATGTGGCCTTGCAAATGTAATGTATTGGGTATACCTTTCCTTCTGGTGTGGCTGCTTTGAGTTTGAGCTCTGCTAGAAAAACTGCATGCATTACTCTTCCAACAAGGCCCCTCTTACTGTGTGGACATGACTGTGCTAATAGAGGCTTCTTTTTTCCCATTTAGCTCAGTGGAGGTCAACATTTTTGGGAAGAGTGCAGAACTAAACTAAAAGTGCTACTGATTCCCTTCCCAGTCTCCTGCTCTGCTTTGTTTTCTTCCCTGTGCTCTCTGCCTCATCTGCTTTCTGCTTCCTGCCCTATTTGCTGCTGTGCTACCTGTCCCCTCCTTGATCTCCGCTTGCATTATACAGAGGCTGCCTGTGCCACTTGTGGCACTTGGGCTGCAGGTTGATCACCCCTGGCTTGGCTCGTGTTGTTCAGGAGGTGGTGCTGTTTTCCCTGGCATGACTGCTTCTCCAGCCAGTTTCTATGCTAGGGGGTTCTGCTGTTGGTTGTGAGAGTGGCAGAGGCCCCATAGCTTAGATAGACCTTGAGGTAACTGGTGTGACTCTTCTCAGCGCAGGTTTAACCTCCTCACACTGAAGAACATCAAGTTAGGACATCCGAGGTACGTCTGGGTGACATACCCTGGCAGGGATGTTCTGGAGTATCCCCCACCTACCTGCTCCTGTTCACATGCACCAGCTCTGGACACAGGGCATCCAAGCCACTCCAGGGGCATCTCCTAAAGGCTGTCTTTGGCAAACTTGATAGTAGCTTCACTGCTTCCTTCCCGAGTCTGTTGAATGTGAGGAGTGTTTAATTCGCGACATGCCTGGTGGGACATGCCAAAGCTGCAGTGTAAACATGCTGTTAGTTGAGGGTGCATGAGTCAAAGTTGACTCTAATAGACTGCTGTTGTCTGGAGCTTGATGAGCTTATCCCTTCTGCTTGGGGAAGAGCTGCTGCACTGGGGAACCGTGTAGGCACTGCTAATGAAGCTTAACTCAAAGCAAAGATCTAAGGTGACTTTCCTCTTCCTTTTTGTGTTAACTTCTGGGTATTGAACATGCATCTTGCATTAAAACACAGGAAGGGCTGAGCTATCAAAACCTCTAGAGTAAGGAAGTCCCACTGATGATCTGAATTCCTTGAAACTCCATTGTGCCTATGGAAGAATTTTTCTTTTGAAATGCAGCCTTAAAAATATGAATGCCCCTACCAAAGTCAGAATAGTGGTCATTTCAGCAATCACTGTGACTTTAACAACTGGAAAATGTTATCTTTGAAGGGCTTGATTTGTTAATGTCTTGTTAACTGAACACTTTTGCATGTAATTTGCATTTCATTCTGTTTCTGCGCGCTGTTATGGGAACTTCCAAGAGGACCTGTGCCACAGCCAAGGACACATCTGTTCTTGTGCATGACCGCTAATTGGCTGACGGTTGGCGTGGCTTCGAGTGGGAATGAATTCTGTTGCAGTCTTCTCTGATCAGGTTGTGAAATGTGCCAGGAGAAACCCACTCTGCTGCTACCTAGGATCCATCTGTCTTAGTGTCTGCCAGATCATGGGTCATTGTTTCAAGTGTTTTTACTGAAGTAATACTTAAGAGATCTGGCTTATGGAGCAAGACCCTTTCAGGCCAAGGCATTGCAACAAAGATGAGCCTGATCCGAGAGGGCTTACCGATGAAAACAAGACATAACTTGGCAAAATGCATACAGACACCTGGGGCCACCAGAAAACCATGATCTCTGCATATCAGCTGCCTATCATTGCCAAGTTTTTTCTCTCGGGTGTTGTTCAGGTCCACAATAAAGGAGGAAAGCTACTTATTCAAAGAGGGATTTGTAGGAGGACAGTGAAGTTGCCTTGTGACTTGTTTATAGTAATAAGCAAGCATGGGAAAAGCTACATCTAACTATCTGAAAAGTGGGTGAAGGCTGGCATTGTAGAGCTGAGTTCAGGAATTGATATTCCAATACAATCCTAGAGAAGTAGGGCTGGAAAGTTACCTCCAGAGGTCATCTAGTCTGACCCCTAAGATGGGGTCATCCCTATCCAAACAATCCCATACAAATCCATAATCTAACTTCTATGTAAGACTACCATCAGTGCTGACACAACACAGATATGACGCCCTAATCTCCAGGTCAAGCAGGGGAACTATGGTAGCCAGTGTCCTGCTTCTTTAAAAGGCTGTCAGTATGCATAAGAGGTCCCAGGTAGAGGGGGTGGTGTGGGGATAGGTCTGAAAGGTTAATTACTGGTTAGGCCAGTATTGCTTGTTTCTAGCCATGTAGAAATGCAGGAGTATCCCACAAGTATCCTAACAATTCCCTTTCAAACTTGTTGTTTGTTTTTCCCCATCTGTCGTAACTCAGTTCTTCCTCTCAGCTTTTCTGCAGCTGGATATCCATTTTTCTGCTTAGCTTGAATCGCCTCTAGAAATCTGGTCACATCACCATAGTTTTTCTTTATTTTCCTGTTCTTTGCTATGGGCCTTGAATATTTTCTTAGTAAATACCCTGTATTCTAGGATTTTAATCCTTCCCTCTCCCTCTTGGCGTTTCGGACTAGATCATTTCTACTAAATGCCCTTTTTTTCCTAAGGTTTGTCATTAGTATCTAGTGGTATAATTCCTTCACAGAAGCTGCTGAACTTAATTGCATGGTGGCTAGTCTACCATTTAGTGGCTCTACTCTAATTATTTATTGGATTAATTCCTGTGCTAATTGGGATTTCACTGTCGACTGCTTCTCTTGCATGCTTGCTTGAATTAGCATCTCTGCAAAGTGGTCCTTGCAGATGCTGAGAGATGGTTTTTGCCCTGTTATGACTGCAGGCCTGTTTCTTCTCAGGCGGGACTAAACACTGTGCTCCAACATTAGGACTTGTCCCTTGGGGAAGAGTTTAATGTCAATCAAAAACTAATGTGAAAGAGAGGCCCCGGATGGTCACAGGCTGCAAAGATCCAGGGATTCTCTTTTTTCTGTGTTCCAGGGTTCCTCAGAGGAGCAGGACTGACTCCCTCCCTCCCTCCTTCCCTCCCTCCACTTCCCCATCGTGCTGCCTTTGACAGAGGCAAGGGTTTTCTTAGGGTGTGAACACATGGAGCAATTAAAACATTTTGAATGCTTTTTTAAATGCTTGTGCACATACACACCCTTTCAAATGTTCAAAAAGTGGTGGACAGTCCAAAATAGAGCCTCTTGAAATGAAGAACTATTTTGAAGTGTTTCAATGACACTTGAACAGTTTGATTTGTAGGTGAAGTCACCCATCATTACTGCATGACTGGCCTGGAAGCTGGCACTGTAACCCCTCTAGCACATTTACGTTCCTTCCACGTGGAATTTGCATCCTTACAGAAACTACTGTGACTGTGGTGGTCTCCATAGACATTGAAACATTCTGGTGGGGTCCTTTTAGATAAAAGCCTGGCCCCCCTACCTCTGATCTACCGCCAAAATATTAAAAGTATCCCAGGCCTTGGCAACTTTTTGTCGCAAGGGACTGCTGTCATGGAGCGTAAGGGTGTTGCACTGATCCCACAGGTCACTTGTGGAGTTGTCATTGCCGTCTCCTCCTTCAGTGCAACTTTTCTCCCTGCTGCCTAGGTGAAGACCTTCTGTTACTGAAACACTGTGGAAATGTTCCAGCTCTATGGGCTAGATAAAATAGCTCTGTCAGCCAGGTCTGGCCCCATGGGATGTAGGTTGTTGACCCCTGAAGTATCCTATTAATTTGTGCCATCTTACCGTGTTGGCATAACGCCTGCTGTATCAAAGTGTTCTTCCATTGCCAAGCATTCCAGCTCGCCTTTTTCTTAATCCTCTCCCAATGATGTGGATGCTGCTTAATGTGCAAATGAGTTAGCTATGTGCCTGTTTTAGTCGACTCCTTCATCTGAAGCCCCACCAATATTCTGGAAATTACCTTTTCAGGTTTTTTTTTGGTTTTTGTTCGTTTGTTTGTTAAAAAAAGGGGAGCAAGAGAATGGAAGATCAGTTGCTTCCTTGCTTTATTTAGTTACCCGTGGTGCAGAATTGAAATAGTTTTGTGAAATGTTTGTCAGCGTACTTGATCACCATAGCTTAAACTTGACATTCCCTTGACAATTGTTTTTGTAGGTAACATTACACAACTGAGGCGGAGAGGACATTTTTCCAAGTGCCCCGAGGAGTACAAACATTACTGCGTCAAAGGGAGATGTCGCTATGTCACGGTAGAACAGACGCCAGCTTGCGTGTGAGTAAAATTCCCAACTGAGAGAAGGGGCATAAAATTGCACTGGCTGTGCTTGGAGAAGTGGAAATACTGAACTATTGGCATATTTAGCCCCTAACCAACTCGATCCGTTCTGTCCCTTCTCACTCATAGCACTGGGAGCTGTTCCAGAGTGTCAGAAACTTTTTGAAAGGGTGACGCAGCCTCTCCAACAGAAACATGATAGTGTGAAAGTCTTGAATCTATTTCAAGGCTGGAACCTTTCCCAAGCTGGCTTAATATATGTAAGCAAGTCCTTGGATGTCAAATACTATTTGGGCTTTCCAGTAAAATGGAGGTAATCAGGTAACGGGAGTGGGAAAGGGAAATCTTCTGAGAAACCTTTTGAGATCCTTTTTTTTTGTCATTGAGGATGTAAATAGGAAAAAGGCTTTTACATTTTCCAGGACTGTGGAGCTCTGATCATGTCCACAAAAATCCAATTTTAAAGAGGAATAAAAAAATATGTATAAGGAACCCTGTCTTGCTCACATTGAAGTTAAAAGCAAAGCTCTCCTCAGTTGCTGAAAGTGGGTATGGGAAGAGCGTGAAGATGGTTTGACTGAAGCTTTCCCGAATAGGTCGGTCAAAGCCTGCTGTTAAATTCTTGTCAGCCTGTCACTTCCTAACTGTTCTCCAATAAAGCTTGTTTTTTACCTCTGCCAGGGAAGTGCCCAGGGTCAGCTTTCTTGACCTGGAGTGATCAAGGCTGTATCAGAAAAGTGCAGCGAAATATAGATTTCATTTTGTTCTGTTGCTTCCTGTGACTTGTTCTCCATCCGCTTCCTCCCTGCCCTCCCACCCCAAATTTACAGTAATTAGTTGGAAAAAAGATGGAGAATTGATTTTGATCTTATGGAATGACAACAGTGGCTCCAAAGGAAGTTTTAAAGGACTATTCTATTACAAGCTATAAGGATCAGGAGGAACCAGCAAATATGCAGGTGTTCAAATCATTGCTATTTATTTCCTATCCAAGCCAACATGGCCCAAACATGCCAGCTGGACTTGTTAAGTCTGGGTGATCATGTGTGTACAGGATTTTATTTCTCCATGATGGATTTAAGCCATCTGAAATCTGGCTTCTTTGTCCTGGGTGCTGAGAGGCAGTGGGGATGGTATCCATGAGAAACTTGTTGCTGCCATCATGCACCTTCAGCCTTCCTTGTAAATCATAATCAAAGTCGTCTTCAGACGTTTCAATCCATTTCTGGTTTGTCCTGCTCAAGTCCACGCTCCAAAAAGCTCCAGTCTGTGTTTAAACGGGAACTTCAGTATTCTTGTTCTAATGCTCATTGCAAGCCCACCCATGGGAACACAAGTCTAGATACTTACCTGATGTTGTGTTAATTTAAAATTGTGCTAATTTAACCCAGCTCAGAAGTGGCTTGGGTAACACCACAATCGAAGCCCCAGAGTCCTGCCTGATGATGGGTTCTACCATCACTGATGTTTTTGGAGCCCCCCCAAAGCAATAGGAAGCAAACAGTAGGAAAGATCTCGATGTGGATGAGCCCAAACAGGCTTGACTGAGCACATTGAGATATCCAGATGTGGGGATGAGTTTAGTGTGTGGCCACAGCTGCTGATATGTCTGTATCTAGCAACAGGAGTTTAGCATTTCCAGTGCATGCTCTGTTTTTAATGAAGCCTTTTCCTTTTTGATGGGAAAGTTGAGAGAAGGGAAAACACATGTGTTTACACAATCTTTAGTGTTGTCCCACTGGAATGACGCCAGTTCACACCTTGGCCGACAAGCACTTTTTCCAATAAGGCTCTCACTGAACTGTTGCCCTGCTGAAATGCCGCTTGTGTGTGGGTATGGCTGCAAGGTGCAGGTTCCTTGCAAGAGGAATGTTACATAGCTTTGATCCTGTTAGCACAAATGACACCTAAGGAAGCGGGGAAAGCAAAGACGTTGTTGGTGGAGGTCTTACAGAGCCCATTTCCTTGGGTTCACAGGGTGGTCAGAGCTCTCTTACCTTGTATTCCAGAGATTTCATTCCTCTGACCAGGCAGCATGGATCTGGCTTTAGCTGACACCTAGGGAGGCTTTTAACTTTATTTAAATCCTAGTCAATCCACTTTTTGGCAACGTTTTAAACAAGGGAAATAATGGACATTGCTGGTTTTTGGTGAAGCGAGGTGCAGTAGAAACCCGTGAGTCCTGGGCCAACTACAAATTTAGCAAAGAGAAGTTAAGTGCCTCTGAAATTATTTCTCTAAACTAAACTACAACCATAGGTGTACAGTGAAACTCGTATTAGGTGCCCATTAGTAGCCAGCTTCTTGTTAAGAGACCGTCAGTGTTCAGTATCCCAGAATGCATTTGCTCCACCTTTTATGAGGGAGTTGTCTCTACTTGGTATCCGATACACATTGGGGCTCGAGTTTCAGGGTGGGCCTACACCAGGGGTGGGCAATTATTTCAGGCCGAGGCGCTCTTACTGAGTTTTGGCAAGCGATTGAGGGCCTCATGACAGGCAGCCAGGGGCAGGTAAATATTAATTTTTTAAAATTTTTTTTTAGGGGCCCCATAGGCCAGACAGAATGGCTTGGTGGGCCCGATCCAGCCCGTGGGCTGCATTTTGCCCACCCCTGGCTTACACCCTCCTGGTTTGGTGGTACGCTGGGTGCTGGCACCAAATGCTCTTCATGTGATTCTTCCTTGCAGAAGCAATGGGGTGCCTGTTGAATCTCACCAGCGTGACAGGGTCCATGTCTGAGAGCCCATGGGCCTCTGATCAGCTTCAGGTCAATACAAGCTCAAATAAAATATTTGATGTAGACTCTGCTCAGGAAGGGGATATTGAAACTCGCTAGCACAACTCGCTCCTTTGTGCATCTCTGGGCAAGGCTGAGGCTCTGGAAGTCCATGATCAGGTTTAACTCGGCTGTGGGCAAAGCTGCATACAGTTCTTGGCAGGGTTCATTTCAAGGCTTGTCTGGCTTGTTGCAACCCATCTCTCTCTCTCACTTTGTGGCTTGTGCCTATAAAGTTTAAGTGTAGCACAGCCTTTTAACTGCAGTCTCTCAGAAGAGAGAGAGCACCTGTTTATTCCTGTTCAGATCCTGATTGCAGGCCCAATGGTGAGCAAAAGCTTCTCAACTCACTGGCCTTGGGAGTCAGCTGTTTCATCCAAAGGCAAGGTAAGTTATCTCTGCCCCAGAGCAGACAGAGCTGGGGGGATCCAAGGCACATTTCATCCCCCTACTCTGATCCTGGGACTATGTAGGTATAAGCTGATCTAGACGCAGGCAGGAGCTATTTGAATGTCATATTTCAGCTTTTGGAGGCCTGGGACCCTTGATTGCTATTTCTCTAGTCTCAGGTATGTCTTATAGCTCTGACTCCTGAGCTTTTCCTGTCCCTTCGTTTTGCAGGTGCGAGAGAGGCTACACAGGAGCAAGATGTGAGAGGGTGGACATATTTTACCTGAGAGGTGACAAGGGCCAAATTGTAGTCATTTGCCTCATTGCAGCCATGGTGGCACTGATTGTGCTGGTAATCTGCATATGCACATGCAGTCAGTAAGTATGCTTTTTCACTTGAAAGTAAATATGCTTTCCTATCTCCAAAAGCAGTGGGAACTTTTGCACCTCTGTTGTAGTAGCTACAGTTAAACGTGTGATGGACTTCCTTGTCACTGCTCTTGGGCTCTTTCATTGGGTTTCTACAAGAGGAGTCCTGCTCAGGGGAACATCTGGCATAGCTTGAAGAACTACTGCTGCCCACTTGTAGATGGGCTTGCCCCAAAGGATGGTCCTATGACAACTCCCATTCTCTCCCTGCATTTGTTCCCCAGAGTCTAAAAGGACCTCTATCTTGAAAGACTTCAGTCTCTAAGGTAGGCGTTTTCAACCTTTTCTAATAAGTGTACTCCTTCTGACTCAGTTTCAGCTCCTGTACTCCCTTTATATCTTTTTCTTGTTTTCAGGTGTGGGGGTGGGGGCAGACTGAGGTCCACATGGAGCGGGGCTGGGGCGGGGTGCAGGATGGAGCTGCAGGTGGCACATCTAAGGGGCATGGGAGAAGGGGTGGCTTCTGCTGCCATGTGAACCTCAGGAAGGCATGGAGGGGCGTGTGCCCCTGGAACTACGCAGGGCAGGCTGGGCTGCCCCAGTGATGGGGAGGGACTGGGGCTAGGGCAGGGGCTGCCCAGCTGGGGTAGGGGACTGAGCTACATGCACCCCCAGGAGGGCATGAGGGAGTTGGGGGCGTGTGGGCCTCCATATGTGTGGGGCCAGGTGGCCTGCAGCCAGAGCAGCACTGGGCTCTTCCCAGTGGGGGCTGGGCCAGGCTGTGATTGGGGTGGGCAGCAGAGGCGCTGGGAGCGGGGTTGGGGGGAGCTATGGTAAATTGTGGAGTGGCTGCAGCCCCCTCCCCCATAGGCCAGTCACGGTGAGGGAGGGAATGGGGCAGGGGCAGGG
>JAGPOW010002120.1:1024117-1037227 GCA_030014935.1 Caiman crocodilus | reverse complement strand
CCCCTCCCTCACCGTGACTGCCCTACAGGAGCGGGGCTATGGGGGACGGGGCTGCAGCCACTCCAGAAGGGCAGGGAGGTGCTGCTGTGTGGGGCCAATGGCACTTGACATGCCCCTCCCTTTTCCCTGGGTAAGAGGTGAATGCGCCAGGGGAGATGCTGCCGCCATGTCCCGGGGCGCGCTTTGTTCTTGCCCACCTGCACACCCAGCCGTGCATACCCCCAAAGACCTTTCTCAGTACCCCGGGGGGCACGCGTACACCAGTTCACAGCCCCTGTTCTAAGGAGACCTACAGGAGCTCCTTTCCTTAGAGAGGAGTCTCTAAAGAGCTCACTCCGGGAGCTTAGCTTAGCTTCCCACAGTGAAGCTCCAGGCTGTAAATGGAAAAATCTCTTGTTGGGTTTCTCCTGCCATTTACTTTGTAGGACCTATTTTTTGCGGGGTTGGGGGGAAGGGAGGGCAGAGGCAGGGCTGATAGCTGAGGAGTCCCGGTGAAGCACAGGATACCATTGTGTGAAGCAGACTACCAAAAGTTGGTTCAGGCTTGATGAGCTTATGCGTTTGTTTCTAATGGGAATGGAGGATGTCCCTGTCCTGCCCTGCTCTGCCAGACTGTCTGATGAATTCTTGAATGCTGTAAAACGTAGTTGTGTATTCTGGACCAGCTAGCATCCAGAGCAGGATGTTAACAAGATAGTGCCAGTGGCTCCTGAAAGATGAGGGGCACCACCACTTGCAGCTCATATAGATGTACAGGGCCTGGCTTTAGTGGAGGACTCGGATCATTCGGGCTCAGTGCTTGACCATGGGTCCAAGAAGGTTTTTTTGTGTCCACGCTCAGGTTCTTGGTGCTCAGCTCACCCTGGCAGCAGTATCTGGCATAGCATCTCCTGCAAACAGGGGCTCTTGTCATGCATTTTGGACCAGCAGGCCTCTCTCCCCGCTTCCCTTTCTGCTCTATTAACTAAATGTAAGGCAGTCTTAATCTGGATTCCTCTTTCATTACCCTGCCTGGAACATGACCAGGCTTTGGGCTTCCATAAGTGTAATGAGCAAGGAGTTTCAAGGTCCTTGCAGTTCACACATGGAGGATAAGTGAAGCATCTTCAAGGAAGATAAGCAGGTTCAACAATAAGGGGATAATTGATTAGTGTACATCCCAACATAGTAAAATAGACTATACCTCCAAGGGTGTCTTTGTGATAACTGGTTATTGGTTTTCTTAAAAAATCATTAAAATCTAACTGGTTACTGTAGTATAGCAAAAGTGTAAAAGATGCAGCTATTCTATTACACTTCAGACATGCGAGCCCCTATGCACTTCCCTTCTGCCAACTGGATTCATCTGCTGGCTAACAGCGATTTAAAGTTTCTTTAGTTATACTCAACTCAATGTGTCTTTAAAAAAAAAAGATTCATAAGTATTGCATGCAGCTAACCAGGGACAAAGCTAAATAATGTGGGACTGGGACCTGAACAGCCCAGTCACTCGCAAGTCTGTTTGTAGAGAGACCTAGGGCATCTGTCTTGATGTCTTGCTGAACGGCAGCCCTTTTTACGGTACCGTTCAAGTCCTTGGAATCTTAATAATGGTAGTTACAGGAGTTGGAGAATTTACCTTGAACTTCTGTTAACGGAAGATGCTAGATAGCCAGACCTGGAGGGTTTGTTTCACTTTCTAAAGGGCTTAGTAGCTGTAAAAAATAAATACTTATGACTCAACTGACTTAACCCAGTGGAATATTCTTAATCCCAAATTAGATTGAGTTAATTTCTGTCTCTCTTTCTTTCAAGCCATTGTCGGAAACAGCGGAGGAGGAGGAAGGAGGAAGAAATGGAGACGCTAGGCAAAAATTTGTCTGCTAAAAACGAGGATGTTCTAGAGACAGACATTGCATAAAGGCAAGTTGTACCTTGGAGTAGAGCCACTCTCTAGATATGCTCGGTCCTGCCGGCGAACAGGTCTGTTTTCCTTGTCCTTTTTTCTGCCTGCTTCATAAGAAATCACTTTCCTGCAAGGCTGCAAGATAGTTATAGGAAAAATATTATTCTCTCCAAGGGTCAAGGAAATTGATAGGTATCTGGTCCAGCACACTTGCTTAAACAGAAGCAGGGCTTGCCCCCGGTTTATAACAGGAGTTTCTTAGCTATGTTTGCTGTTTCTAATGCGGGTAGGAGGGCAAAGGAAGAGGAGCAGGGAGCCAGGCTCTGTGGAAGTCCAGGGCCAGCCATGGTGAAGTCGTCTATATATATGCAAAGAAGAGTTAGGTGGCCGACAGGGGTTTGTATGCAGCTGAATTTCACTGAGAATAGTAGTTGGAGTTCTTGCTGGCTACCGGTCACCCCACTGGCATTGCATCCCAGATAGGTTTCAGGAGAAGGCATTTAACTGTCCTATCGGTATTTGGAATCCAGGTGGTATTTTCTGCTTGGGTGTCCCACCTTCCTCTCTGGGGTCATATGGCCTGAAGTGGGTTGACAACCTTGCTTCAGTTTTTGCCAGGTTAGAAATCATGTCATAGGAATGGGCAATTTAAATGTCTGTCTCTCCCTCTCTTTTAACTCTTTTAACACAGGTTATTGAAGGCACCTGCAGGCGGGTTCCAAACTGCAAAATGTCTTGCTCTGCTGGAAAGGGCAGAAGTGCTGACACCTGAACAATGAATGCAGATAAATGAAAATAAGCTTATTCACGGTGTGTGTGTTTGTAGCTAGGTCTCCTGAAAGAGAGGGCCAAACCTTTTCAGGGAGAGCTTGTTCCTAAAACGACACGGGGGTTTAAGAGCATGAAGGTCATTGAAAGTCTTCTCTGAAATTCCTTACTTGCTTTACATGTACCTCTTCCTCTAGTAAGCAAGGCCTCTGGTAAAACAACAGGAATTCTGCTGAATCCCTGCATCACCTGTATGGAGAGCTGTGGTGAAAAGGGTTACTTGACATATTGCAAAAGCAATCAAAGACGGTGCCTTAAGATGATATAGCTGCCCAGATCAGTCCTAACACTGCCTGACCTTAACCAATTTTATAAAGTATTTGTCCAGATAACTGGTGTATTTAAAAAAAAAAAAAAAAAAAAAATCTATTGTATTTTTCCAGTTGTAAGTGCACCTTGCTTAAACTGACCCTGCACTTTCTGGTTCAGTTTTAGGAGAAACAGCTTTATTTCTAGTTATGATTTATGCCAGGGAAAAGTCCTTAACCTGCTTTTGCCCTTATTTAATTCTCCTGTTGGATTTAGTAACCAAGGAAAAGACCCAATGTGTTAAATTCACTAAATGTACTAAAATAAACTGCACTGAAAAAAATTCTGTCTTAGTGTATTTTATTGTATGCAATTACTTCAAGGACAAGAGTCAAGACTGTAAGGGAGCAAGCTGTAGATTGAGCCTGCATACAAGTCAAGTATAAGAGAGATTGTTTCTTTGGAGGGCAAGAAGTCTGCTTATAATGAGAACAGTATGATAGTAGATTTTATTTTATGTCAGGTGTTTAAAATAGAAGTTACTGTTCGATCAGTTATGTAGTACTTTTTCCACAGGGCCCCTGCCTCATTCAAACCTGCTGGATGAGGAAAGTGGGCTGTTGTCTGTGGGATGCCTGCTTCTTTTCCTGCAGAAGTTGAAATGTGTGTAGTGAATGAGGCAAGGGACTAGAGGAATAGAAGGTTTAGTCTTGTGGTTAAAATCCTGGCCTGGTCAGTTCAGTTCAATCCTATTCCTGCTGGCATCGCAGAATCCCTTGGTAATGTTGGGCGTCAGTCACTTATGCCAAAATGTTCACACTCCATGTGGGTAATGCTTTGTTTTCTGACTTCCGTACTGGATTTGTAGAAGTGCTGTGAGCTCAAAAATGCAAATGAGGTTGATTTAAGAACTGTGTTCTGAATGTAAAAAGTGCTGTGTAATGTGAAGGTCTCAGAAAATTAATCCCTAGGAAGTCTCCAGTTTGGTACCTCGGATTGGAAGATATTGCAGAATCTTGGCCTTAATTTCAATATCTCTTTGCTTAAACTTCTCGGGTATTTAAAAAAAAAAAAAAAGGCCCCGCTGCTGAGATTGGAGTTACTCAAATTGTCAGTAAAACAAAAATTAAAAAAAAAAGTTTTGTTTTTTTTTTCTAATCCTGTTTTTGGAAGCATCTGACTCTTTTTAACCAGCTTCCCAAAAAACAATTTGTCTTGGGGCAGACCCCGGTAGGAAAGGTTTCAACCCAGAAAGACACTCAGAAATATATTTCCAAGGTAGTGAAAACAGGATTTTATAGTGAGAGATGTTGGGCAGCCTTGGCGATAAACACAATGTCTGTGACATGAAAAAAACCACTTGAACTTTTGATGCATCTGCAGTTGCACATGTATTAAGTAATGTGCAGTGATACTATGTAGCTAGAATGTGCACCAATTAAAGACTTGTTCATAGTAAGAGTCTTTTCTATTGGACTGTCCTATTGCAGCACTGTAAGCTCTAAGGCAAAGAAGATTATTTTTTTTTTTTGCTTTCAAAGTAAGTGATGTGATGACTTTGTAGTGTCCTGTGTCGGAGACTTTCAGCTGAGTACCAGCTGTTTTGAGAGAGAGAAAATCCCATATTTTATGTACCTACAACATGTCCCCAAATAAAACGTGCATTATTTTTTAGAAGGCAGAATGTAGAAAGAGAGATTTCCCCCACCCCCGCCAAAGTCATGGCTAGCTGTGAAAGAATAAATTCTCTTGTGAATGTGGAGTGCCCAGGAAATGAGGCACCACAAAGTTTCTGGTGTCAGCTGCTTCATCCAGACATATCTCCTAGTATGCCACATTTCCTGGACACTGTTTCCATGAGGACTTACTCTGTCATGCGAGGTTAGGCCCCAGACTGTTTCAAGGGCAGCAGCAAGTTCTTTACTGTACATGGTTCTTGCATGTAAGTGCCTGTAAATAAAGTGGTGTTCCCACATTACCAGCCTTATTGAGATATTACCAGCAACTCACTTGCTGATTCAGGCATAAGCTACAGGGCTCGGCCAAAGCTATGGCTGTGGACCTGCATGGGAAGAACAGTGCCTCCAGACTTGTTTCTTTGCCAGCAGAGAAGGCACCTTCCTTCCTTAAAACATGCATCCCAATTTTGTGGAGGCGGGTGATTTTTTTTGGGGGGGGGGCAGAGAAGGTGTGTGTTCATATGTGCAAAAATATAAGTGGTGCTTCTCAGATGCCTGATGGGGTGGTATGACGGCCTTTTGCTGTAGTGATCAACCTCTCCATGTCTACCCAGGACACCGAACAACTGCTTTCCACCCCAACACAAGTCCCGTGGAATTAGTGGGGGTGGAAAGCGTATCATTGCTCTTAAAAGACATTCTCTAACGTTGCTTTGGCCATGCAGTCTTCTTCTGACCTGAATAGGGCTTAGTCTTATCTCTGTGTTATGGTGACTTTCAGAGAAATCATGCTAGGACACGTGCACTGAAGAGTTACTTCTTAAAGAATGGCTCTGATGGCCTTAATTTCCATTAAGATCCTTGTCAGCACAGCCAAGGACTGTGATGGTATTTTGATAGTACTTGTACCACGAACAGAAACTTTAGTCTCTTGGGTTTCAAGATGCTTTGACAGGTGCCCCAAGGAACACTGCTGTACTAGCATAAAAGTTTGACCCCAGCTAGGACATGGGGGGAGCAACAACTTTCCTTCCTCCCCACCTAACTCCCAGAAGGTAAAGGCACATGATGGGAACCTTGTGGGTCCTTCTGTGATTTTTTTTTTTAAAAGCTTCCTTCTAATATGTCAAATCCTGCTGTGGAGTTTAGCATGCAGTGAATGAAGGCTACCACAAGCCAAGGAGCTATTGTGGGCACCAGTGGACAGGGTCCAGGTTTAACAGGGAACAGGTGTCAGAGCAGTACAAGGATAACTTCTTCAATGAAAGGAGCTTTGTCTAATGAACTGAATGCAGGGCTGAGAACCAGGGTCGCCTGTGCCATTTCTGGCTTTGCCACTGATCTGTTTGATGACCTTGGGCAAGTTGCTTCGCCTCTCTCTGTCTTGGTGTCCCCATCCGTAAAATAAGGTTTAAAATGCTTGTGAAGTGCACCGATAGCTGTGGATAAAATGCTACAATAATCGTCAAAACTAAGGAAGAAATTTTTCTGTACCCTGGCCATTGTCTAATGTTTCTTTAGTGTCTATATACCTATTACTACAGGTTTTCACCTGATTCAGCAGTGCAACATTCACTTAAAGTTTCCTGGCTGAAGAAGAGATTTTGAGCTTTCCATCCTTTTGATCCAGGTTCAGAAGATGACCTCTGGGCTTGTAGTGTGGTCGTTGGGAATCTGAATGAGCTCAGATTTAGATAGGCATTAAATTTCAGCAGCCAAGGCTCAATTGGATAGTGATTCAACTAGTGAAGCATGTGATATTAGCATTTGTTTGCATTCTGTGAGCCAGAAATGCCTGTGTGCAGGTAGAAAATATGTGTTTAGATATGCCTCAAGGATCAATGGGATGGGTCAGATACTTGAAATACAATGGTAAGCAAGAGTATTGGAACTGCTTACAGTGGAGGAAACTTTGTACTCCTTACTTAGAACAGGCTTCAGCAGGGACTTTCCAAGCAAGCGCTCTCTGCTCAATAGTACTTCATCCAGTATATGATAGGTTTTTTTTTATGTTGCTACCTGACCTGTTACTAAATGTTTTGTGTTCTGTCTGAATACTTGAGGCTGATGTTTAGATCATAAAAGTGCATTGCATGTTTCTGAAAGTCTCATTCATATTCTCAAGCCTTACAGAGGAAGAAAATTGCATTCAGTGCTGCAAAGAGAGCACGGATGCAAATAAAACTTCAGATCAGTACTGACAGTGTTAATCGCTTGGGGGGGTGTAGCGAGGGGTGTTATATAAGGCCTATTCCTGTACAAAAATGTCTTGTAATAGTCAGCACACTTTTACTTACTTGTCAGTATCAAGCTGCGATGTAAGGAGCAGAGTTGATCTGTGTGGCTGGCTTAGCATCTTTATATAAAGAAAATAAAGCTGCAAGTACAGTATTATAAGTTATTTTAACAGGTAAATGCAACTGAAGTCTGCTGAGTATTTTGGATTTGCTTGTCTCTGAAGTCTACTTGAAACGTAACTCCGTGTGGTAACTGTAGTATTATTGACATGTAAGTAATGGTCTATGCCCAGTTAAAGAGTTTTTTGCAGTAACCTATTATGCAAGAGTATTACTAATTGCTCCCAATTCTTAAATATTATTATTATTATAATTCAGCTTTGTATTTTAATGGCTACATTAGATTGCAACAGAGATGCTCAGAAGTCCTTGGGAAAATAATTGAGGCTGTGTGTACACGGGGAACATTATCTGGCTACGGAGCAGTGTCCTCCACCATGCTATGATGCTCCTAAAGTGGTCCACCTGCATCTGTGGTGCTGTGGGTGACCCGCTTGACACTGTCACTCAGCAGGGCTGATTAACTTTTCAGAAGTGCTAGGTGAACGTGTCCATGCTGTTCCCAGAGTCTGAAGCTTCTCATCTGGAGCCTGGTGGCATGCTTGAGGGCTTGGCTACAGAGTATAGTCAACCCTGGAGACCTGGCTAAAGGATCTGCAACTGTACAATGTGATGTTTAAGTGTGTGCCTTTTTTTAAGGGGAGAACTGTTCTGGGACTCTTGAAATAAATCTGGCTGTAGCGCAATCGTGTAACACCTAATTAATATTGTTTGCCTATGGAGATGTGACTGTCTGATCAGTCAGTGACCTAACAGCATTTCTAAAACCGTCTTGCCTTGTGGGTTCCAGTCAGTACCTCGGAAGGGTCCAGAGCCCTGAAAATCCAGAAAGCTGTTGCTTTTGGGGCCAAATATGAGAGCTCAAGAAATCTGTTCTGGAATCCAACTTCTAAAGCAGCTTTTGGCTTTCTGTTAAATGCAAAAATCTGATCTGATTTACTTTTTGTACAAATAAAATGTTCTAGAAGAGCTGCTGCCTCATTGCAAGCTTGAGTTTGTGGGTGTTTTTAGAGTCCCCCTAGTATCTTTATTACGCAAGGTTTCTCTTCCTTTGTGTCCAACTGTTTGTTCTGGTGGAGGAACCAGTGTCGTCGTCATAATACCTATGACGTAATACTTGAGCAGGTCGGTCCAAAGAATAATCGGGAGTAAAGCCACTGGGAGGTGCAGATTTAAGTACTCCGTTCTCCTAAATTTTTCTTGTTAGATCATTTTTTCCTTGTTGGAAAAGAGCTTAATAAAGTTTTGCTGAACTTCAGCAGCCTGGGATTCTGTCAACCTTAGTGTTTCTTTCTTTCTTTCTTTCTTTTTTTAAACTGATTTACTGTCTCCAGAATTGAGAGGAGTGAAGACAGGTGTCCACATAAGCTGCATCCTAAGCTAAAAGTTTAGAGCCAAGGAAATATTTTTAAAAGATTCTGTCTGCACATATCCATGCGTAGATGAAACAGGGCCCCTAAATTGGAGCGGTGTTTTTATTTTTTTTTGTTTTATTTATTTATTTATTTAAGTCACCACTTCAGTTTAGGGCCCTTTAAACCCCTGTGTCATGCACACACCTGAACTTACCTAACTATCCAGCAGTGGAGAGAGGAGGCTCAGCTGCCAGGAGGCATAGTGGTCCTTGGGCTGTGGGGTGGAGGGGGTAGGGTGGGGAGGGAAAGAGTCGGTGCTTCCCTCCGCCGGCAGCATCCGCTCTGGGGGGCAGTGCAGCAGCAGAGGGAAGGACCAGGCCCCCAAGCAGCTCAGGCAGGCAGGCTCCGGACTGGGGGTGGGGGGAGATCTTGGGTGGAGCCTGCCTTCCCGGGCTGCTGCATGGAGCCTGGGTGCTTCGTTCTGCGGCTACAGGGCAGCAAACTAAAACTCCTTGGAGGAGGTTTAGTTTGCTGCACCCCAAGTCACTTAAGGTGCATTACACCATCGAATTTGCTACAGTAGCTGGAATTACTGTGCAATATGCCGCCACCGCATGCAAACACCAACACCAAGTGGTGCAAAAACATTTAACCTGCTTTAAAGTATCATGTACACATGCCCCTTGTTTCGTCTACATGCAGCCCAGTTGGCCAAATGGAAGTACACATGTTGAAAACAGTGGTGTGAAGAAGTGATCAGGTTGTGTTTGGTTTTTTATGTTGTTTTTTTTTAAATTACCAGGAAAACGAGCCTCACTTTGTGTGAGATGGAACATATCCTTGGATTCCAAGCTAACCATTTCATTAGGCACAGAAGGATTGTCTCTCTACAGTCAAGTGATAGATTTCATCCTTGCTACAAAGAGAGTGGGGTATTGGCCTAAGTGAAAGCACAGTCTGGATGCTAACTTTTTTTAACCCCTAATAAGTAGTCCATTTAGGATGAAAGCACTAATGTACTTAAGTGAATGGTGCTTTTCTGGGATTGGGAGTAGGGCAGCACCTGAGTAAGAGCCACACTACTTCTAATGAAGAGAGACCCTTCGGGCCTGCTTTTTTTCCAAAGGAATTTCCACCAGAGTCTGAAGTTTACAAATTTATTTAAAAATACATTTTTAAACAATGGTGTCAAATGAAAATATTTTACTTTTATTCCCAAAAAGTTTTGGATTTTTTTTTTTTTTTTTTTTTTACTCACTGCTTTGAAACGGAGGTAAATTTTCATAATGCTTATATCTCTACAAATCTGCGCTTTTCATTGGGAGGAAAGAAAGTGGTTTTGGTTGGGGAAAAAAATATTGCCTAGGTGTAGCTGGCACAGTGTCACTAATTGCATCAGGCCATGGGTTCCCAAACTGATACGTGTACCCCAGGAGTAATTGAGAAATTGTGCGCTGGTGGATATAGTGATAGGCATTTAAGGTGTTAAAATTTAAAACATGGTGGGCATATGTGGACAGCTGCTAAATCTGGAAGGGGGTATGCAATAAGAAAAAGTTTTGGGGAACCTCTGCATTAGGCCATGAATTGGTCCTGTACACAGCTTCTGCTGTTTTTACTTGCTGGTCTAACTTTGGCAGCCGGCCCCATTGCTGGCAATGTTGTATACGGGTAGCATTTTCTTATTAGCACAACCGCAGTGCTAACAGGAATCCCCATGAGACTTGGATCAGCTTCAGCTGGTTGGCCTCTGATCCATTTTGGGGAAATCTTTTCTTTGTTACTGTATCACTCTGGCTAGCAATGATGACAGTGCTCATGTTGCCTCGTTCCATGGGAATTTGCAACCAAGTTTATCTGTTTACTGCATGATGTCTGGCGTGCTCTATTTAAGTGCATTGCTTCAGGACTGAACAAGGTTATACATTTACCTGAAGCATGCACATAACACACTCTTGAAATACAGAATAATCCATTTCAGTTGCTGTCAGTGTGGTAATAAGCATCCCTGAAGGCACGTCTGCACATCGCCCTATGGGAATGTAGCACCCTGTACAGTGACATAGTTGCTACAGTGATGTAGTGATCAAGCGGGTCTACACACGATCACCAGCTACTTCACCACAGCAGCATGCTTCCCCAGTACTTCCAAAAGTACATAGTAACATCACTATATGATGCGTAGGTGCTGCCCAAGTGCCCGATTTGCAACAGTTGGTTGCTGGTTTTCGCTTTTAAAAACAATGGGCTGTATCAGGGCTGAAACCGACCAGTTCTGATACTTTCAAGTTTTCCTAACAGCAGCTCTCTCACAACTGCTTCCTCTTCACAGATTCTGGTGTCAATTAGTATGCAGTTACCCAAAGCACAATTACCTGTCGTAGTAAATAGCAGGGCTGAAAGATGCTGTTTAATCGACCAATGTGCAAATAATCCATGTTAATTTTTAGTGTAAATAATTGGCACTGTGTTGCACACATTAAGCAATTAGTTGATACGCGTAGAAATGTAGGTTGCGCTCTGCTTCCATCTGAATGAACAGCACTGCTGATCTGTTCTGCACAGTGGTACAAGTAGCTGTGCATGATCAGAAGTTGCAGATTTATGATGTCATGGAGATGCGGAGCAGATGATATTAAAATTGTGACAGCAGGTAAGACTATGTTGTATCCTTTCATTGACGTTTGGGACAAAGTTGTTTATTTCCCTGATGTTGGGAGTTTGTGAAGGCTTGCCTGGGTTGTGAACCAACACTACTTCCTACTTCTCTGCCTTTCTGGAATAGCAGGTAACAGACTGCTTCATTTGGGAAACTACCATTATCCTGGTTGATGATAACCATGACCGTCCAGAAATCCAAAGCGGTCCTTCAGCCTC
Organism: Caiman crocodilus; assembly: GCA_030014935.1. NCBI lineage: Eukaryota > Metazoa > Chordata > Crocodylia > Alligatoridae > Caiman > Caiman crocodilus. The sequence goes on along the minus strand of JAGPOW010002120.1, from coordinate 1,025,997 downwards.
CACTTGGAACTACTTCTTTCTTTTACCTTCCAGGGAGAGTGGGCATCTTTGGCATTTTTCCGAAGCCTCTCTTTATTGTAATGGGGTGCTAAAGAACAATTTCTTGCAGCTGGCGACTATCCCATCTCCAGAATTTCAGTATTTTCCTTCAGGACCAGATTCTGAACCTAACAGTTACTGGTACTTACTGATTTTGCTGGCAGCTCCACCGATTGAAATTTAAAATCAGAACAGGTCTTGGAATTTATTCTTAGACTTTAGGAGTGCTTCTTACTGGCCTGTATCACAGCCACCATTGGGGGAAACTTAGGGTCCAAGGTGAGTATTCATGGAGAGAAAAAAAAAAAAAATCTCTGGTTTGGTTGATCGCGGTATCTAATCGACAGCACCGGCTACTTGTGGGGTCTTGCTTAAGAAGCGTGACTGAGTGATAAACATAGCAGGAAACCCTGGCCCACATTAATTGCTTGACCGAATGTGAGTGTCCTCTACATGGATGAAGGAACAGGGACGGGAAATGAACTCAGCTGCTCCTATCCCTCTAGTTTAACCAATAGAGAAGACTGGTAGGATTATGCCACTACCTTTGCAGGAATTGTTTGAAAGGTTTTAACTAGGACTAACAAAGTTAAACTAAGAAATGCATAGGTTAAATATTGGCAGAAATTAAATGGTCACTTTGGCATGGTGAAAGCAGCTTGGTTGAGTGAGCGATTTTAAAACCACTGCTGCCCAGGCACTTCTAGCTAAGTCCCCTGCAGCAGGGGAAAGGGCCTAAGTAATGTTCTATAATTAGAGGTGGAGGGGCCATACCCCAATGCTTATTAAAAACAAGGTTTCATGGAATTGGCATGAAACATGTGGTTGAGCTGTATTCTTCTTTAGATGGATATTGGCAAATGAATCCTGAGTCACAGCCAAGAGTTATAATTCTGAGTGGCGTGTCCTTTGTGCCAAATGGCTTTTCCACATCATGTCATGCAACAAAACATGACCGAATTGCATAGTATATCAAGTCCCAGCAGCACTGTTAACTTTTGTAAGAGGCAGGGGATAAGAATGTCTCCAATCCCATTTCCAACAGCATAAGTATAGCTATCATTGTATTGTTCACTTAGGAATAGCTTTAAACAAGGTTTTAACAAAACTAGTAGGCATTTGAATAAACGGATAATCAATGTCTCCAGATTTTCTGAGATGGCTCACTTGCGTATCTCTCTTCCTTCTAGCAATATGTTCATGATCTCTACGGTCCCTGGATGGTATTACAATTAATTGTATAATTAAGACATTAATTGAAATAAATGTAACACCATGCATTCACCCAATTTATCATGCAATTAAATGGCAGACCAGCTACAAAGATATTCCATATTAAATATGGAACAGTGTGTTTGGTTTGTATGGCACTTCAGTTTGAATGCGTGGCACGTTATATCCTGATAGTGCAGTCAACATCCAGCTAAACGGTGTGAGGTTTATAGCTGCTGGGCAGGGGAAGCCGATAATTTGAAGGGTGCACGGGGGAGGGAGGAGGATATAGAGGTAGCTCCTGGGCTGTAGCATAAGCTTTTAAACTTCCTGATGCACCTGGAACCTGATATTGGGCTCCTGGGCTCTGTGGGTGATGGCTAGTTGAAAGGGTCCAGTGGGAAGCATGGTATCCCATGGGGACTGGATCCTCAGTGTTGGCAACCACGTGACTGGGATCTGACAAATTTTTATCTCAGATCATGGAAATCGTGTATCCTGCCATGCACATATGCAATTTTGGGATCTGGGTATCATAGTATCATAGTATCTAGAGTCGGAAGGGACCTGGGCAGATCATCTAGTCCGACCCCCTGCCTTGGCAGGAAAGAGCACCAGGGTCAGATGAC
>JAGPOW010002120.1:995185-1024017 GCA_030014935.1 Caiman crocodilus | reverse complement strand
GGAAGAAGCAGGAGGAACTCGCCCTCCTCCTAGCTGTCACCAGCCCAGACATAGTGGGGATCACAGAAATGTGGTGGGACTCATTGCATGACTGGGCGGGTAAAACCTGTCAGATCCCATGACACGTTGTTATGGGGTGTAACACACACCAGTGTTTGCCACTATTTTATAACACTTATTGATTGTTTATATTAAATTTCTACTTATACAGTATGTGAGCAAGAAATATGTTCAAAATATCTGTCCCAGGGTCCTTGTCATTTTAATGCTTACATAATTTCTTTAGACGTAGTCTAAGCTGCTTGAGCTATTTAATATTTGTAATTTTTCTAATAACCAAGGTTAGTTTAAAGAAATTCAGCATCTCCTGAGCCATGTGGAAGAGTTTCTTCTGTTACCTTAGACTTCTGAAAAGAAGTAAGTGTTGGTGCCCAACCTGATGGTTGTGAGGGGCTTGAATTTCAGAAAGTAAACTCCTTTCAGCGTGAAGGATATTGAGCCAATCTCTCTAAAAGGGCTTCACCACAGTCGCTGTGGTTAACACAGTTGGCCTCCCTTTAGGAGTTAACTGGTTCACAGAGTTAATTTTCATAAGTGGCCACCCACAACATATGCATCTGATGAAATGGGTTGTCACTTACACTAACATCTACATCTCTGAACCACCCTGCCCTACTTTCTGCCTAACTTCGAACTAACACAGCTAACTACTACTCAGGAAGGGATGTTAGCTTTGTTGCCACCTCTCTCTGCCTCTGTAAAAGAAAGTGCTCTAAAGAACCACAGTAGGTTTAGTACTATTGTTGCTGAGGTCTGGGGCCATGCAGAAAGCAATAGGAAAGGGATAGACATAAAACCCAGTTTTTAAATAACTCAGGAGGTTGTTTAACAGCAATGCAAAACAATCAGCCTTAGACATCAGTGTACTGGTTTAAGACACAGTAGTTGCTATTTGGCTGCAGCATTCCTACCAGCATTGTGACTGCTACAAAAGTTGATTCTGTGTTACTTCAGAAAGCATCAACGTTTTGAAGTTGAGGCTACAAAGATTGTGATTCTGACGGGGAAGTGCCACCTAGTGGTTCATTCCTCAAAAGGCACTAGTTTAAGGCACTGACGTGAAAAAGGCGAGGGAGCCCACGAAATGTGGACGCAGATCATTTAAAACATAATTAAGGCTTGCTGACCCTAGTAAGACTAACCCCAAAAGGGCTGATTGCTGTTCACATTTTTAAGATCTTCCCCATTAGAGTGTCCAAAGAGGGAAGTGTAGTTTGTCTCCCAGTGTTGTTATAATCTGGCTCGCAGCAGGTCTAGATTACACCAACAGCTGTCTACACTCATGCTCATGTCAGAAGCCAGCTTTGAGGAAAGTATAGTGTAACCAAGGCCTAATTGATAGGAGTTTTTTTGAGTGCACTTTACAACTTTCTTGATCCTCAGCCCTAGTGCTGAGGTACTTGGCAAACGCATTTAAGCAGTCCAGCACTTCCAGTTTCTACATTACTCTGAATTATAATAAAACTTGGGACTGGAAACTATAGTCACATGAGACTGGCGTGTGTGTGTGTGTGTGTGTGTGTGTGTGTGTGTGTATCTGATTCTCATGCGCTATGAAGCACTATGTCCCCCTATAACTCAGTTCACAAATTTAATTTTCCCTAAGTAAAACTTCAGCTGTGAGAAACTGTCCTGGATAGGCACTTAATTATTCCTTTCCCCTTAGAGCAGATGCTAAATGATGAGGCCATTTTTTCCAAAAAGGTTTCCCAAGGGATGAAAAGTGCAAGATGTTGCTGCTTAAGAGACATGATGGAGGCTGAAAATATCGCTGCTCTATGGACTTGCCCCAGACGTCTACCATTCAGGCTTGTAGAAAGCGGGGCAGAGCAGCAGATTAGCAGTGTTTCTAGCTATATTCTTGGATTCGCTGGAAGCTTCTGAGTAAATGCCAAGGCGCTCAGGAATACTCAGCGGGTCGGGTGGTTTGACTAGAAAAAGATATCGGCTCTTGTAAAAGGAAGCAGTAGCAGAACTAGTGGTGCACAAAGGGAACGTTGGCCCTGGGCACCAATGTAGAGGTGGTGCCAGAATGAGATCCTCCGGGGAGCTGGCGTGGTGGACGCTGCTACAACCAGTGCGAAGGGAGTCTGTCCCACAGAAACCGCAATCGGAGCTGGCACTGCCAGCATTGCGGTCTGGTGGCTCCTGCTGCCTTGCGCCTTTGCCAGGGCACGTAAGAGTCTGCCTGCTGTCTTCATCCCCCTCCACCGCTTTCTTGTATGTGACACAACAGCACACCCAGCCAGGCTGCCAAAAGACTAAACTATGCTTCCGACAGCTCACTGAAAGACCTGCTGGGGCTCACATACTACAGCATGTTGATGTGTATATTTTTTCTTGTTACTATCCCAGTCTCACCTAGACACCCTGAAGGAGATCCACTGCAAGGTGCTCACCAGATAGAGCTAGGCGGTGCCCCAAGGAGATAAGTAATCCCAACTGGGAGAGGGAAACTGAGTGGGTGGGAAACTGAGGCACAGAGAGGCAGAGATGTGCCCCAAGCTGGATGGGCAGTGCCAACACCTGCACTCAGACAAGTACCTACTGGGTTTCTCTCTAGCATCCCAAGTACTTGGCAGAGGAGATGAGGAGTTTCCTGACCTAAGAGGCTGATCTCAGGCTGAAAAGGGTAAGGAGTTGCACTCCGGGAAGGCACAGGAGGATGAGAGTTGCAAAGCCGAGATCATGTTTACGTAGTTCATTGCACTTGTTCCAGCACAGCTCTGTTCGGGTTTGGGACAACGTAGCAACCATTCAACTTTTCCAGGCAGCCCCTTCAGCTTTGTTTCTGCCTATGATGGTCAAGAAGTGCCAACAGCTATGTTGCTGGGAGCTGGATTGCCCGGGGAGTCCGCTGGCCCAGGAGTCTGAAGCTCTGGGTTCCCGCCCAGGCATCCGGTATATACGATTATTGCCTTGGTGCCAGGGGCTCTAGAAGTCTATTCCAGGATTTCTAGGCTCGGCTCTTCAGAAGGAAACCTGGGATCGCAGAAATGAGTCGGGCTCCTTGGGGCTCCCAAGCTCTGAGCTGCAGAGCAAGGAGCTGGCCTCAGTCTGTCAAAGATCCTGGTAGACAAACAAGTGACTTTAGGAAGTCATTGCTGCCAGGCGTTGCTGAGGCCAGGATCTCAGCAAGTTTGAAGGTGGGACAGGGGTTTCTCTAGCTCTTTTATGGTAAAAGATAGTTTCCAGACTGAGGAACTGATATGAGTTGGGGAAGGAGAAACTTCTAACTAGTGGTGATTTAGGAGGAGGAGGTTTCAGTGGAGAAATGCTTTCTATACACTCAAAAAAAAAATCCAGGGAATCTGGTACTTGCCATTGTTACAAACATGAAAACCCAGTTGAGTCAGTCTTGTAGTCCTGTTATCCTTTTTTTTTCTTCACTCTAGTCCATTACGTCATTATATTTGGGCACCTGACTATCATTCCTCCAAACATTAACCAGCCGCAGTCTGCAAGATATATGTATACTGGGTGCGAACTGCTTAGTTAGCTAGTTGGGTTAGCTAGCACACTGCTTATATGTCTTTACTGCAATACCTACTTGAATTGGCCTGTCCCAGACCTATACACGTGCACTATAGAGCTGTACCTGAGTTGTGTCCTCAAAGAAGCTGCAGTCACCCGCGTATGCCGCTAGGCCTTTTAGGGGCACATCTCCTGGTTCTGTGTGCTGCTGTGAGCTCAGATGCTTTATATTTTTTCTCCTCTGAATTATGGGAAGAATTGTCTGTTTTTTTGGGCACCTAGGGAGAATTGTGGGATGACACTGAAGGATAATCCATCTGAGGTCCAGTTGATTATAGTCTGCATCCTTCCTGCCAAGGGGGTGTTTTTGGCTTAAGTCCAGCTTGTGGCCTGCAGGTTGCAAGGAGTGAAGCTGTGGCCCCTGTACTGCCCAGCTTCCACTTGCCCTTTCACGCCAGGTTCCTCTGGCTTCTGTTCTTCTGCAGGGGAGCAGGGCGGTATGAGGAGCTGGGGCTGGGGCTGTGCAGTGCAGTGCAGTGGTGGGGAAGGCTTCCATGTGGATGTGCACTGCAACGTGGTGCAGTTGCACAATGAAAGGGAGGGAGTTTTCAGGGGAAGGAATTTCATGGGTGCACACTGTATCTTGAATGGGGGTGTAGGCATGTGATGCAGTGAAGGAGTTGTTCATGTGGCCTGGGGGCATGTGACCCCCACTGATGTGGCCCACAGGGCACGTGGCCCCCACTGGTGTGACCTGTGGGGCATGTGGCTTCCAGCCGCTTAGCGTTCGACCGCTCAGTGAAAGCAGGGTTTCGATTCTAACTTGATAACCCCAGTTATGTTTAGGATGAAAGGATCAGAGGTGTAGCTAGGTGGCCGCGTGCCTGGGGCAGCTGTACAGTGTCGGAGGCAGCGCTGTTTGCTGTGCTGTTGGCAAAGCTATTCTTGTGTCCGCCCACAGAGGTGGTGCCCAGGAGTCCTGTCACAGTCGCCCCTTCTCAGCTATGCCACTGAAAGGAACTACTGTGCTCAGGTGAACGATGTCTGTGCAGGAGTGGGGTTGGGACAACATCGGGATAAGAGCCAGGTTACCTTTGCAGTGAAGACGTATCTTTTTGGGCTACTTTTTGGAAAGAATTTCCACTGAAGGCAGTGACTGTCGGAGGTGCTTTGCAAAAAGTGATACCCAGGAAGTCTTATCCTGTTCCCACTGAAGTCAATGACTATAAAAATCTCTGCCAATTAACACTGATGGGCGCAGGCCTTCAGAACAGGTGAGCTGCAACCTTTGCTCCTGGGTAAATCATATGGTTAGCGCTGAAACCTTGCCTGAAGTAATCTGTTGGGCTCATCTACACATTCATCAATGTACCATTATTACAACGCATTAACTTTAGCATGTGTAATGACAAGTACTAAATCAATGCGTCATTATTGGCACTACTGAGCATTAGCGAAGATGAAGACTTTTGCAGTGATGTTAATGTGCATTTAACTAAATCTACTGAGCATTAGCACGGGTTTTGCCTACTGTGCTAAAATGCGGGAGAATTAGTCTGCATGAACATTAAGCATATTGTGTAGATGTGCCCGGTGTCTGTTGAAGCTTTAGATCCCAGGGGCAGACTGGCTGCTGATAGTCCTCCTTCACATACGTTGGCTAGTTGACCATGGGCTTCAGGATCGGGTCTATCAGACAACTTTTGTTTCCTTCTCCTCAGTGCAGCAAGTTGTTTCCTACAGGGAGGCTATGTAAATCACTTCTATATTAGCAATGCTCATCTTATGCCAATGATTTCCAGACACTAGCTTGCATCTTCCAGTGCAGCTATGCAGTTAAGGGAGGATTGAGAACAGAGAGATTAAATAATTTTTTGAAGTCACGTGAAATGTATGGCAGAACCTGAACTGAACTTGGATGCGAATCAGAGCCCAGGCCTTTAGTGAACATGGCTATTTTCCCTCTAGAAAAACTCTAGAAATTACATTTTTGCCAGTATTAATATTTAGCAAATGAACACTTACGCTTCACCATTTCCCCAAGCAGAGAATTAACAATCCATTTGTGAATTAGGAGAATTCACTTCTACTAAACAGACTTCGTGTCAGTTACTAAAATTATTGCAATGGACCATTACCTCAAAAGCGAAAGATGATATGAATCTATCACTGGCAGCAGAAGTATAGGTCATGGGAAACCATCTCTTGGAGCAGAGTTGAGACATGCCTGGCATTACAAAGATAGCTTAGTTTTCATGAAATTGAAGTGAAGAGCTTTATAAATTATTGTGGTTTAAAGTCATATTGACAATATCAAAACCATAATCCAAACTTTCAAATGCTTAGGTCCCCAGTCTTAGCCACCTAGTTAAATTAGACTCGTTTTCAGAGGTTCTGATGACTTCCTACTGAAGTGAGTTGCCAGTGTCTCTGAATGGGATGGTAGCCAGACCCTTATTTTTGTTAGCGCTTATTTTTGGCATCACTTAGAGATTATTCCAATGAGTTCTGCAGGATGCACCTCTCTCAGCCCCGCCACGCTCTCCCACAGGGATAGAGGCTGGATGGCCTGACTCCTAGCCTCACCTGTGCTCTCCAGGCCTCTAGTGGCCAGTCAGAGCTGTTCAGGCAATAAGTAGTATTAACCCTTAATTGTTTGCAGCTGGCACATCTACACATGACATTAATTTGGCTGAATAAATGCTGGCATAGCTTGCACCAGAGTTTATTGCACCCAGGCACCACATTTACACATGAATCTGCGGGACCACAGCACACCGAGCCAGGTTGGAGCAGCCTTGGCTGGCAGGGGCCCCAGGGAAAGGGGGGTGCTCAGCCCTGACCCGGCTCAATGTGTTGAGGAGGGACTGACTGGGGCACGAGGATGCTCCAGTTCAGGGCTAGCTGGCAGGAAGCCCCTGCACTGAAGCACCCTTGTGCCCCAGCCAGCCATGTCAGCATCTACACGTGTTGTGGTGTGCGAAACGGGCTGTATTTGATTCAGATTCAGATTTGGCCTGAAACAGGGACAGTGTTTCAATTCACTGATTCGGATCACTGTTCCGATTTAATTCAGCTGAATCCGAAGATTCAGTGCTGATTTGGAGAAGCAGCGACTCGACCACAGACACAACTTTAAATGTTTTTTCTACACACCTCGAGGTACCAGGTGTGGCTTGTGAACGCTGCAATGCTGGGATGGATGGAGCATCCCACAGGAGCATGGCGGGGAGGGGAGTGTTCCCCCGTGTGCTTGGCAGCAATCCCAGAACTGGCCTGGAAGTATTTCCGGTCTACTTCTGGGTCTGCCGCAGAGTGTGCTTGGTGATTGGCCATGGGGGACCCTGGGTGCCCCCCCAGACCCAGGAGCTGGGGGGAGGGGAGTCCCCCGCATGCTCCCTGGCGTACCCAGAAGTGCTTCTGGTCCATTTCTGAGTCTGCTGCCAAGCGCGCTGGGGACCCCCCTGCACTCCCATGGGACCCTCCATCCACCCCAGCATCTCAGTATTCACGAGCCGCCTGGTACCTTGAGGTATGTAGAAAAAACATTTAAAGCTGTATCTGTGTCTGAATCATCAAATTTTTCCCAGTCTCTCCGACTTGATTCAGAGGGTTCTGAATCAATTTGGAGGGATTAAAGGATATCCTGATGGGATTTGGATTTGGCTGCTGAATTGGGCCAAATTGAAGCTTCGCACAGTCCTACTAAATAATGCCGCTGTAGGATTGTGCATGTGTTGACAGATACTAACCTATAGTGGCATTAATTAGTTTACTGCAGCCTAATAGGGCCATACATGTAGACACTAAGGCTTTACTGTGACCCTAATTAGGCAACTGCACAGTCAACATCTCGTGTAGATGCACCCAGCATGTTCTAACTTTAATATTGCTTAACGGTCCATAAATTGAGTATGTTCGATGTGTAATGTGCACTTTACTCTGTCTTTTTGAGAATCAGGTTTTGTATTTAGGTGTCTAAAATATAGATTTGGGGTTCATAATTGTAACTACATGCTTGAAATTATTGTCTTTTGTGTGTATGTACCCATATTGTTACTAAGAACCATTACCTCATTTTCACTGGGATAATGTTCAGGACAGAATCTGCTTTTCAGAGGTTATATAGCTCTCTTTCCCTATTTTCCCTCTACTTGTAAAATTCAGCCACTGGAAATAGCCAAGTTACTTTCCATTTCACACCCAGTTTTCATGAACTGCTATTGCAAGTCATTACACAACTCTGAGTAGTGCCTTTCCCCAGAAAAACCCTTATGTGTCATGTCAAAGGTTTTTTCAGCTTGTCGATTCTCAGCTAGGATCTTAGGGTGAAAATCAAGATGATTTTTACAGGGTCTAATGGCTGGTTTACAGTGTTGGGGGTAGGCTGAGGAAATCACTTAACCATTCTGTGCCTTGGTTCTCTACCTGTAAGGTAATGAAAATAAACCTTAATCTTGCTCCTTTCTTCCCACCCCCTCCTTTTTAGCTGGTCTTCTGTATTGACATTGTTATTTCTTTTGGATGGTGGGGGGAGGGTGGTCACTGTGAGTCTTACAGTATTCGGCACAACAGAGCTCCCACCAGCCTCCAGATGCTAATAACAATAGTCACCTGGGGTCCTTATTCAAAGGAATCCATTTGCCCTTTGGCTGAAAGCAATTAATTTTTGTAATCTGTCATTTGCTAAGCTAGTCTTTTAAGGGTCTGATCTTTTGATAGTGCCTTGCCAGAGCTTGAGAAGAAAGATGTTTTAGTATTTTTATAGCAGAGTATAATGAAAGGCATTAGTAGTTTACTGGAAAACAACAGAAAGTCAATGCTGTAGGTCTGGGCACAGCCATCAAAAACCACTTCTGTATCACTTTCAAGGTTTATAACTTAAAAACATTTGTTTCTAGCAAGCATGTATGTGTTTGTACTACTGACTATGTGCACCATGCCTTTAGTTAAGGCATGGGAATAATCCATATTGAGGGTTTCACCAAAAGTCTGATGAAATTCAAAGGGAAACCTCCTATAGATTTTGATTTGACTCATTATCATCACAGTTTAAAAAAAATGATGGAGTAATTGCAAATAATTTTATAGAGTATTAAAGATGTAAGGAAGGCTCTAAAATCAAGGGCATTTGCAGATGTTTCTGCTCTTTCCATGTACTAATAACTGCTGAGATATTTGAGATTGCTGTTGTAGTTCACTCTTGTGAACAAGATGAGGCTGTCGATTTTTGAGTTGAAGGTAAATGAACTAGAGTCCAGATGCAAGTCGCCTTTTGGCAGCAGGATTGGGATGGTCAAGTAAGACAAGACCGTTGTCTGCTGCCAGCATTCTCCAGGGTGTGTTTGCCCCCTGACAGGTGGTGTCACCAGCAGGACTTTGGCTTCTTTGACCATGGGCTGATGTTCCAGGAACAAGGATTACCAGGACGAGATGGGATTCATCTGACAAAGAGAGGGAAGAGCATGTTGCAGACAGGCTTATTAACCTGGCGAGGAGTCTTTTAAACTAGGTTTGCTGAGGGATGGAGACCAAAGTCCCGTGGTAGGTGGGAAAGTGAGTCACCTGGAGGATGTGTAAGCAGGAGGGGCAATAGGGGAGGTGTTCTCATTCTTTCTGAGAGATCAGGGCAATAGGCTAGTTACCTTAGGTGCCTGTACATGAAAGCAGAGAGAGAAACAAGCAGGAGGAATTGGAAGTCCTTGCACAGTGACATGACTGGAATAATAGAGACTTGGTGGGAGCTCACTTGACTGGAGCACCGTCATGGATGGGTATAACTGTTCAGGAAGGACAGGCAGGGGACAAGAGGAGGAGGAGGAGTTGCACTTTATGTAAAAGAGCCATGTGATAGCTCAGAGCTCCAGTATGAAACTGGAAATAGGTCTGTCGAAGGTCTCTGGGTTAGTCAGAGGAGAGAGCAACAAGGGTCTGTTATAGACAACCAGACCGAGAAGAAATGGTGGTTGAGGCTTTCTTCAAACAGCTGGCAGAAATTTCCTGATTACAGGCCCTTGTTCTCATGGGGACTTCAATCACCGTGACATCAGCTGAGAGGGTAATACAGCAGTGCACAGACAACCCGGGAGGTTTTGGAGAGTGTTGGGGACAGCTTGGAGAAGGTTGGGAGACTCCAACTAGGGACCATGCTCTTCTTGACCTGCTGCTTACAAACAGGGAAGAACTGGTGGGGAATGCAATAGCAGATAGCAACTTGGGCATCAGTGATCATGAGGTGCTTGAGTTCAGGAGCCTGAGGAAAAGAAGGAAGGTGAGCAGCAGAGTATGAACCCTGGACTTCAGAAATGATAGATTCACCAAGGACAAGCCATGCCTGACCAAACTGATTGCCTTCTTTGATGAGATAACAAGCTTTGTGGATGCAAGGAAAGAAGTGAACGTAATATACCTTGACTTTAGCAAGGCTTTTGATATGGTATCTCATGTCAAAAGCCTTGCTAAAGTCAAGGTATATTATGTATTATAAGGAAGCATGGGTTGGATGAATGGGCTGTAAGGTGGATAGAAAGCTGGCTGGATTGTCAGGCTCAGTGGGTAGTGATCAATGGCTTGATGGCACTGGCAGCTGGTATTAAGTGGAGTGCCCCAGGGGTTGGTCCTGGAGTTGGTTTTGTTCAATATCTTCATCAATGACCTGGAGGATGGCATAAAGTGCACCCTCAGCTGGTGTGCAGATGACATCTAGCTGTGGAGAGTAGTAGATTTGCTGAAGGATAATGTTAGGCTTCACAGAGCCCTATACAAATTGGAGGATTGGGCCAAAAGAAATCTCATGAGGTTCAACAAGGACAAATGCAAAGTTCTGCACTTAGGACAGAACAATCCCATGCACTGGTATAGGCTGGGGACTGATGGGCTAAGCAGCAGCTTTGCAAAACAGGACCTGGGGGTTACAGTGGATAATAAGCTGAATATGAGCCAACAGTGTGCTCTTCTTGTCAAGAAGGCTAACCGCATACTGGGCTGCATTGGTAGAAGTGTTGCCAGCAGATCAAAGGAAGTTATTATAGTCCTCTATTCTGCGCTGGTCAGGCCAGATCTGGAGTACTGTGTCCGGTTTTGCCCCCCACAAAGGATGTGGACAAATTGGAGAGTCCAACACAGGGCAATAAAATGGTTCAGGTGCTGGGGCACATGGCTTATGAGAAGTGTCTGAGGGTTTATTTAGTGTAGAAAAGAGAAGACTGAGAAAGGATTTGATAGCAGCCTTCAATTACATGAAGGGTGGATCTATAGAGGATGGAGCTAGACTGTTCTCAGTCCAGCAAATGAGTTGGCAGATGACAGAACAAGGAGCAGCGGTCTCAAGTTGCATCAGGGGAAGTTTAGGTTAGATATAAAGGAAAACTTTCTCACTAGGAGGGCAGTAATGCTTTGGAACAGGTTACCCAGAGAGGCGGTGGGATCTCCATCCTTGGAGGTTTTTAAGACCAGGGTAGACGAAGCCTTTTTTGGAATGATCTGGTTGAAGACTGTCTTCCTTTGAGCAGGGGGTTGAACTAGATGACCTCCTCCGGTCCCTTCCAGCCCTAATTTTATGATTCTTTGAATGTCACTGGAAGGGGTGAAGGTTAATTATGAAACACTGTGGAAATCAGGAAGTTTATATACATTTGGCATGTACCTTTCCCTATTAGTTTCTTAGGTCGGACAATGCTGAAGCAGAAGAAGACAACAGACACACAGAGGATCACGGTTGCTTCTGTTTCAAAAGCTAGGTATGTCTTTTTTTAGAACTGCAATAGATTGGAGCAAGGTGGATTTTCTGGTACTGAGAGGAGCTTGCTCAGTCTTTGCTCGTTCAATATTATGGTAGGAAACCTTTCACTGAAGACTATGATTCATCAGCTTCAAGTCACACATGCCAGGAGGCACATTAAACCCTTGGGCTTTCCTGTGGCTTCCGCTACTTTGTTTTTCTTCAGTCTGAATTCACATGCTACTTTTGGGTAACGTCAGGATAGTTTGGGAGGTGTGTAGAAATGAAGGACAATAAATGACTTGTAAAATGAGAAGACATCTAACCCTCTAGAGGTAGAAATGACTGAGTACAGCATGCCTTTATTATCAGCCTTTCAGGTTCTACTGATTGAGTGCGTTTTGCATGTTTTACCTTAGGTTTTGGTACTTGTGACTCTGTTCAGTGGCTGCTTTATTCCTTGCAAAAAGTTGTAGCTTGCAGTTACTGGAAGAAGCCTCTGAAATGCACCAGTTCTGGACCAAAGGTTGTAGCATAAACCTTTGTTTTGCTCCATGAGACTTTTGTTCCCCTGGCCTGCACTTCAGAGTTCAATCCAAATGCAAAACATGACATAGTCAAGATCTGGTTTTGTGGTATTTGCTTATGAAACCCAGTCATTGTGTGATTTCAGCCAGGAATTGTGGGTTATGACTCTTCTCAGCTATACTTATCCTATCCACCTGCTCCCTTTATCTTTGACTGTCATATGCTGTACTATATAGTGCTTCTTGTGGCAAAGAAGCAGTTATGGAAGAGCTGGAGGAAAAGTCCTTTTGGGCAATGTCCTGCAGTATCCCCAACGCAAATACACAATGCTGCCAAATAAACCATCAACTCATTAAAGCCAGGCTTTGCATGCTGATCCTTTAAGTCTGTTATCACAGCTCTCTACCACTTGAAACAGCAGTGATTTAGTGCAGAAGATGATGTTTGGGAAGCCACTAGATTTCATACTGTTCTCATGCACATTGCCAGCCACTTCAGTTGTGTACATTTAATTGCTTGGCTGAGCTATGATGAATTTTTTCAACTAGAGTTGATGAGGAAATTTTCCTGGAGACTTAAGCAATATGCCAAGTTTTCTGGTGTACAGACTAGCTCTTAAGAAGCTAAGAGATGCAAAGTTTAGGTAAGGGTCAAAGTAGGGCTGGCTAACTCACTGCACGTGTACTACAAGTGGCACGGGCAGCCTTTGTGTGTGGCACGTGGCTGATCTGAGACAGCAAGGAACATAGCAGCAGATAGGGCAGGGAGAAGAAAGCAGAGCAGCAGATCAGGTGTGGTAGAGGATCAGAGTGGCACTCAAGGAGGGTATGTGGCTTACCCTGCTTCCCAAAAAAGGTTGGTCTTCATTGGGCAAAGTAGCCCATTGCAGTAGTTCTTTTAAACAACTCTTAACTAAAGCACAAAATCAGTTTTCTTGAGACAAAATGTGAAAACTTCTCCTTTACTTATTGATGAAGCCAACAATTTTCATGCCAAACCAGCTGTATCAGTTACAGTTGAAAGACAAAGGATTTCTCTGGAACTAGAGCTTGTGAAAGAATAAAATCAGATTGTACAACTATGGGGTAGCTATTACTCAATGGTGTCTGAGGAGTTGGTGGGACAGTTCTGTCCTCTGGGAAGCGTAGCCATTGTTTCTCTGAGTTACACTTCAGCTTGGTTTGTTCTGTAGCAGTAGTTTCCAATCCCTGATTTGTGGGCAGCTCATTGCTAGCAAGATCCTTGGACTTTGTTCATAACTGCAAGCCGCTTTGATTTTCAAATATGTGTTTTCTTCAAGGTGACAGGGGAAGCAAAATATGACATTATCTCAGAGTAGACTCTCTGCTTGGCATGGTTACCATGGGCCAGTGAAGGTTGGGGACCACTTGTTTTCTGTAGCCGTTCAGTTAACTGTGAAGACCTGCAGGCTGGCATTACACCACAAGAGGGCACTGTAATATAAAGATTAATTTGGTTTTAGAGGTTAGTGGGTTATTTTCCAGTTTAAAGGAACCGAGTGGAAGTACTGTAGATGTTGAGTCAGACTTGCTACCTGTGTCCCCTTTTTGCAGCCTGCCCTTTAACTGCTGGGACAGTTGTGCAAGAGTCAGTCCAAGAGAATACAATTTTATCTGACTGCTGGCAGGAGCCAAGCTACTGGTGGTCATAGTCTAAGGTCAACCCTAGTCTGACAGACTCTGCTACAGGGGTCTCTGGCTGTCTCTTCAGAAAGATGGTACCTATGGGAATAGAAGCAGCACCTATGGGAATGGTACCTATGGGGAGGGATTCTGGGCCTGCCATCAACCCTCTGCAGAGTCACTGGGCTTTGGAGAATAGAAATGTTACCTATACTCCTGGGACTAGGCCTTCTAGCAAACCTTCGATATAGTTGCAATGGCTTCTGAAGGTTTCCCTGAGGGAACAATTCTACATTGTATGAAAGGTAAAGTGATCCACCACACAACTCATCAGTAAACTAAGCCTCTTGTAGCAAATGAGTTAGTCTAACACATTCAATGTGATGGTCATGTTCATGCCTGTTGCTAGCTTGCTCGTCCATGATCAGCGACCTACTCAGGTGCTTCAGGCTGTTGGGGTTCATTATGATTGGCCATTATAACATTTAACAATGACTGGCCATGGGCAGATCCAGGATTTTATAAAGGAGGGTTAGGAGCAGTGACTGGAGTGTCAGGGGCTGCTGCACCCCCATTCCCAGCTTCACCCCCGTAAGGGTGGGCAGACCGCACAAGAGCAGCAGCTGGGAACTTTTTAAAGTCCTCAGATCAGGTCAGACTCTCCACCTGCCTGTACCCCCCACTCCTTTCCCTTCTATGCTCAGAAACACCCCTCCTCTCATTCCTCGCTCCCCTGCCTGCTGCTGCTACTGTCCCCAGCAAACCTAGGGGTAGGGAGCCACTCCTGCCTGATTCCAACCAGACTGTGTGGGGAGCTAGGTTTGGCCAGGAACAACAGTGGCGGCTGGTGAGTCCCCCCACCTTGATCCTACTCCCAGGTTGGTGAGGAACATCCAGGGAGATCAGGCAGGGAGGAGGAACCTGCCTACTGCTTCTGTTGAGCCCCAGCTCAAATCTGGGTCCGTGCCCGGTATGCAAAAGCCAATACGAATACCAGGGGTGGAAGTTTGAAAGAAAAGAGTTTTATTGCCAGCAATACAGGTGTAAGGTAACAAGCACACCACACAGTATTTCTAAGCATCTTTTATACGGAAGTTTTCAAAGACTAGCAAGCATACTATTTGATGATTGGTTACAGGTGAACGATGCGAGGAATTTTCTACCGAGCATGTCTCTATACCTGTGTTTTAACCATGTACCTCATTTCCATACATGTATCTTTCATTAGCATACTTATTCTCCACCTAGGGGTATGTTTTTTAGTATTATAATGAGCTCTTTCACCTACTTTCCTGTGTATCTTTTTATTTTCCTTCGAGGCCCCTTGCCTGGTACACCCACCTCCTCCTTATCACTGCAGATGGACATTTTTCACATAACTGTCTCATAGTCTCTGCTTTTATTATGTCTGGGGAAGATGGTTCGAGCCTGTTCCCAACACTTCCACTGCTGCTGTCCACAGCTGAGCCCAGCTCCCTGCAAAGCCTGGCTGGAGCAGGGCATGAGCAGCTCCTCTGAAGCTCCTCTTCCCCCAGGGCAGCCAGCAGCGATGCTGGGTTCATTGGGGAGTGGGGTGGGGGAATGGGTGGGAAAGGGAGGGTATGTGCTGCTGAGCATACAGGGGAAGGGAGGGAGGAAATTCTTACCTGCTTTGCTTTGGGGACTTGAAGTTCCTAGCTATTTCTCCTGTGGTTTGGTCCAAAAAGGGGGGGACTACACCACCATACCCTGTTTTGATCCACCCTAAGGCTTTACACTTTTGGGCTGGCTTGCCTGTCCTTTGTGATCTAGATTAGGAGTAAAGTATCTAAATATCAATAATTTCCAAAGCTATAATGTATGATGCTTGTTTATAGCTCTCGGCATGAAAATCTTGGGTTTCCTCTTATGTGCATGTTAGGCAGCAACTTTTTGCTAACTCTTATGGTAAACACAGATGTGCTGTCAGGAACGCAGGAGCCAGTGAGCTTTCATCCTTGGGTCAGCAGAGCCAATGAGTTTAACCTAAATAAACTGAGTCCTGCTTATTGCTGAACCTGTCTCCATTTGGAGCAAGTGCTGTGCCCTCTGTGGGCATTTTAAATACTGCCTAGGCTAAAGGAAATGCTCCATGTCATGGTATTGTCCCAGCACTACTAGACTTATTCCCTAAAACTTTGCTTTAAACTAGGATGTAGGAGGGTAGAACCATTCCCAACATTAGCAAGCTCTAAGTTAAATCAAATGTTTGTGGAAACCTTTAGAAAGCCCAAATTCTCATTTTTAAACATTTGTAGACTAGCATCCTCCACCAGCAAGCTGTTAATGAGCAATCCCCAGGTCTGGTAATGTAGATTCATAGTGAGACACTGGAGAATACTGATTATTTCCCGTACCTTGTCACAGAAGCCATGTCACAGAAGGCTGACATCAACAAAGAAATCAAACATCATCTTAAATGTGCAAGTGCAGCCTTCAGGCTCCTGAGGAAACAGATTTTCAAAGATTACAACATCAGATCCAAAATCAAGCTCATGGCCTATCAAGCAGTTGTGATCCTCACCTTACTTTACAGAGTTGAGATGGGGACAATATACAGGAAACATCTCATGTCATTGGAGAAGTACCATCAACTCTGCCTTGTTGATGGTACCATCAGCTCTGCCTTTGAATCCAGTGGAAAGACAGATGCACCAACGTTAGTGTCCTCTCATAAGCAAACACCACAAACATTGAGGAGATGATCATCCAAGATCAACTTCGCTGGGCTCGCCAAGTTATCTGACTCCTGAAGCAAGTTTTATTCTCCCAGCTCAGTTAAGGCACATACTTAAGAGGAGGACAAAGAAAGTGCTTCAAGGAAGTCCTCCAGGCCAATTTGAGAAAATGCAACATCAAAATCACTCTGTCAGAGACTATCATCCAGGAGTGCCCCAAATAGAGGAAGAGTCTGCTGCAAGCATCTCAGTAGTTTGAAACTTTATGATGACAACAGGAGACAGGAAAACAGGAGCAGCAGAAACACGCATCGCAGACCGAATCAGGAATCCAGAGTCCCCATCCCATGTAGGAACATGTGGCCACGTTACAAGAGAATCTGTCAATCCTGGAGTGGCCTCCTCACTCATCCATCTGCAGATCCATAGATATGACAATAATGGAAGACAGTCATTCTCAACTGTGAGTGGCTGCTGCCAAATGAACGTGTTTATTATAAAAAAAAAAAACAGTTAACCATCCTTGTTGATTTTAGGGGACAGTGCCTTTATGTACTAAGTGACACGATGAGCAAGGTCCATCAGCTAGCACTAGTGCATTACTCCCCATTGTGTAAACTTACCCTGATATTTCCAGAACCTTTTGACCCTTCAGAGCCATGCAAATAACAAAAGGAAGAGAGCTGAGTAGCATGAGGCATTGAAGTTGCCTCCAGAAGGAAGAAACTATTGTCGTGCAAAGAGTAGTCTTGTAGCTACAGCTTGGTACCCCATGCGAGTGACTGGTAGTGCATTCTGCTAGTAATGGTGCTGGGCCGAGAATCCAGACAGCTGGATTACTTTTAGTTTAGCCATTGACCTTGGGTAATACTTCCTCTCTGTGCCTCAGCTTCCTTTACCCTAAAATGTGGATGACAACACCAGGAGTCTCTGGATCCTGGTGTAAGAGCAGGGGGTTCTTCTTCAGCCGCCGCTTACTGCTTTTCCACTGTCTTTTTGCCAGGCCTCTCTCATTCCAAACGCTTCCTTTAATTTACTGGATCCGCTCCAAGCCTTTGCTGTGGCAGCTGACTCACTGCTTCTTCCTCTCTGACTTTGCAAAAGGTCCTTGTAGGAGGCTGCAGGGATGAGTCAGCAGTGCGGAGGGCAAGGCTGCCAAACACCTGATTCACTTCTTTGAACCTTTGTGAGCAGTCAGCCATGGGAGGTGGTTAAACATTGGCCCAGAGCAACAGGAGAGAACAGCGGTAGCCATGATTCGCGGAGGTAAGAAAGGGAAGGTGGTGAAAAAAACCGTTCATGCAAACTGGGATGTCTCCCTTGAGTCTCTCTACTGAAAAATCCACGCAAGCAAGGGGGTGAAGAGTATGCGGGGGAGGCAGATATTTGGGCAAAGCATTCTTCAGCAGATTATGTTGTACAGGCAGATTATCCCAGGTGTATAGGCAGAGACTAAGGGAAAACCTGACCCCATGTCAGCTTCACCCATTGCTCAAGGAAATCCATTTATGGATACAGACTTATGGCTTCTCTTCCAGGCGTTTGCACCCAAATTTTGATGGACTCTGTCTGGAACTGATTATATCAGATTTCCCCTGACCAACTGTTCATGGATGTACGGACCAAGGGGCGAGAAAACGATGTAAGGTGACTTCCCTTTAGAGCAACCTTGGCTTTGAGCAGCTGACACACCCACATACCAGGTATTTCTGAGAGTTCCTATGAGCAGAAATTACTCAGAAACCCATTGCAATGCCAAATCCACATCTGACAGGATGACCTGGCGTCTCTCAGATGTGCAGTGTGATAAAAGGCTGCTGTTTGCACGCTATGGTAATACTAGTACTTCTGGGAACAAAGGGGTGGAAGGGCCCTCCTGGGCCATTCAGCCCATTCCCTTGCATTTGTAGGCAACCGTTTACTGGCTGATTCTACTTCAAACACAACTACAAGTCAGAAAATTGGGAACACACAATCACATGTCACAGATAAAAGCAGTGGAGACAGCACTCTGGCTCTGCAGTAACAGAAAAGTGATAATTAAGTGTGTGCCCATGCCACAGAGGAAGGCAGAAATATGACAATCCATGCCAATCTGGAGGAAAAAATCCTTCCTGAACCTAAATCTGGTGATTGGTATGACCCTTAGCAGAAGAGAAAGATGCTCTAGCCAAGAACATCTGGACTTTCTAAGTGGTAGCAGGAGCACTGGGACATTGAAAGAAAATATCCCTTTGCAGCTATTTTATACTGGAGATTATACATTATATTGAAAAAAAAAATGTACCAGAAATTAAATGTTAGCTATGATAATTTAGGCAAAATGCAAGAGGCAAGGAATTTTGGAGGTGATATCTTTTATTGGACCAACAGCCTGGGAGAGAGAAAGACAAGCTTTCGCATCTTAAAACAAAGCAGGCACAGCTTGAGCTAAGTAGCATCTGGATAATGGCCTGCATAAAACTCCCAGTGTAATTAAAAACAGTCTGCTGGGCTGTGAAGTAGGACGCAAGAGGCATTAGCAAGAGTATCTAGCAGACGAGAAAAATGGAGGAGAGAGGAGAACTTGATTTGTGGAAGAGCAAAAACATTCAAGATATGGTTATCATCCATACAAATCCTTGTCTTTTGCATTTTAGAAAAGAAGGTTATTTTTAGTCTTATGACAAACTTTATAGATGCTTGAGCAGGTGAAGTCACAGACTGCTTAGACCTGTGGTGTTCTTCCGTACTGCATTTTCTTGGAGCAGCTGTACGTGGCGCAGCAGGAGCAGGAGCAGGAGCAGGAGCAGGAGCAGGAGCAGGAGCAGGAGCAGGGGGTTGGAACAGATGACTCCTTAAGGTCCCTTCCAGCCCTAGTTTGCTGTGATTCTACACGTCTAATGCAGCAATATACTTTCAGAGAGGATTGAATTGCTCCTGGGTATAACGAGAATGTAGAGAGTCACCCGGGTGTCATTGGCTCACATTCAGCCTCCGGGCCTGGCTCCTAGCTTCTGAGAGAATTGTCCTGAAGTTGCTGGATTTGGCTCCTGTGTTGATGCTGGCCCAGATAGTTCTTGATTGGTGGCCTGTGACACATGTCCAAATGAAAGCCACTATTATTATATCACAGAGGCGCAGAGGAAACCGAGGGAAGGCCTATTTGCTCTGCCTGTACAGTGCTCTACACAATGCAGCCCTGACCCATGACTAGGGCTCCAAGGCATGGATGAATAATGGGTCTTACCTCTAGGGTCATGCTTTGGTCCCATTGCATGGGAGATTCACTGTTACTAAGGCATCACTATCACTGGAGAGGAATGTTTTCAAACTGGAGCATCATACCTGGTTTCAAACCAGGAGCAAACTAATGGGTTTCAGCTGCTTTGAAAGATTGCCCATATACCGTACCCACTGGAATGAATGAGTACAATCAAGGCCTATCTCAACAAAACCAAGGGAAAAGTCATTCAGTGGAACTTTTGTTTTGAGACATCCCCCATCCACCAGGAAGCAGCACACTTACCTGTGCTCATCTACCCACTGTGGACTTTGGTACTTCACATCTAATTCCAGAACCTATCAGTTGCTAGAAGGGGTTCAGCAGCTGCAGAGGAAACTGTGGGTCTTTCCCTTAAACACTTATTGCCAGCTCCCCTACTAGATTTGTTTACACCTCACTTTAGCATTGTCCCTGCCTGTAAGTGCAACTTCATTCCAGCACAATTAAAAGAAAGGAATTAACAACTGTGCAAAGGGTCAATTCTCTTTGTATATTTTCTTGTAGAGAGACATGCACCCACACAGGCAGGCAAACTCCTCTTTATAAAGCAGCAAAGTTACAGCATTTTCCCTTTTTATATGGATTATCCTTTTACCTCCAGTATTTTGTCTTAGCACCTGGGCCCAGAAAGAGATCTTGCCTCCTTGCTTAGTTTAGATCAGTGATTCTCAACCATGGTGCCACAGGGGAAACCTCAACCCAGAGATTTCAAGTAGATATCCATACTTGTGATCTCTCTGAATCCTTCGCAACAGAAACACCACTCCATTGCTTTCCTGTAGGCAAAAAAAGAGTGAAAATTAAAAGCCAGCATTTTCTGAGGGCTAGCTCAAGTCTATCCAGTCAACCCTGAGGTCTAAAAAGCTGGCAGCCACTGATTTAGATGCACTGCAGGTCAGATCTTCTTCTTCCCAGGAGGTGCCTAGGTTTGACTCTGTTCCACTTGGAAAGTCAAACACTGTTAATACTAAAGGTGTGTGGGTCTTCCTCTTCACTGTTTTTGTGTGGCTTAGTCTTAAGGCTAAAAGGAAGGCGTGATTTAAAATGACATGCTTTAATGGATTGTCAGGTATTTAGGCAAGGTAGAACAGAATCAAAATTAGGCACCGAATAGGTGGAGGGGGTCTTGCTGCGCATGTTCAAGAAACTCTCTCTTTGCTGTCATGGAGTGAGGCAGCAACATGCTGCTTGAGGCTGCCATCTGCATGGTGCTATTCATAGTGGTATCAGCTGTTCAGTTTTTGCTCCCATCAAGGCCTTAGGCATAGTATTATTCTTTCCTATGCTGCTGTTGGGCCTGCCAAGTGTTTTCAGGGGGAAACCAGGGAAATTCCCCTTGCTGGCTTGCACAGAGCATGCATGCACGGTGTCAGTTCACTCTCATCAACCCCTGTATCCCCACTTGGCACAAGCAGAAAGGGTTGCTCCAGTGGTGACACATAGGAGGTGCATGGGGGTGCACATGGCCCCCCTGAGAGCACCGGTGCACCCGCTGTCAGGCTGTGCTCCTGGTTTAAGCAATGGGCAAGGGGGCAGGCGGGAGCACCGGTGTGCCCCCCTGCAAGCGCCAGCTGGGGAGCAGGGCTGCCAGCAAAAGTGGCTGTGCCACTTCTGGAAGCAGCTGCTTTTTGGGAAGTGAAATTTGGCTGCAGGGAACCAGGGTCAGTGAGATCAGCCACCAGGGTCCCCCCTCCCTTGTCGCTGATTGGTGTCGGGGGGGGGCATGTGCCCCCCCCCAACTCAAGAGGCACCAGTTGACCACGGGTTGCTCAGTGAAAGAAAGAGTGGTGGTTACACATCTATGATTGGTGAGAGGCCTGTCACCCTTTACAAACACTAGTCGCCCTTGTGAAATTCTTAATAGACTTTGCAGTATTGTACAGAGGCCTTGTACAAACACAGGGAAAAAGAGAATCCCTGCCCTGGAGAAATGAAGTTTTTTGGGGGGGACCAAAACTGTCTGTGAATTCTTGTCAAATTCAGTGAATCGTTTTAGGGGAAAATATTTGTGGAAAACTCAACGTTTCAGTTAACGTCAGCGTTTCTCACGACGAAAGATTTCAACATTTCATTTTGAATGGTCACTTGTGCTTCAAAATTTGCCTAAATGTTAACTGTTAAAGACCCTGGAAATGTCCCAAAAGGGAATTTTGTGTGTGTTTGTTCTCCATTTTGGGGTTGACTGAACCAAATTCTCCATGCTCGACTTGTTAAGTTACGACGTGATTGGACTCCATGATGATTGTTAGAATAGCAAGGTGGATATTAAAACTCAGCAGCACTGCATAACTTGGCTGGCTCTGCTTTTGGTCTGCAGAGTGCTGTAGACCCCGTTCCCAGGGCTGGATCCAATACTCACTGAAGTCGATAGAAGGATCTCCATTGGGCCTTTAGCAAAGTCAGTTTCCTCCCTGTTTACCGAACTCAGGGACTTGGATGATTTTTGTGTTGCATACTCCTTGAGCATTTTTCTGAACCAGTCCACTGACCATTTGATGTCTAGCAGATGGTAAAAGCCTATGGCCTCCAAACTATTTAAGTACCTAAGCACCTTTGAGGATCCATCCTACAGTGGCGAATTCTGTATAGGAATGGATGGATAGCTTCAGTGTGTTTTAGTTGCTGTCCTAAGGTGTTGTGTAGTTAGGCATGTCATGTCAATTCTGGAGGTGGCTGAAGTTCAGCAATCAATAACATGATTCTTGTATCTCAGCTGAGAGTGGTGTTTGTGAAGCTTCATTATATAATAAAATGTGTAACATACTTTTCTAGATTAGATCAAAGCATTAGGAGTACCCGTGGTTTTTGTTGTTGTTTGCTTGCTTGTCTGTTTTTAAAGACAGTTTCTTATGACTCAGAGTTGTACCATCTGACATATGTGGCTTCCTTCTTTGCCGGTGTCAGTGGAAAAGTCCACAGAGAAGCAAGTCCTGTTTCATGTGTGGTACCTCCCTTTTATAAATTCCTGGTTTTCACCTGACAGGCTACAATTTGTTGGCTGTATACTCTGTACCTATAAGAACATGTTGGTTGTGTTCCATCGTCTAATAGATGAGAAAGAAGCCTTTCCTAAAAATGGCTTTACCTATGTCTCTTAATGGCTGGAAATCTTGAAAGTACTTTTTACTCGCATTCAAGTCCCCATAAACACAATAAAGTCATCATCAAGACTGAGAAACAAATGTTGAACAGAAAAAACTGCAGCAAAAACCCCGTCCTCGCCACAAATTATCCTACCTGTGCTTCCAGTGTAGTCTCAGAAAAGATCAAGGACTGAATAGATATGAAGAGTGAATACCCCTTTCACCCACCCTGAGTCAGTGTTGAGACATTTAAACCTACTATCATGATCAAGATTTTTAAAATGAAATCATATTTCCCCACGCAGGAAGCAGCTGTGACCACCTGAAACCAGAGATCCTGCTTCTGTCTTTGATTCAAGGTAATTTGCATCATCACAGATCCTCACAGGAGGTGAAAGGCTTCATACCAGCTATGACCTGACTGCCCATGGGAGTTTTCCATCTATTGCCTCCCCTGTGAAATCCCATGAAATATGAACTTTCTTTTCTATTCAGGAGAACTTGTACAATCTTTTCTCCAATGCCTGATGAAGGGTGTTTGTGCCCAAAAGCTTGCAATTAAAGAAATGTTTTTGCAAAAATCTTGCTGGTCAAATAAAATAGATCATCGCTACTAAGAGTCCTGATTGCCTTTTCCTCTAGACCAGTAAGGCTACAACCTGGATACCTGAAACAATGTGTGTATATATATATATATTTTCATATTAGAATGCAAATGTCCATATTCAGAGAGGCACTTTCCCACAACTCCTTTATCTGCCAACTGATTATCATACAACTTGATACTGAGTCAGGTTTTTTTTCTTATTTAGAGGCCCCTCATATTGTGAGGCCCTAAACTGGAGCTTAAGTGGCTTAAGCCTAAATCTGGCACTGCATCTATAAGTAGATCATACAGGTGGGATATCCTATGCCATTGGAAGTTGTGATTTCAGTGAGGTGCTTAAGCATGTACCCATATGAAGCACACAAGCATTCCTGATGGCTTCTCCGAGATTCCTCATATGCTTCAGGTTAGTTGCGTAGGGTGCCTGTACAAGTGCGGGGAGGCAGCACTTTGAAGCAAACTTGATTTATCAAGTGCTGGAATGTGCTTATCAGCGTGCTCCAGTAGCCTGTGCTTCCAATGTAGTCTCCAATGTAGTCTCAGGAAAGACCAAGGATGCTGATTTCATGTGTCAGCATCCCTGTGCTTCAGAATAGTGGCGGGGGTGCTTTAACTAAAGCTCATTCAACGAGCTTATATAAAAACACCCGGAGCATGTATAAAAATGCCCGTACTTAAGAACCGTGATGAAGAATGGGGTCTGGGTGGCCTATCCACTAACACTTCTCAGGCTCCATGCCTCACAACACCATGTAACTGAGCTTAGGAATTTGTGTATTGCCTATTTATTTAGGTGTCAGGGAAACACCTACTACAACATCCTGCACAGATGGTGCTAGGGCATGTATGAGATCAATGAGTCAAGAAATAGTCTTTTAACAATCCAGTGCCAAGTGCCCAGTGCCAAGAAGGGGGGGAAATAATTTATGCACACTTGTAAAAGTAAATGCCCAAGCAAGCCAAGTTCTTGGGGAACTTTGATTTCCGGCCCTGAAGGCAGAAGTCATGTACGGACATGCTCCGGATCATGTGAAGAGTCAGAATACTGCCAGTTGCTATAGGTTCTTCATTTACAAGAAGGTTAATCATTTCCTATATTCTCTGGGACAGAGATACAGTGCAGAGGGAGTGCTAGAAAGCTAAAATTACTCCTCTTCCAGCTGCTGCATAAAAGGAAGTGAAGTGAACCAGCAGGCAGTGGGAAATGCATTTGTTGCAGCAACTAATCAACTACTACCTACTTCTGAGCATTACATGAACTGCAGAAGTGGCGCTATCCCCTGATATATTGAGGGAGTGCATGCAGTCCTCTAGATTCAGGCACATACTGCAACAAGAAAACAATTCCTATCTTTGCTTATGCATGTATATGATATTTTGGAGCTAAAATCAAGCACCTGACTTCGAAAATCAATTGTGAACTATCTTTAAACCTGGGCATCAAAAAACCCTGCACGTACAGCAAAGCATTCCATGAAGCTTCATGAGATGCTGGTGACTTTGTTTGGTCAGCCCGCAGAATGAGCTCCACCTACACAACCGGCTCAAATGAGATACTGTTTGGGGGAGCTCTTACCAGCTTATCAGTCTGAGCCGGGGGTTAACTCAGATGCCAAGTGAAGGTAATTTAAATGCCACCCTGTTGACTATTTCAGCCCTCACATAAGGAAGGAGCTGGGAGGGGGAAGTTGCAGACCTGTGCCATGTGTCGATAATGACTCCTCATTCAAGAACTTCGGGAAAATCAGGAAGGAGCTTGAAGCACAAGGGGTAGTTCAGCAGCAGTTACATTTAGGTCCTTCACAATCATAACAGAGACCTTTTTAAATGGTAGGTTACTGCTGGAGGTGGCAGCTTAGGAGGTGTGCCAGTGTACTGTTTCAGGATGTGCCTTGTGAAGCAACCAGAGTTAGTGGGTAATGGCCACTGTAGCTATAACCTGTGGCTGCCCAACCCTTGTCACGTGATATAAAAGGCTCCATTCACTGTGCTGTAACAGCATCAAAGTCCTAATTCCTCCTAGACCACCTCCCTTCTCCCTAAAACTAGTCAGCACTGGTGAGGCCACATCTGGAGTACTGTGTTCAGTTTTGGGCCACCCAGTACAGAAAGGATGCAGACAAATTGGAGAGAGTCCAGCAGAGGGCATGAAAAATGGTGAGGGGCCTGGGAGACACGACTTAAGAGGAAAGACTGAAGGAACTGGGCTTATCTAGTCTAGAGAAGAGGAAAGTGAGAAGGGATTTATAGCAACCTTCAACTACCTGAAGCAGGGTTTGAAAGGGGATGGAGCTGAACTGTTCTCAGTGGTGGCAGAAGACAGAACAAGGAACAGTGGTCTCAAGTTGTAGCAAGGGAAGTTTAGGTTAGGTATTAGGAAGAATTTTCTCACTAGGAGGGTAGTAAAACACTGGAACCAGTTACCTAGAGAGGTGGTGGAAGCTCCACCTTGGAGGTTTTCAAGACCTGGCTAGACAAAGCTTTGGCTGGGAAGATCTACTTGGGGATGGTCCTGCCTTGATCAGGGAGCTGGACTAGATGACCTCCTCAGGCCCCGTCTAACCCTAACTTTCTATGATTCTGTGATTCTAAGACCTACATTAGCTGGTTACTGACTTGTGTGTCTACCCAGGCCCTACCTCAGTCGTCTCTGGCTGGGTGCTAGTGACTTATTCTGCCAAAGGTGCTGGGATTCTGAGATGATGGTTGACTGATGGCTTTGGAGAGAACCAACACTACAGAAAGTGCCTTAGCCAGATCCTTGTAATTGCACTGTTTTTGGTTTTCAGGATAAATTGGTAATATCGCCAGAAGCACATGGCCTGCTAACAATTGTGTGTCAAACACCAGGTGGCTTATAAAAGGGTTTAATGCTGATCTGGGAGATAACTCTTGGGCCTCTTGCATCACCTGTGAAAATCATTTACCCAGTAATAAAGGAAGTGGTGCTTTTTCTATGCACACAAGGAGTAAATGAGTACCTAGGCTAAGGTCATTCACTAGAGCGTTTGCTGCCATTTTAATGTAGGTCCCACGACAGGATCCCAGCCAGGTATTTCACATGCCATCACATCATGTCTGCACTTTGTTCTGAAAAAATCCTTTTCTGAATTTGAGAAGCAGCAAAAGAGACAATGACACAAGGCAAATGCACTGAGCTTCTTTTTTTACCATTAGAGTCGGAGGGTGCTTGTACACGTGATGGGGTTTTAATGCTTACGGTTGCATTCCATGCCCCCAAAATTGAAACAGTGAGTTTTAAATTGAAACGGCAGGTTTTATTTTCCTATCGCTGTATATACATTACTGTCCTGGTGGCCACAGGCACCTGCTGAAGGTAGAAACAGCAAGGGGATTTTGGTTTTTTTGGTGGAGCCTGCCTGCCTCTTCCATAGCCAGGGGACCATTAATCTGTGCCATTGATCTGTCAGCTCGCTGCCTGGCTGTGGGAGAGGTGGGTGGGCTCCACAGAAAAAAGGATTAGGCCCCTCACTGCTTCTGCCTTTGGCAGGCTCCTGCAGCTGCCCAGGTATGGGCTGACTTGTCCCTGGGGCAGCACAGAGAAGTGGTAGGAGGGGGGCTGGGTATGCTGACAGCCAGAGAAGATGGTGGGGATGGTGCACGGAGTATTGGAAGCCCGGGTGGCCTCAGGGAAGCTCGCAGCTCACCTAAGTGGCTCCATGCCTTGTGCATCATCCTTGCCACCTCCTTCAGCTGCTAGCACACCCTGCTGCCCTCCTGCTGCCTCTCTGTGCTGCTCCAAGGGCAAGCCAGGTTGTTCCCAGGCAGCTCCAGGCATCCTGCTGGGCACAGGAGCCTGCTGGAGGCAGAAGTGACAAGAGAGCCTTTTTTCTGCAGAGCCTGCCCACTTTTCCCATGGCCATGTGGGGCAAGCTGACGGATGGCTGCAATGTTCCAAGTTGCAGTGGTGCCAACTCGTTTAAAACCCCCAACCCCTGTGTACGTGTAATGCATGATGCCATTAAGCCACACAAAGGGAAATGTGTGTTATCTGTACAGCGTGACATTGTCATAGATTCATAGAGTCGGAAAGGACCTCAGTGGGCCATCTAGCCCAACCCCCTGCCCCTGGAAGGCAAGAAAATTGTCACTAACCCTGGGGTCATGTGATCCCAGCCGGGTGCCCGTCCAGTCTCCTCCTGAAGACCCCCAAGGATGGGGCAAGCACCACTTCCCTTGGGAGACCATTCCAGATTCTGGCAAACCTAATTGTGAAGAACTTTCTCCTAAAAAGAAAAGCCTAAACCTTTTCTCTGGTAGCTTACGGCCATTGTTCCTTGTCATTCCAGGGTGGGAGCCCTGGTGAACAAATTGTCGCCTACTTCATGTTGCTCTGCCCTTATGAATTTGTATGCCACCACAAGGCCCCCTCTCAGCCTTCTCTTGGAAAGGCTGAAGAGGTTAAGGTCCCTTAGCTTTTCCCCATAGGGCCTTCCCTGTAGGCCTCTAAACAGGTGAGTGGCCCTTCTTTGAACCCTCTCCAGGTTGTTCGCATCCTGCTTAAACTGTGGCATCCAGAACTGGACACAGTACTCCAGCTGTGGTCTGACCAGTGCCGCACAGACAGGGAGAATCACTTCCCTGGACCTGTTTGTGAAGCCTCTATGGATGCACAGCAAGGTGCGATTGGCTCTGCCAACTGCTTCATCGCATTGGCAGCTCATGTTCATCCTGGAGTCAACAGTGCCTCCAAGGTCTTTTTCTGCCTCAGTGGAGCTGAGAAGGTCATCCCCCAGGCTATAGCTATGATGGCAGTTCTTCCTCCCTAGATGCAGCACTTTGCACTTGTCCTTATTGACTTGCATCCTGTTGCTCTCTGCCCACTTCCCCAGCCTGTCTAGGTCGGCCTGGATCTGGTTCCTCCTCTCCAGGGTGTTAGCTGCACCCTGTAATGTGTACAAGCGTAGAAGTGCCCTGAATGCTGCGGTTGCTGTATCTTCTGGGACGTTCAGCATGCTATTTTCTTGGCTTTCCTCTACCTCCTCCAAAGATTTGCTTAGTTCAAATGTTAACACAGCTGTTCTGATGCCTTCTGCCTTCTACCAGCCCAGATTTTTTTTTCTCTTCATTAGAGGTTTATAACATGCTGACAGTACATTTCCAAACAGATTTAGGAGATAAGGATACAGTTGTACCGTCTCTGCTTCCTGTTGTCTGTTGACACATAGAGACAAGGCCTTACTAAGTAGCTGGGTGGTGAGCTTAGGTTTGGGGGGAGGCTATTTGTGAATGACCTGATGGACTTTTTGCTGGTTACCCATTAACTTCTATAACATGACCTCACAGAGATCTGAACTTGACAGTGGATCTTTTCTATCTTGTCTTCTTTTACAGGAGTTAGCAGCAGTCTTAGGCCTCCATGGTCTTGTATACACTGTGGTGGCAACATATTCCAGCTAGCTATTTAGGAACAAGATGCCTACTTTGCCCAGGTCCACTGGCTCCAAACCTAGAAATGCACCATTTGGCTGCTCTTGGCCTATTCCTAGTGACTACTATAAAACACACTAGAGAGCCTTGTCTAGAGAACAATCATCCTAGACTGTCTAGAGAACGGTCTCTCACCCCATCTCACCCTGTGGCATTGACCTCTACATGGTTGAGTGGGTCAGAAACTAGCTGACAGGGTGCTCCAGGAGAGTGGTGGTGGATGGGTCGTACTCGACCTGGAGAGATGTGAGCAGCGGGGTCCCCCAGGGCTCGGTCCTTGGGCCTGCGCTGTTCAACATCTTCGT
>JAGPOW010002120.1:984985-995085 GCA_030014935.1 Caiman crocodilus | reverse complement strand
TCCTACCTTGGGCGTCTTTAAGAGTAGATTAGATAGGTACTTGGCTGGGGTCCTGTGACCCTGGCACTCGTTCCTGCCATTGACGGGGGGTCAGACTAGGTGGCCTGATTTAGGCCCCTCCTGACCCTAGATACTATGATACTATGATCCCAGGATCCCCTTAGAGTGACCTCTGCATTTCCAGCTTCAGATCATGTGAGTGGGAGTGGATGGGCAGGGTCTGCTTGGGAACGGTTGGGCTGGGACACTATGCTGCCATGGTGTAGACAAGTCCTGTGATTTCTGGAGCTGCCTTAGGTGTCATTTTTCCAAGAGCCCTTCACTGCATGCACACAGTGACTTCCAACAGCATCCACCCTGACGCCACATCCCTAGCACTGGCTCAGTGTAGTTGTGAGTAGATGTCAGTGAAAAAATGGGTTCCTTAGCTTCTTTCTCCCATCTGAAACATAATGAGGGAGATCAGCAGAGGCCTCAGAGCCTCAAACACATAAGGAGGACTGCAGCAGACAGGAGGGCTCAGTGGGAGTGGTGCCGTAGGCAGGCAGAAGTAGTGGAACTTTCCATAAAAGTGGAGAGAATCACATGAGTTCTTGCATATATTTGCACAGGGCTTTGCAATGCTGATGTCTTGCCCAGGCTGCATCTGGCATGCCTGGCACCAGCGATACTGTCAATCAGTGATTAAGGAAGAAGGAGTTGGCACAGACTAATTCAGTTTCCTGCTGCAGAGGTGGTGGCAATTAACATAACAGAAACAGTGGGCAACACTGATAAACAGAAATCAATCACACCTGGCCTGGGACCAAGAATTACTTCCTCTGAGTAAACAAAGCCTAACCTCTTGCAATGTCCTAGTAATCAGACACATGATATGAAACTGCAATTTCAGTCACAAGGCTGGGTTTTAAGTTTGTCTACACTGAGCTGGGTTTCATCACAGAGGCTGATGCAACCAAGAAAGGCACTGCACAGGAAATTGGGAGACATGAGCTCTCCACCCAGCTGCCAGCTTCCATTGACTTTCCACATGACCTGGAGCTCGACACACTCAGGTGCTGAGCACTTGCAGCTAAGTACATCTCAAAATGTGGGATTTAGTTTTAGGGAATTAGGTCTGTAACTGTTGTACGTTCTAGATCCTTGTTCTTTAAAATGGGAATAATGATCTCTCCAAGTTTTTTATAAGGCACTTATCACCACAATATATATGTAAGCTGTTGCTTTAGAAGACGTCTGCCCTAGATATCATTCACGGTACCTGTGCTCTTAGGAGGGAATATCAGGAGGAGCATTTCCCTTGTCTTCTCCTGGTTGTCAGCTTCTCCATATTCCTGTCTCTAAGGCAACTACAAACGCTGTGGGGTGGGTGTACTCTGGAGTAAATTACTCTAGAGCAGGGGTTCTCAAACTTTTTTGTACTAGGACCCATTTGCAAACATCAATGGCCAGTCCCAGTGCCCCTCACTTCCAACCCGCTGCCCCCATGCCCCGGCCCCCAGTGTGTGGGTAAGAGAGTGGGTGTGTGCGGAGCGGGGGCTCCAAGCAGCCCGTCACAGGCGGGAGCTCTGCCTGCCTACAAGGGAAAAGCCACCATTTCCCATGTTTCTCTCCTTTAAAGGAGAATCCATTTTAAAGTTTGTTGATCCATTTTTAAAGTATTTTCGTGACCCTTTCATATATTCTTGCAACCCACTTTTGGGTCATGATCCATAGGTTGAGAAACCTAGAGTAAACCTACCCTGAGCAGGTAGGTACATGTGTGGGGATTCGGGAGCAGATTTGCTGCTCTGGGAAGCAGTCTGCTCCCTCTTCCTCCAGTCCTGCACTGGCCCTGTGCAGCAGCCAAGGGGAGCATCCCAGACCCCCTTCCCTGCTCCCTTCCCAACAACAGATCCTCTTCCCGTGCAGACCCTGTCCAGTGTATGTTGTATGTGCCCTCCTGTGGTGGAAGCACCTAGGGGGCAGAGCCAGGACAGGCACCAAGCATCCTAGCCTCTGGCTGTACCACCATGGGTGCGCATGCTGTGGCGAGGCCGACAAGCAAGGGGCTTGCCCAGAGGTAATGGTGACTTCTATTCTGCTGGTACATCTACCTCCTCCTGTAGCCAGTGGGCTGTGTCAGCAGGACTTGTGTGTGGTCCTGGCTCTGCTGCAGGCAGCTTCTGCTCTGGGACCACATGGAGTCAGGTCAAGCAGCGGGGCTGGGCCCAGGCAGGGTGGCTGGGTGGTGGGGGACCCAGGGTGGGGGCCACGCAGGGGCACCTGATCAGTGGAGGTGCTGTTGCACCTCAACCTAGGCCTGAAGGCCTACTACTGTAGGGGGCAGGTGAGGCTGCAGTCAGGGCCAGGGCAGCAGGTGGCATGAAGGTGACCGCCAGGGCCAGGATGGTGTCCAGCACCCGAAGGTCCTTCTTCGTCACCTCCACTGCTGTGGCTTCCAGGGCAGCCTACCACTCCTGGGCCTCCAGGTGTCTCTCCTCTGTTGGCTTAATAATGGTATTTAAAGGTTTGCTTTTTGGGATTTGGCTTATAGGTATATGTATATGTATTAGAAAAATTCAGATGGGCAGCAGGGGTTAACTGACTTCTAAAAAGCCTGAGTCTCACATATACAGTTTCAAACAGCCTTTGAAGCAGAGAGGCTGTCTAACACAATCAGGCCAATAGATATACACACAGCCTGGAAATCTGGGGGCATGTACTATACTGTTCTATAACATGAGATAAGGTAGCACCAGCTAACAAGGCCCCAGAGCCGGGTGGCCTGAGTCCCAGTTTTGGGGGAACAAAGGAAATTAGGAGAAGGCCCGGAAAGATCAAATTAGTATGTGTGCATGTGATGTGGCCCTGGGAAGTGATGTGTGCTGTTGGGGAGTATGCCAGCATGGATCCCTTGATGGGTCGCTAGGCCTGCGTGTGATAGTTCGGGTGCCACTGGGCTTGGGTAAGCGTGTGTGTGGGACAGGCAGGTGCCGGCACTGTTGTGTCTGAGGCCAGGCCTGCTATGGCTGGCCTGGGGCCACTGGAGCAGGAATCAGTGGCTGGAAGCTGGCTGCAGTGGTGCAGTGTTGCTGGGCCTGGCACTTGGCTGCAGCACCTAGTGTGGCTCAACAGTGTGGCCTTAGCAGCTGCATGGTGAGGCAGTGCCAGGGAGCGATGCCAGGGTGTGGGTAGGCTTTCATAGCTGGTCTGGGGCCTTTGCTGTGCACTGCAGTGGCCGGAGGCTGGCTGCAGGTGGCTCATTGCCCCAGCCTCCCTGCAGGGTTTTCAGGGCCAGGGACTGGGGCAAGCTAAGAGCCTCCCCATCCCTGGGACTTGAGAAGCTTCCAGCCCCAGGCCTTGGAGCTGGGCTGTAGGTGGCCCCCTGGTAGTGGGGCTACTTGGGAACAAATTTCCTTCTGGTCAGTTTCTAGATGTATGCTACTGTGCAATAACTACTGGGGAGTTAATTTGCTACTTGTATTTAAAGGGAGCAAATTTATTCCTGAGTAGAGCAATTTATTGCACAGTGGGCACATCTACACATGCATTTGATCTGGACTTAGTTTACTTGGAAGTACACTTTTGAGATTAAGTACTTCCATACAGGCATCTACACATGCAAGGAATAGGAAACAGATTTGCTCCTTTTAGCACCAAACTTCCTGCAGCCCTGCAATGGGTCCTTGCCACCACTGGGGAAGCTCCAGGCTCTGGCTGTAGCTGCCAGCCTCCTGCAGACATCTTGAAAAGCCAGCCCCACTTGCTGTTTTTTGACAGCCACTTCCTTGGCCAGGAGCAGCATGTGCAGCACAGGGGCAGCATGCAGAAACTCTCTTCTTGCCCACCTTGCCTCTCTGTGCTATGGCTGCTCAACCCCCCACCCCTGGCAGTGATGACCAGCACACCAGGCTCCTGTTGGTTGCTTTGCTGGCTCCACTGGCCTGCCATGTAGCCTGCTGCCTGGCTTATGACTGTTGGGGCCTGCCCAGCTCCCCAACATGCAGCAATCATCTGCTTGGTTGCAGAGCACCATCCCAGGGCTGCTGCTCCCACTGTGCTGTCCCAACGAGGGGCTTCTGGATGCCACTGCTGGGGCCACCATCACCCTCCTGGACCTCCAGTCCTACCACCTCTGGGCCCACCAGACTAGCCAGAACTGGTGGCTGCACATCATCCAACACAGCTGGGATGATGAGCAGTGTCTGAAGGCCTTTAGGATAACCTGGGACACCTTCTGGGACCTCATGGAACAGCTCCAGCCCCACCTGGAGCAGCAGGACACTGGCATGCAGACACCTCTCCCCACAGACACCTACCTGGCACTTGCTCTGCTCAGGCTGGCCACACCTGCCAGTCTGTTGTGTATCAGCCACCTTTTAGGCATGGGCAAGGCCACTGCTGGGAAAGCCATCCTAGAGGTGTACAGTCCCCTCCAGGATTGCTGAAGGTCACTGTGCTCCACATGCACAACCCCCACCCCCCTCCGGTGGTGGTGGCAGGGTTCCATGCCCTGGGATTCCCCCAGTGCATTTGGGAGCCGTCACCTGTCTGCCCCACATGGACCAGCCCTGTTATAGCTAGAGGGGATTTTACTCCATGATGTTCCAGGCCATTGTTGATCACCATGGGGACTCCATGCACCCGAGTGCCAGCTGGGCAGGCAGTACCCATGACGCTTGCATCTTTAGGAACTCCAACCTGCTGTGCCTGGTGGAGAGTGGCCATTTCATGGGAGGGGTGCCAGACCTCCTTCTAGGCACCATGGCCATTGTGTCCTTCCTCATTCAGGACCCTACCTGCCCACTTCTGCCTGGCTCATGTGGCCCTACACTGGCCACCTGGACCCCCTCCAGACCCACTTCAACTGCTGCCTGGGCTGGATCCGCACCCTGGTGAATGCACTTTTGGCTGCCTCAGGGGGTGCTGGCACTCCCTCACTGCCTACCTTGAGGTTGCCAAGGACAACTTCCACTGGGTCATCATTGCAGCCTGTGTGCTGCATAACATCTGCAAGGCCCAGAAGGAGTTCTTCAACAAGGCCTGGGTAGAGGAGGTGTAGCTCTAGCTCTTTGCCCACGTGGAGCAAGGGTGAGCAGCAGGGCTGAGCCCAGGCAGAGGTACCAGGTGGTGCCAAACTTGGGGCAGGGTCCAGGGCACAGGTTCCTGGCTGCTGGAAGTGGCACAGGACCTCCTCTCAGGCCCAGGTGGGGACTTGCTGCTGGATGGTGGGCCTGTTGCCAGGGGGCAGGCAGGGCTAGGGTTGGGGGCTGAGCATCAGGTGGCATCAATGTGACTGCCAGGGCCAGAACAGTATCCAGAACCTGGTGGTCATTGTCTGTGATCTGCACTGTGCAGGCCAGGATGGCATTCTGCTACTGTATCAGGTCCAGCCGCTTGTGCTCCAGGGCCAGGAGCTGTGCTCAGAACTCCTGGTCTGCCTGGTCCCACATGTTCTCATGGGCAATGTCTTCTGCCTGCCAGGCCCATGAGTCCTCCAGCCAGTCCTTTGATGCCACCACCAGCTGCTGCAGGAGGATGATGCTATCCTGTGACCACATGTAGTGGAGCCAATGCATCCACAGGCCTCCAGTTGTGGGCAGTGGTGCTCCTGAGGCTGCATCCTGGCTGCCAAGTGCAGCCTCTCTCCCATGTGCAGCTGTAAGACCTGCAGAGCCATGAGATAGAAACTGTCTATGAGAGTTTGCAACATTTCTCTGATAAGATGCTCTGTACCAGGGCCATAAACTGCCTGGCCTCAGATCGGGGTTCAGGCATGCTTGGGTGCCCAGGAGCTATGGTAAGTTGGGATGGCAGGCCTGGGCCCAGGTAGACACTGGCCAAGACCCCCATCCCTGCTCAATCCCCTGGGGCCAGTTGGCTACTGGGTGCTGGCCATTGGCAGCCTGATTTCCCTATCCTGTTCACAGGCTGGGACAGGCCAGGCTCCTTGGAGCACCTGCTGCCACAGCTCCAGACCCCACTCCTCCCCCATTCCACCTGCGGGTCAGCCACTGTACTGTTTGTGACTTGGGCCCATACCTAGAAAATTACTCTAAACTGGCAAACCAGACAGAAGTCCCCTCAAACTCCAAGACAGTTCTGATCTGGGCCTGAACTTCTCATTTGCACCTCCAAGCAAGGCAGATCACAGTGAAATCAATTAAAGAGTGTTCCTGTGATTGTGTAACATCAAAGATACAATACCAAGACATCAGGCATGGTTGTCACAACTAATATTGGACAAACTGGTCTATGATGAAACAGGGAACAGACCCCACCTCTTCACAAAAATCAAACTTTTTCACTTTATAGAAAAATCTGAGAATATCGAGAGTTTTCTACATGTTATGATTTCAGAGGTACTGAGTGCCCTAATCTACTAGTAAAACCAATTCATAGGGGTTTGACACCCTTCAGTACAGGCTTATATGGCAGTGCCTCTTGACTTGCTGAGAGTCATATGGAAAATCATGTGGTTAGTCCAGAAACATGTCACTTCATTTCTCCTTCTTTCTGCAGCAAGGGAGATTATTGTGTTCTATTAGAAAATGCCACATTTGGCATTAAGAGTATAAAAAGCTTATATATTTTTGTAGCTGGTAAGCTGATGCTAGCTGGTGATACCTTGTGCATATGTACTCTTCACTAGAGCTGGCTGAAAAGCCAGCTGTTCAATTCATGGAGAATTTCTTTCTCTCCTTTTTATTTAATTTCAGCCTGAATCAGACCAAACCACAATACTTGGAAAATATGCCTCAAATCAGGAATTTTAGAAGCACAGTGCTACTGAAATGAAATAGAGCCTCTAAATCCATAGCAGCTCAGTGAAATTGATGTTCTTGTCAAGAATTCTGGTTTTCCTGAGCAGCTTGTGAGGTTTCCAGGATCTATAGTTTCTGGGCACCCATTCCCCCACCCCAGCCCTCTGCAACTATGCATGCATTGCTAGGGAGCCATAGGCCATGGGAAACCATTGCTGGACTTCCCAACTCTAGCCTCCGTTCCATATCAAGAATCCAGGAGGCTCTCACTTGGCTGTGTTTCTTGGAGCCACAGGCCCTGTAACTGCCTGGCAGACTACTCTTTAATGGACATGTCTACATGTGCAAATGTTGCTGGATGGGTTTTCTCCAGGATAATTTACTGGGGGCTCACTGCTG
The DNA here is from genome assembly GCA_030014935.1 of Caiman crocodilus. Classification (NCBI taxonomy): domain Eukaryota; kingdom Metazoa; phylum Chordata; order Crocodylia; family Alligatoridae; genus Caiman; species Caiman crocodilus. Next base: position 987,940 of record JAGPOW010002120.1, on the reverse strand, counting down.
GTTGCCCCGGTAGTTGGGGCAGAGGGCTAGGACCTGTTCCTCCCTCATAGCTGTTTCTAAGCCTCATGCCTTGATTCTCAAAGTTTTTTGAGAACTCTTATTGCCCCAGGTGGGGCACAGGGCTAGGAAAAAGATCTGGGGCTGGAACCTGCCCCTGACCAGGACAGTTTCTGGCCAGCTCTGGGCTGTGCAGGGAAGTTTGCATGTGCAGCCTGGAGCTGGCTGGGCACTGCATAAAACAATTCCCATCCAGCTCCAGATTGCATGTGCAAGCTTTTCTGTGCAGTCCAGGGGTGGCTGGGAACTGTCTCAGTCTGGTGCAAGTCCCAGTCAGCTCTAGGATAGGCTGGGAACTCTTCCCATGCAGGAAGTTCTCTGCCCTAGCTCGGTGATTGCAGAGCATGGGCTGAGAGATTGCTCCCTGCCCCAGCTCTGTGATCATGATAATCAAATGGAAGCTGGGATAAGTTAAGTTGGGGTTGGGAGCTCTCTGCTGCTGGGGCAGGGGACATTGTCTCTGCCCAGGCTCCAGTGGTGGAGTCTAACCCAGCAGCAGGTAGCTCCCAGGGGCAAGAAGCAATCTCCCATCCCCTAGTGCCTGGTTAAACGGGAGCAAATTTGCTCCTGGTCAGTTGTGTACATGTGCCTTACTGCGCAGTAATTACTTAGCAGTTTGCTAACTGTTGAGTAGAGTAAATTACTGTGCAGTAAGAGACTGCATGTGTACATGGTTAAGCTTAGTACACAATGATTTGGTCTACTGCATAGTAAAGTATCTTGTTAGATGCACACAACTCCCTTCAATTTGTCCACATCCTTTCTGTAGTAGGGGGCCAAAACTGGACACAGGACTCCCCATGTGGCCTCACCAGTGCCAAATAGAGGGGGAGAATCACTTCTCTTGATCTGCTGGCAACATTCCTGCTAAAGCAGCCCAGTATGCCATTAGCCTTTTTTGTAGCAAGGGCACACTATTAGCTTATAATCAGCTTACTGTCTACTGTAACCCTGAGGTCCTTTTCCGCAGAGCTGCTGCTTAGCCAGTCAGTCCCCACCCTGTACAGGTGCATGGCGTTGTTCTGTCCTAAGTGCAGAACTTTGCACTTCTCCTTACTGAAGTGAAAATTGGTGAAATCAAACTAATCCTTTCAACTTTTTGAAAGGCAATGTTCTTACTTTTCTTTTTGAAACAACATTATTATTTTGAAAATGGATAAGAATACTTTAAAAAATGGAAACATTTTGGTCAACCTGAACAATTATTTTTGTTTATTATCTTCTTGGGAAAGCCAAACCAATTTCATTTCGGGTTTGATGTGAAACAGTTTGTTTTGCCCAATATTTTAAGTCTCCCAATAAACTGAAAAATACAGTGTTTACTCAGCTCTAAGTATTCCAGTATGTTAACAGGGATTGGGTTGAGTAAACTGAGGCCTGGGAAGTATAAATTTAAGAGAAAAGCAAGTTTTCAAAATTGGTGACATTTCCTTGGTGTCACAACGTTTGTAACTGTAAACGTTGTTCCAGTAATTGCAGGCAAAGAAACATATTGACCTTTAACCTGAAATGCTACCAGTGTTAGTGATGCAGACTGTTGTCTACAAAGACTGTTGACTCACTAACTGGTATGTTTACTTATGTAGAGAAGGCTCTTATTGACTATCAGAAGCAAGAAGCATAATTAAATGACATTTTGTGGGGCGTAAAAAGTTCAAAAAGGGAGACTTTTTGGGGAGGGCATAGATTTGATTTGTTTGCCTGTGGATTTCCATTGCTTTCCGACCCCAGAACAATTGCCTCTGCTTGTTGCTTTTGAGCAAAGGGAGACTTTGGCTAGGGACAGAAGTTACACATAAAACTGGTTTAAGTCATCAGAAAGTGGTTTAAACCTGCAGCAGAACAGAAGTTCAGTGCACATAAACAAATTTCAAAATGGCTGAAACTGGTTTAAGATAAACCTGGTTGAATGTAGTATCAGATCTAACTGATTGAGGTCAAACTGGTTTATGAAACTTCTTTCCCAGATCCCTTCATAGTTCTAGTTAAAGCAATCCCCCAGCATCCCAGCATGCCTTCTAGCCCTGGGCTGAGCTCTGCTCCAGAGAACGGGGGAGGGGGAGAAAGAGAGATGCAGGGACTGCCCCCCCCCGGGCAAACCCTGGCTAAGATCTGCGGACAAGGCAGGGAGTTAAACATCCCTTCTCCTGAGTACAAAACTACCCTGCCCTGCCCTCCCCTGCTAAAACTTATTAAAAGTTACTCCTGGCTGTGACTGTGGACTATAAATCCCAGAGGCACCTAGAAGAAGGAAGAGGAAGTAATGAGCAACCTTGCAGAGTTTTGCTGTTACGATGCTATACTGCAAAGCTTGGAGACCTCAGGGGCAGCAGGAAGAGAAAGTGCCTGTGACTTCGAGCCTGAGCCCCTGCAGGCATGTAGCTGCATTTCCTGAATCAAAGGTAAATGTGTGTCCAGTTGTTTCTCAGTTTAAATTTTGCTGCTGAAACTAACCTGCAAAGATTAAATCAATTCAGTTTTGGGCTTTTTGACTGCCTGTACTTAGCTTTTATATCCAGGTGCTGCTATTGCACTGAAACAGTATTTCAGAATGGATGCTGCAGGTAGACATTAACTCAAGCTATCTGTCCTTCCTAGTACTGCAGAAGCAGTTAATTGCTAATCTACCTTACACTGCTCCTTGTTTTACCTCTGTCATTTTGCTTTGGTCAATGGGCTAGCTGTCAAGTGTTGTTTCAGTATTCAGCTGAAATTGTGGTCAAGCTGATTGCAATTCTACTTGCACCTGCCTTTCCTTTGAATTAGATCAGCAAGGCTGAGAGGGGAACACTGGTGTGTGGGCAGCTCAGTATCAACATATACACTACCCAGACTTTTGCACCCTGGGGAGGTCACTCCAGCTTCACTTTCTCTCTCAAGTGAGGTTTATGTTCAGCA
>JAGPOW010002120.1:875715-896944 GCA_030014935.1 Caiman crocodilus | reverse complement strand
TAGGTTGGACATTAGGAGGCACTACTCCACAGTTAGGGTGGCTAGGATGTGGAACCGGCTTCCTAGGGAAGTTGTTCTTGCTCCTACCTTGGGCGTCTTGAAGAGTAGATTAGATAGGTACTTGGCTGAGGTCCTGTGACCCCAGCACTCATTCCTGCCATTGGAGGGGGGTCAGACTAGATGGCCTGCTCTAGGCCCCTTCTGACCCTAGATACTATGATACTATGATGAAGAAACCAACGGATGGGATCCTACAAGCCACCTGTTGGGAACAGTCTCCCAAAAGGAACATCAGGTCATGGCGGGTGAGCAGAAACAGTGGCCAGAACATATAGGTGGTGCCAACCCAGGGTTCCACCCTGACATCACAAGCAGGGACTCGAGCCCTACAGCACGTACCAGTAACAGACTCTCTTCCTTCTGGAATTGTCATTAAATGCTGAATAGATGGAGAGTCCTTCAATCTGGGAACAAAGTACTCAGAACAACCATTCTTGGCTTTCAATGCGATGACTATGCCATCCTTGTGCACACTGAAGAAAACCTCCAGACCACACTGGATCCTTTCGGAGAAGCTTTCTGAGAAGACTAAAGTGCTCAATTAGTCTGTCCCAGGCCATGAATGTGTCCCTCTTCTCTAAATTATCAGTGAGATCCCAGAAGTAGTCTATCTTTTCCTTTACTTCAGTAACCACCTCTCTTAGAGAGTGAACATTGATGAGGAGATCCAGCATCGGATCTTATGTACAAGTGCCTCCTTTGCTTTGGCATGTTGTTTTTCATGACAATCTCCAGAAAGACACCAAGTTTCAGGTCTACAATGCAACCATCATCCCCGCCTCTCCCTACAGATGTGAAATGTAGGTGACCTACTGTCATCATCTCAAGAGCCTGGAGAGGTATTGCCAAAAATGCCTTTGGAAAATCCTCCACATCAAATGGGAAGATTGACACACAAACACCATCATGCTGAAGCCAATGTTACCAGGATTGAGTCAGTGATCCTCAAGCATTACACTAACTTTGCTAGACCAGATGTTGCATGTGGATGTCTGATTCTCAACTCCCAAAACAAGTGTTCTACTTCCAGCTTAGTAATGGCTTGAGATCTTGCAGTGGCCAGAGGAAACTCTACAAAGACACATTAAAGACGTACCTCAAGAAGACCGATGGTGGCATCAACATCAAGTGTTGGGAGGAGCTGACTTCTAACAGACTTCAATGGCATTGCAACCTCAACCAAGTGGTAACCTGTTTTGAAGCAAAGTGTGTTGCCCTCAAAGCAGAGAACAAAGAAACAAGGAAGGAAAATGAGAGGAATCCCAGCCTTCAGCCTACTGTCCCCTGCAGAAAGACCTACAACTTCTACAGACAGATCTGTGGCTCAAGGATTAGACTCTTAAGTCACCTCAAGACCCATCAATGAGCTATGGTAGAGATCATCGTACAATTGAGGGATTGCCACTGCTGATATCATTTAGCAGTGAAATGATGTCGTCCAAGTAAGAAGTTACAGTCAAAATGTAATTTTAGGTTATTTTTTTAAGTAAAGAAATCCAGTAGGTAAGAAGATGTTATTAATTGGATCAGGTTTTCATCTAAAGCCATGATGGTAAAAATAATTATGGCTAGCTATAACTTATATACTAGGGAGGTGGCGGGGTAGGGAGAAAAAAAAATAACCATGCCCCTGCCATATGTATAAACCCTGTGTCTTTATGTTGGTCTTATGAAACCTAAATTTTGTGCTAAAAATGTTCTGACTGCTTTTTTAGACCCCTTACTATTGTAATACCAAGCTTCCTCATGCTCCGTAAAAGTAAATAATCCCTTTCTGAATCCTCCTAAACAGTGAGATCCTGTGGCAATGAGGTTCATAAACAGTTCTTTCTTTGTTTCTTTTAGGCATCATTGAATTATGAGGGAGGGTGAACAATAATGCCAGATTTCACTTCTCAGATCTGTTTTGTATATAATATCACATCTACCATGGAAATTTCCCAGAATTAAAAAAGCAAAATATAGCATAATCATAATGCTTTCTAGATTACTTTATCAAGAAAGTGTTTTATCACCACAGATGGGAAATCTTTCTTGTTCTTTATTTATTTTCATTGTGCTGGCACGCTGCAATTAAGTGCCCCTAAGGGGACATTGTCAGCAGCAAACTAGCAGGCTGTTTTGAAAAGGAGTTTTCTTTTATGTCAATATTCATGGCCTGCAAGAGAGATGCAGATAGGTGAAGAGTGCTTCAGAAGATAAAAATTTTAAGGGACTCTCTCAAACATGTCACTGGGCCTCAGAAAGTTTATTTGCCAGTTGAATGGCTGACATTTGTCTTTCTTTTATGCTAATACTCAGTGCCATTCCAACAAGATACAGCAGACTCCTGGGAGTGAACTGCTCTAACTTTATTTCCTTATGAGTTAGTCATGGCAAATGCTCTCTCCTTCTCATGAGGGAGGGTGTGCATGTATCTGGATTAAAGTATAAACCCCATCACTTTTAGAGACCAATGTTACAGGTACCTTAGAAATGATGAGTGGAAGGGCAGCACAAGCAATACTAGGTGGACGATTAGATAGAACAGAGGACAGAGAGAATTTCTCCACCCTTCAGTTCCCATCTATAGAATGGTGATAATATCACTTCTTACCTCATCTGGAAGTTTTGAAGATAAATGGATTAATATCTGTGAATAGATTAACAAATGCTATGGTGAGGACTCATGGCTAGAAAATGGTGTTTAATTGGTTTGCTTTTGGGAAATGGCTTGCAGGTAAAGTAGATATGTATTAGAACAATGATCTAGGGCAACGACAAGGGTTACTTGATTTCTAAAAGCCTGTTTGTGACAGTTCCCTTCTAGGCCCACTGTGTCAGACACAGGCAAGCAGACACACTGGCTGGGAAATTGAAGACATGTACCACACTGTTTCATAACATGCGATAAGGAACTCTGCAGCATTGGTGCCAGGTCACAGTGCCCTGCTAGAGAGCCCTTGGTATTTCTGGGTTTGCTGGATGGACCAAATTAAGAGAAACCAATAAAGCCCAAATTAGGATGTGTGCATGTGATGGGTTTGTGATACAAAGGAATATGCTACCTTGGTGTGAGCAGTATAACAACCACAGGGAGACCAATTAATGATGCCCAAAGATGAAGAGTCATCACAGAGGGAAACAGACGCAGAAGGAAGGATTCCAGAGCAGCAAAGGGTTTCTGAGAGGGAAACTCAAGGTCACCATGAGCAGAGGGCACACCACCAGCTCATCTCACCCACCCCACTGTAGGGGTGGGCCTTGGCCTCTAACCTCCAGGGTGCTGACTTCTGACATTCAAGAGAACCTCAGAGTGAAGCTTTTGTACCGGCCAGACATAACTTGATTCTGTGAACCCTGGGACTGGTAGGTATAGGATTGTTTGCATTATTCTTTTCTGCTATCACTGGGTATCAGTAAAATTCATCTGTTATCAAATGGATGGGGCATAGTTGCTTTGAGGGTTTGGGTTTGCCCATAACAAGGTATCTGGGTCATAAAGCCAGTGTCAATCAGAACTGCAGAAGGCAATTAATGATTTTGCTGTCAGAGCAGGATTTTTGAGCAGTCTGAAGTCCGGAGGTCAAACACTGAATAATGAGGATAAGGAGAAATATTGAATAACTAAATTATTGAACATTGTGAATATCCTCTGTATGGAGAAAATGGGCCCATTGGAAAAATTATCTATTGTCAAAAGATGTGCAAAATGGAAACTGAATTCAGGATGAACAGGAAACCCAAATCTTGGGATTTTATAACTTTTGTGCTTCTGGATTTTCATCTTTAATAATTAGTGTTGTTTTATATAAGTGGATTTTATTGAATTGAATATATCAATGCCAAAGCTTAGGAGAACACACTACATGTGATCATAGACTAAGGCACTGATCGCATGGAGTAAAAAGGAGCAATTGAAAGTACAAATGAGAGTTCCCACTATCATTGTTTTAAAAATAAACCTATCTGTAAGGTTCCTTTGCAGATGAGTTTACACAATCCATAGCCAAAAATGTATGATCCTAGCAAGGATTAGAGCATACAGAGAACCTGTGATTGCTGTTAGCCACAAAGAGTCCATTATAAGACTTTTAAGTCTCCTTTGTTGTTTTATGTTCATTAAGCAGCCTGCAACAAATGCAGATGTATCAATATTTATTAATATGATCCCCATAATATGAGGATATGAATACAAAGCTCAATGGGGTAGAATGAGCCCCAAAGGAAAATTCAGTTACGGTGTCATTAGTTTAAATATAAGTGAACTGAAAAAGGAAACCAACTCTGTGTTGATAAATAGACCAGGAATTTAAATTTTCACTGGGGACCTCCTGATTAAAATAATGAGTTGGCTTTAATGAAATAAGAACTTAGAGTATATTAGTGCAAAGGGCTTGCTTGTTTTGATGAATAAAACTATCAGTATTTTAACTGGTTGCAGCAAGAGAAAAGCTGTAACTGATTGAAATGATAATTAAGTTGACCGTGGATGGTGCCCACGTATACACACATGCACACACACATTCCTACTGAATCTTTGTCAGACAGAGTGGTACAGTGTTGGAATGAACACAGAATTGCATTAGAGGCCCTATTGTACAACCTTTGCTATTATTACAGATCCGAAGTAAGGGTTTTGCTGTTCACTTTAATCAGGGTAGGACCAGGCCCCATCTTAGTTAAATGGGGCCCAGTTCTATACTCAGTTATACTGATAGGAAGCTACAAGAACATTTCATCATCTTTAGCGTTCAGTATAGGCCATGCACAGAGCAGATGGATCAATGGTTTCCATTCCAGTACAATGGTTAGTGTGTGCTGCTTTAAGCATAAAGGGCAACTATCTTATAAAGCAAAGTGAACAGCATATGCGAAGGACTGGATGATGTGCATAGACCACAGTAATTTGTCTATCTGTACTCCCAATGAAGTCAATGGCAAGTTTAATAGACTTAGGCTGCTGCTTTGTACTTCTAAAAATCCCAACTATATGACTCGATCATTGAATGTTTAGGAGCTTGTGGTGGGTGTTTCAGGAGGTATGTGGTTGTGGATCAGTAAAGGCATCTCTCTATGGATAGAGAGGCACAAGATCAAGCCTTGCCCCAGATTTATAGCAAAGGGCACTTGCAGGTGGTCTGATGGCAGATGTGGTGCTGGCCACACACTCCTTTATGTGCTATTGGCTGCAGAAACTGGTGCATCTTAATCACACTGAACCAATAGGCCACCTAGACTCTCAAAGGGGCATTTGCCCCTTCTGGGGTGTCTGTAGATGCCTAAAACTTATGACCAGTTCAATTAATTAGCTCCCTGGAGTGGAATAATTCATGGGGCTTTTCTAGTTTGCCTCTTCAGTTTCACTTCGCTGCATTTGGGCAAACTCATGTTTGGGAGTATGTGCTCTGGATTGTATTCAAGGGAACAGTGGTTGCTTCAGCTTCTATGGAGACCATCGGATATTTGGAACTATAAACTATAGCCCCTGCCCATATTACCCCTGCTAGTAAAATCCACTGCTGACAATAATGTAAGCCCTTATGCATACCCTTTAACACATCTTTGGCACCAGAGATGAGTCACAAAATAATATCTATGTTCTAAGAATATATTGATGGTGTTGATACCTCATTAGATGACTGTAACAGGGTTCCAGTCCAGGGGAGGCTGTGAGGCCTCTGGAGCCCCCTCAGTCCTTGTCTAATCTGTCTCTCTTTGGGCAATCACCCCTTCACTTTCCTGCCATGACTTGATGTAGTTATCTTTTAGAAAAAGGGAGGCCTCCCCAGGTTTTCCTAAGCCTGATCTCACGCTCCTGAGCTCAGGTGTCTCCACATTTCACCTTAAGGGCTAATTATGTGGCTCTGACCACCCCTTATAGCACACCTATGCCTCACAGACGTCACTGTTCAGTATTGAGCTGTCTCTGTCTGCCCACATCCAGGCACTTCATTCATCTTGGTAACCCAGTGGTGACATTTAGGGGGTGTATAGGGGTACATGTGCACCCCCTGAGAGTGCTGGTGCACCCCCTACAGGCCATGCTCCCTGCTTAGGTGATGGGCTGGGGGGCTGGAGGTTGATGGGCCGAGGGGCTGGAAGGTGGCCCTCCTGCGAGTGCCGAGTGGGGAGAGGGAGCACCGTGGCCACCTCCAGAAGCGCCAAAGCCACTTCTGGAAGCTGGTGAGTGAGATCGGCCATGGTGGGGACCCTTCCCTCTGGTCACTGACTGGTACTGGGAGGGGGAGCATGCACCTCCCCTGAGTAAGGTGGTACCAGTTGCCCATGTGGCAACCCCTTGGTGCAGCCCTCTGCCTACACCCGGGCACTTTGCCCATCATGACTTCTCCCAGATGCAGACCTGCATCCTGACCCTAATCCCACTTTTCCTGAACGTCCTTATCTCCTGGACCCCTGGCCCTGACTCCACCTTTCTCTGAGCTATAGACCCTGTTGGTCTTCAGCAGTGGCCTGTTCTGGACCTTTGGCCCCTCCTGTGCCCTGGCACCACTTCTAGGCCAGTTGTGACCTCCCAATTCCCTGGCCCTACTTGCCCTGGGCTACAATTCACTGATTCTTCCTCTCACCCCTTGTGGGCTATGGGTCTCTAACCCTCTTTGCCCTCCCGACCATCCACCTGCTTTCACCAGCTTGTGTTTGCTAGGAGCCTGGCTGCAGCCATGCTATTCAGGAGTTCTTCACATTTCAGCTGCCAGGATCAAACTGTTGCCCCAGCTCAGGCTCTAGGCTTATATCCTATAAACCTAAACCCCTGTTGGGTCACATGACTCCTGACTGCTTCCTGTAGCACCTGCAGACTGCCCCATCTGTAGTTTGCCTTCTCCTAAAGTAGCAGGAGCACCAAGCCTTCTGGGGCAAAGACATACTTATTTGGGGCTTAACTAAAGAGGAACATTATAGGTTACAGCAAATGCTGGAAGTGACTGGAGCAGCAAACCTAAAGTAAATAAGAGACATGTCTACAAGAGAAGCTTTAATGCACAATATACTAAATGACTTCACAGTAAGCATCACAGTTTATATGTGCAGATACTCACCACATAGTAATTTAGACCACTCGATAGTTCATTTACTACCTGCAAATGCAGGTAGCAAATTAACCATGGAGTAGTTACTGTGCAGTAACACATTTGTAGATGCCAATTGGGAGCAAACTTACTCCCTGTTAGCCCCACCACCAAAGGACCATCTGCAGGCTAGCTCCAGATCCATGGGGCTTGGAGCTTTTTCAGCCTTGGGGCTGGGATGGTTCTTTGCCTCCCCCAGTCCCTGGCCCTTAAAAGGCTGTGGGGACTGTGTGGCCTTGGGCCACCTTTTGCCAGCCTCTGGCCACTGGGTCCTGCACCTTTGACCCCCAGAAAGACACAGCAGCCTGCCCATCCCCCAGCATTGGTCCCTGACACAATCCTACTGTCTCACACTGCGCCCCCATGCTGGGCACTGCAGGCACTTGTCCAGGCCCAATAGCACCTGGATTGTCATGTGCAGCCTGTATGGGCCATCAAAGGAGCTGTGCTGGGCTTATTTCTGATGGCACACACCACCTTGCAGGGTTCAAACTGATCTCAGGAGACTGTAGACCTTGTGGTGCTGTGGGGTGAGGCTAAGGTCCTCAGCTAGTTTGCCTGGAGCAGGCACTCCAACACCTATATGTATGAGGGCCTGTCAAGCTTCATGTGGGAGCACAGGCACAACCAGTTAGTGCACCAGTGCCACATAAAAGACAAGGTCTTGTTGGCACAGTGGGTTACCATCACTGATCACAACCACTGGTCAGTGGCTGCCTGCAAGTCCATGTTCTTTATATGGCAGCTGGACCAGATCGTCATGCCCCAGGACCCTGGCTAGAGTTGCACCATGTATTCCAGTGCAGGCAGCCTGCCTGAGCCTCTCCTGTGGCTTGGCAGCCATAATGAGGCTCAGTGCAGATGGACACCTCAGGGTGCCAGGAGCTCATCCTGCCATGGTTTCAGCCTCTGGTCTCATTCAACAGCTCTGGCAGCCTGGGTCAGTGCTTGCCCACCAGCTCCAGGTGTCTGGCCCCACCCGGGATGCCAGCCCAGACATAGCACCACTGTCCCTTAGCAGCTTCATCTCCTCTCAGAGCAAGCCCCTGCTCAGGCAGCCAGGCACCATGCCCCTGCACCCCAGAACACCACCAGACCTGCACATCCCCATTAGTACTAACAAACTTGAGCCACTGGGCACACTTGCCATACCCATACAAGAAGCCTTGCACTGTGGGGAGGGTCCTCTCTGTACCTGCCTCAGGCCCCGCTCCTCACCTGCCCAACTACATTTCCTCTGGCACCTTGAGTCCCCCCTAGAACACAGGGAAGCTGGATGGAGACACTGCAAAACTTTATTGAACAGGCTATGCCCCCTCAGCTAGGCAGGCATGGGCCTCTCACATGAGATAATGAAGGAATGTGGTGATGATAGCGGCGATGTTGTCCTCAGCTGTGGGGAGCAGAGATGCATAGCACAGGCACAGATAGCCCTCCAGGTGATGGTGGACATTGCAGGGCAGCGTGGGCTTGCCATCTGCACCGTCAAAGCTCAAGAGTCCACATCAGGTTCTCAGGATACACCTGGGGAACCATGACAAGCAGCAGCAGCAGGGCAGAGTGGATTAGGGACACCATTGGGACTCATGCAAACAGTTCTTCATGATGTGCTCAGGACACTCTCAACAGGTGGACACTTGGAGTCCAGGACAGGCATGCAGGGTGGGGTAGGGGGAACTGACCCAAGGACATCTCTCCAGAAACCTCACCTGGGGAGAAGGCAGGACACAACCAGCTCCACATCACAGTCAGCCAGGAGATCCTTGCCTCCCCCAAGCCCAGGCACTGTGGGCATGGTGCCAGTGCAAGAGACAGCATGGTCTGCAGTGAAAGAAGGTGGAGGGAGGGAGTCTGGAGCTATGGCAGCAGGTGCTGTCGGGAGCCTGGCCTGTTCTGGACACAACCCTGGGTGAGCCCCCCATCTGCTGCCCTCACTGTGGTGTGCATGCCTATGAGGGATCAGTCAGAGGCTTGGGTGCTGGATCTTCCCCCTAGCACCCAAGGCTCTTCCCCCTAGGCACCCCCATACCACTGCCCCCAGCCTGGAAGGGCATACACAGCACTGTACATAGTCTGCATGGGGAAAAGGGTGCTTTATTGATGGTGGGTGGTGCTGGGACTCTGTGAGGGGGGGGAGGAGGAGGAGCTCTGTGGTTCAGAAGGGAGGGGGGATGGGGTCTGTTGTGGGAGAGGGAGGGGGAAGGACTCTTTTGGGTGAGGGAGGAGCTGTGTTGTTGGAGAGGCGGGGAGACAGGGTCTGTGTTTGTGGAGGAGAATAAAATGCTTTTCTAATAACTGTTTGCATTGAGTATGGTGCTGGGGGTGCACGGTGGGGTTGGGGCTTCCCCCAGGCTTGCCAATCTTATGCAGTGCACAGGCTGTGATAAGGACCCAGGGGATGTTGGCCTCCACCACCTCAAGGTGGGCAGTGAGGGTGTGCTAGCATCCTTTCAGGTGGCTAAAGGCAGGATCCCCAGTGAGACTGGGTAGGACTGATACTATGCCCAGTGAGAGGTCTGGGACCCCTAGCATGAAGTGTCTGCTCTCCAGCATGGCTGGCAGGGTAGAGTTGTGGAAGATGTGGTGTTGTGGGTACTGTCTGCCCAGATGTTGCTCACATTGGTGAAGGTGCTGCCGTGGTTGATGACAGCCTGGAAAATGATGGAGTGGACACCCTGCCAGCTCTAATAGGGACAGTCACCATGGGGCAGGCAGGTGATGGGAATGTGGGTCCAATCCAAGGCCCTGATGCAGTGGGGGAAGCCCAGGGCACAGAACCCAACACTAGCTCCACGAGGCCACATACCTGGAGCCTGGTATGTCCTAGCACAGTCTGGAGGGTGCTGCAGATGTCCAGGACAGCTTTCCTGGCAGTCACCTTCCCCATGCCAAAGAGGTGGCTGATGTAATGGAGGCTGGCAGGTATGGCCAGCTTGGTGCCCACAGAGAGGAGCCGCCACATGAGGGTGACCTGCCACTCCAGATGATGGTGAAGCTGCTTGAGTTGCTCCGGGAAGCTCCTGGAACACCTGGCTTGGGTCAAGCAAAAGGCTTCTAGCCACTGCTCAGCATCCCAGGTGTTCTGGATGAAGTGCAGCCACCAGCTCTGGCTGACCAGGCAGGCCCACATGTAGCAGGGCTAGAGCCCCAGAAGCACATGGTAGCACTGGTGGTGGTGTCCTGGTGGGTGTGCATGGTTAGCATTCCTGCTAGGGTCCAGGTGGCACCATGGGGTCTGAGTGGCAGCAGCATTGAACCAGAGGGACTGAGACACTGTGGTGAGCCTGGCTGGGGGGGGGGGGTGTGTCTGGAGGGGGTGAGCTGCCAGGGTTGAGACTGACCTGGGCCAGCTGATGGTTGCTGTGGCAATGAAGAAGGGCAACCAGGGTGATGAGCAGGAGCCCAGGGCACTGGACTTTGCAGTTGGGGCCTGGGGGTAGAGTAGTCATTACAGACTCTGGTGACACTCTTGCAGAACAGTGTGCCAGCACGCTGCAGGCTGCTCTGGGCCAGGAAGGCAGGTGGCTAGGGAGTGGGGCTGGCTTTTAAAAATGGCCACAAGCTACAGGCAGCTGCAGCTGGGTTCACCAGCACTGCCTGGCTGCTGCAGGGGGCCAGTTTAGGACTGGAGTGGGTGGGAGTAGACTACTTCCATGAGCAGCAAATCTGCTCCCAAATGCCTGCATGTACAAATGTCTGCCCAAGGTGGGTTTATTTTGGAATAAAGTAGTCTGGAGTAAGCCCATCGAGCAGTATTTGCACATGTAGATGTGCCCTGAGAGTCCTTAAAGAAAGTATTCTTAAATGGTGGCCTGAAAAAAAAAGTGGCTGCTGGCACAGCATCAGGAACTATTGAAACTGCAGACTTACCAGACTGCTAGATACTTCTTAACCTACCCAGAAACAAAGTTGCTTAGGAAAGTGAGGGGTTCATCCCAGAAAAATGTGTAGGTGATTTCTCTTCTTTAAAGTACTGCCGTGTTGAGAATAGGAATCATGGAATTTGACATACGTTAATGATTATAGTTTATCTAGGAGAGATGTGATATGAAAATGAAAAAATAGAATTTAGAGCCAGTCCCTTATTTTAGATAGTGTTGTGAATGTGAGAACAGAGAGATGAACCTGGGGGATCACGAAAAGTTGAATGTTTTAGTTTGGAACAGTTCTCAATAGCTATTAATAAAAGATAGGGACCTACCGAATTCATGGTGGAAGTACAGTCCCCGGAAGCTCCTTTCATCTTGCACGTTCCCCTGCGTGCACCTTGCTCCTTGCCCCCCCTCACTGTTGATTACCGAAGGACCCCGCTGCTCCCTCCTGATCAGCAGGGAAGTTAAAACGGCAGTTTTAAACACAGCTCTTTTTTGCCTCCCGGACAGTTAGCAGCAAACAGCAGGGCTCCTCCAGGGCCTCTCAGCGAATCAGTGGCTGGAGGCAAAAACAGCGGCGTATTTAAAACTGCAGGTTTTGCCTTCTCACTGATCAGAAGTAAGCTGCAAGCAGGGCCCTTCCACTAATCACGGAGGGGACCATGGGGAACCTGCAAGACGAAAGAATATACACAGTGCACTCCACTTCCACCATGAATTCGGTAGGTCTCCACTAAAAGATTTTGTCTGTTTCTCATTCAGTGACTGCTGATGTCTGTGGGTCTGTTCCTATCATTTACTCAGTTACAATTTGTCAGTCAAACAACAGGAAAACATTTCTGTTAATAATTAAACATCAATTGCAATAAGATGCAAGAAATACAATTATTCAGCTGGGTCTATGTGTAATGTCTGAGACATTTACATTGGGAATAAAGATGTGCATGTTAAGTTGCCTGATAATTATAACTAGTCGCTTCATAACATTTGCATATGGCAACTACTGTTTGTCATCTAAATCTTTTAGTATATATAACAAAAGGAGAAAAATGTTAATTCTAAGCCCATTCTAAAGCTCTTAGCTTCCTGAGTTAAGATGGTTTGGCATTAGGGTTTGAAAAAGGTGTTTTGTACCACAAGATAATGCTCCTTTCATCACATATGAAAGCACATCAAATTAAATCAAGCACTAAACCACTGGCTTTAGCACTAGCTATTGAATATTACAATACAGAGAAGGCTGCAAAGGTGTCTAACAGCAGCGATAGAGTGTCAAAATGACTGAGAAACTGTAATAAATTTAGCAGAAAAAGCTTGTGCTGTGAAGGGGAATATGAGGGTAATAAAACTCTCCCCCTCTGCATCAGTGGCGTAGGTATTGATAACCAGTGTATGAACCAGGAGATTTTATGGATTGTTAGGTTTTAGAAAACCTTTGAGATCATGATGTTCAAGGCATCATTGGGCACTAAAGGTGCCTTTACGTTAGCACAGAGGCTGCTCCAATGCTCTGTAATTACAGCTCTTCGGAGCAGACTCGATTAATCAAGTCTGCTGGAGTGTGGTAAATATTGTGTTCCAGCAACCTCCCATGTCTCATGTAGCACCGTCCTCACGCTTAAAAATGGCAGCAGAGGAGGAGGGGGCTTGAACTAAAGCTTGTCAAATGAGTTTTCACTATGGTACTTTAATTAGAGCACCTTTCAGAGCTGCTCTAATTGAAATGCCATCCTGTTTACCCCCAGAGCATGTATAAAGATGCCCTAAACACTCAGGTCAACTTTGGGGCTGGAAAGCAGCTTCTCTACTTGAATAGGAAGAGAGACCATGCAACAGCAGTATGGGGGAGAGTGTGGACCAGAGAAATCGTAACACAAGGAGTATTCCCCGACTCCAATAGTTTGGGCAGAGTTTTTCCCTTCCCCTGTGCCTGCAGCTTCTGCACGATGGCAGCTTTCTATAGATACCAGAGTTCTAGGAAACACTTAGTGTTTCACTAGGATAAATCAGTGTGGCTCCACTCACTTCCACAGAACTGTCCTAATTTACACTGATGAGGATCTGACCCAATGCTACAGAAAGGTGCCAGTTCCTAACATGGGGGAGTCCAGGATTTTATAAAGCGGGGTAGCACTGCATAGTGGCTGCACCCCCCGCTCCCAGTGTCTTCCTCCAACAATTGGCAGGAAGCAGCAGCAGGTACAAATCTTCTCACTTTCAGTCCCCGCTCCCTCCTCCTCTGTGCTCAGTGACACTATTCCCTCCCTCCCCTGCCTGCCCCCGCTGCTCTTTCTGGTCTTGGAGTCTGGCTGTAGAGGGGGTAGGAAGGGCCATGGAGCACCCCACTCCCCTTCCCTCCCCCTCTGCTCCCAGTAAGAAAGGACAGTGCCAGGAGTGGATAGGGGAGGAGAGAACAGAAGACAGCCATGCCATGAAAGGGTGGGAAGGGCAATTCGTACTCCCTGCAGGGCTGTAAAAAAGTCCCTATGGCTGCGCCAATGAAAGGGGGGATGTTTTCATGCCTTTGTGCCCCCCTCTGGATTGGCCACTGTTTGTTTTTTTTAAGCAAGAAATATTAGACTTGAATTCATAGATTCATAGATGTTAGGGTCAGAAGGGACCACAATAGATCATCAAGTCCGACCCCCTGCATAGGCAGGAAAAGAGTGCTGGGTCTAGATGACCCTCCTCTTGAAGACCCCCAGGGTAGGGGAGAGCACCACCTCCCTTGGGAGCCCGTTCCAGACCTTGGCCACTCGAACTGTGAAGAAGTTCTTCCTAATTCTTCCTAGAATTGGGTCAGAGCATTTTTCATTCCTGCCCTATAATTAATTATTATGTACAACTGCTGTCTAATCAGGAGGTGGAGTCCTTTCTAAAACAGCAAGGAATCTCTACTAACCTTTAATGCAATGCTGTGATTGTTAACAAAGCACCACTGATTTCTACTTAGTAAAAGATAATAGTAATAATTTTTAGCTTTTCTCTCAAGGGAAACATTAAAATGTAGTGTATACATGTGGATATAGAATTAAAATGTGAACCCCTCTTTCTTTATAAGAACTTAATTAAGGAACAGAAGCCAACTCATTCTGTAGCTCACTTTAACTGCTTCATGAAAATTGAGAGAGAGACCATGTCCCTCCTTTGTCAGTCAGTCCTGAAAAAGTTAAAATTTGAAGATTGGTGCATTTGGAGGTTGCCCAGCTTGGGGTGCTGAGGTTATCATGGGGGCCATACTAAATTCTGATTTTTCTTTTGGACATAAAGGTACACTAGCTATTGTAACACGAAGAAAGTAACCGCTCACCATGGGAGGAACTTTCCACAGCTCTACTGTAGTCTTATTATTTCTCAGGAAAGTATCTGGATTTGTTTCAGCTTTTCCTATTTTTTTATACTGTTGGAGCCAGTCCTTGTAAATACACATACACAAATTTTATTTCTCCTTAAGATTTTCCAGGGTCATGCCCTCATTCTGTAGTTTTATTAAAAGCTAGGTATTACTGCGTGGCTTTATCTGAAAGGGATCTTCTTTACCCATAACATATGCACTTTGAAGATTACTGGGCTCATCTTCATGAGACACTAAAGGTGTAGTAGACTAATTTTGCTGGGCATTAGCGTGGCTGGCAAAAACCATTCCAATGCACTAATGTGCACTGGAATTAGCTTACTGTGCATGAGCATCATGAAAACTTATGCTAGTGCTACCGTGCAGTAGTGCTGGTTACAGTGCATTAAGTTAGTACCTTCCTGTCTGCCATCTGACACCTCCAGGGAAAGAATTCTACCTGATCGACACACCAAAGCGTTACTTAACAAAGATGCTCTCATGGACCCGGAGGGACAGCCTTCCATCTTTAGCTCCCTCTGTGCAAAAATGAAGTTTATTTCCTACCTATGGGGACTTTTTCCCATCTTGTACCATCTACACTTTTCCCAGAGTCTGACGAAGGGACTCTGATCCTGAAAGCTTGCAAAAAAGGACAGTTTTCTTGCCATTTTCCAGTTGGTCTAATAAAAGATATCATTTTGGAACCAAGAGTTCTAATTTATTGAATATATTAAGTCCATGATTTTTGTATCCAATAGATTTTTGAAGTAAAATTCCTAGGCTTGTTTGTGAAACGTGTCTTGTAAATTCATTTGAGGATTAGAACTGAGCGATCATAGAGGGAGGTATTGTTTTGTGAGACGTGTGTACCCACAGGTAACTGGATATATTTGTCTTTGATGGATATTTGGTGTGTGTCCATTCTGGCTGGTAGTTGTTGTTTGGTTTCTCCTACATATTTTCCATCAGGGCATTGGTGAACTGGGTGAGAGAGATTACATTTTTGGAGATGCAGGTAAAGATCCAGGAATGGTGATGATTCTGTTGTAGGGTGTAGTTCTTGTGGGACTGTTGGAGATGTGTTGGCTGGTTTTACATTTCTTGTCCTGGCATGGTCTGGATCCATTTGGTTTGGTTTGGGTCATAGGGAGTTTGCTGCTGGTGATGAGGTTAGGTTCTTGTGCAAAGGCTAGGATGCGTGGTTCTGGAAAATCTCTTTAAGAATTGGGTCTTTTTCTAGTATGATTTGCAATTGTTTGAAGATTTTCCTTACAGATTCCAGGGAAGGATGGTATATCATAACCAATGGCATCACTTCATGGGGATTTTCTTTTTGTACTTCAGAAATTCTTCATGTGGTATCTGGGTGGCTCTCTCAAAGGTGTGATCTATCTCTCTGGATGCGTGTCCTTTGTTGGGTGAAAGCCCCTTTGAGATTTACGAGATGATGATTGCAGGTATTCATTCTCCTCAGTGCAAATTCAGTGGTATCAGAGATCCTGGCTGTAAATTACAGCTTTTTTGGTGTGTTTAGGGTGATTGCTGGTTCTATGTAGATATGTATGTTGGTCCGTGGGTTTCTTGTATATGGCGGACTCTGGCTATTGATCATGTTGTCTAAAAAAGAAACATTGGTGCTGGAGTATTTAAGAGAGAATCTAATGGAGGGGTGATGATTATTGAATTTCTGATGGAAATCAGAGACAGCAGCTTTTTGGTCCAAATGATGAAGATGTCATCTATATATATCAAGTATAGCATGGGTTTGATGGTACAGTTCTTGAGGAATTATTTCACGTGGCCCACAAAAAGGTTGGCATATTGTGCGGCCATTTTGATGCCAATAGGTGTGCCCATGGTCTGAAGGAAGTGTTGGTTGCCAATAGGTGTGCCCATGGTCTGAAGGAAGTGTTGGTTGCTGAAACTGAAGTTGTTGTGTGTGAGGATGGGGTGCATAAATTCAGTAATGCCTTGAGGTCTGGTTTCTGAGTTGTTATCTTGCTTTTATAGATATGTGAAGCAGGCTAGCATGCCATCCTGGCGTGGGATGTTGGTGTACCTGTGATGGCTGATGTTTGAGGGTTGACTGGTTCTGTCCATTTCATCAAGTATGAGGTTGGAGTGTTGTAAAGTATCGGTGTTTGTTGCAGGGCACTAAGGTGTCCCTGCTTCTTTAAGAGCGGAGGCAGCTCAGCGAAAGAGCCCTGAGAGCTAGGCAGGGCTCCACAGCTGCTGGTTGCCTTGGCAGCAGGCTAATGAGGGTATTATCTGGCACCTGTACCCGGTCAGCTGACTGAAAGGAGACAGGGCCCTGGGTACAGATAAGCCCAGGCCTGGGGCTGGCAGGAGTTAGTTTTCTGGCAGCTGCCAGGAAGAGATGCTCCTGCAGGGGAGAACTACCCAGAAATAATGTGGCTGCTTGAACTGCTGCTTTTATGGATAATGGGGCTTCAGGAGCTCATAAGGAACCCAGGGGCTTGTTTTCCTGTTGTCTTTTATACCGGTGGACCAGGATGAGGCTAACTGGGGAGGAGGAAGCCTCATAGGGGGCACACTGGTGTCGAGCCCCAGCACCAGAGAGGGCATGGAGACAGGGCTGCAGAGAGCCCAGCGCCGGAGAGGGTGCCACTACAGAGGGTGAAGAGATCCCAGACCTAAGTATGAAAAGCAACGTTTCTTGGTTGTTTTAAAACACTTATTTCATGCCTTCCAGGGCCGAAGCAGACAGATAAACTCCTTGCTCTTGAAAGAAATGGGAGAACAAGGTATTTCAGGAATAAATGCTTTTTTCTGTTTTTATATTGCTGCCCGCTCATTTTAAACTTTCCTAGTATTTTATGGGCAGCAAAACTCTTTCATTGTTGTACAGTGAAATTTTTAATTCTTTTCTTCCCTCCAACCACACATTAAACAGAAGGTGCAAATATGCTCTGAAACACAATATGCAGTTGTGCCACATACATACCAGTAATAGAGCCCTGCATATCTATCAGTCCAGCTACTTAGTCCTTTTAGATTGACAGTTGTACATTAAGATTGCACAGTCAGATTTTTTTCATGGACATTAGGGCTGGAAGGGACCTCAGAAGATCATTGAGTCCAGCTCCCTGCCCCAGGGGCAGGAAGTCAGCAGGAGTCACAGGATCCCAGCAAGATAAACATTCAATTTTCTCTTGGAGGTGTTCAGAGTGGGTGCTTGAACCACCTCCGATAGCAGGCTATCCAGACCTTGGGGGCTTGGACAGTAAAGAAGTTCTTCCTTATGTCCAGCCTGAAATGGTCACAGAGGAGTTTGCAACCATTCGATCTTGTCATTCCTTGAGGCGCTCTGGTGAACAGACGTTCCCCCAGATCCTGATGAGCATCCGTGATAAACTTATAGGTGGCCACCAGATCACCTCTCAGCTTGCGCTTTTTCAGGCTGAAGAGTCCCATAGCTCTCAGCCTGTCGTTGTAAGGTCTGTTTTCCTGATCTCTGATCATGTGCATGGCTCTTCTCTGGGCTCTCTCAAGCATCTCCACATCTTTTTTGAAATGTGGAGCCCAAAACTGGACGCAGTAATCCAGCTGCGTCCTAACCAAGGCTGTGTACAACAGGAGAAGGATGTCCTGGGATTTACTTGAGAAGCATCTATGGATACAAAGCCAGAGTTTTGCTCGCTTTACTAGCCACAGCGTCACATTGAAGGTGCATGTTCGTCTTATGGTCAATCATGACCCCCAACTACAATTTAGTAACTACAGTTTACTAAGAATCAAGTTATATGTAATAAGTGGGCATCCTGGGGCTGGTCCAATCATTGGCCCACCCACTTGTCTCTGGGATAACCTCCCACCTACCTTTTCTGCAACGCCATAGTTGGTTTCACTTCGAAGATGTCAATAAGGCAGGAAGCTCCTTCATTTAACTGCCTTGACTTGTATCACACCCCCTTGGAGCCTCACACCCAGCTCCTTAATGCAACCTCAGAGCTCACAGTGCCTATGCACTGCCTCCAGTCCCTTCCTGACCTGGGCCCGGTCTCAGGATTCACCATAAGCCTGGACGCTTGCTGTGACTTCAGGGCGTGCTCCCCTAGCTTTTCCCTTCCACAGGGTCACCTGCAAGGCAGTGGGGACTGAGGCTTTCTGGTGCCCCATACTCACCCTTCACTGGGGAAGCCCCAGGTGTGGCATTTCCTGGAGACTGCCCCACCACATGATCCAACCCCAGCAGGGTGTAGTTTTAGGTCATGCCCTGGGACCGTGAGCCTCCAGCCATCCCCAGATCTCTTACCTTTCCCTGAAAGATGGTATGAGCAGTAGCTCCAACTGGGTGGTGGTCTTCCCTCGGGTGCTAGCAGCAGACTGCTGGCCATGGTGCTTAGAGCCCTGTTCTTATTGGAAACAGGTGGACCTTGTTCCCAATCAGGCAGTTATGCCTAATTGGAATTGCAACCAACTGCAGGCTGCCTTGCTGCTGCTCACACCCCTGTAAGTAACAGAGTACACCCCGTGCTTTGTTACAGTATCAAACTCTTTGAATTTTGTGTATACAAAACTCAAAATTTGTAACAGTGACTTTAAAGAAGTTATTTTTCATGTTTGTATTTTTGATAGTATGCAGCCTAGGAAATAAACCACAGTCCCTTAAAAATAGACATGTAATAATCATGAACATAGGAGCAACTAATACTAAACTAATATACTATATAGTATATACAACACAGATAAAGTTCCATTGTCAAAGCAATACTTCTCTTTCGGATGTATTATAATTTTTAACAAAGACCTCATTACACTCTGTCAGCATGTTATCATATATGGGTCTGCCACTTAGCAGTCCCAATATTTGACTTAGTTAACTTTATAAAAATTCTATAAACCTCCATAAAATCTGAAGTCCCCTTTCTTTCTCAACAACTGCCCACACCTACAGTTATTTATCCCTTATTTTAAAGTCCTGGGAGTAATGCTAAGGTTAGCAACATGTCCTGAAGTCATCATATTGGAACAAATAGAAACAAATGTTAAAGTTTTGGAGACTCTCAGAGAACATCAGGCACCAGCCCTTTGGCATGTATTCCTTTCATGCTGTTTGAGTGCATCTGTGAATCTCAGTTCACCTTTGGCTTTCATACATTCAAGACAGGTTTACTACCTGCTTCCCACTCATTATGTCTAGATTATGTGTTGATTTTTGCAAGCATTGTTGGTGATACCTGCCCAGACTCTTGAGATGATGAAAATTGATCACCCAGGTTACACATCTGTAAAGGAGGGTGGGGATGATGATGTCATTGCAGACCTGGATCTTGGTGTCTTTCCAGAGATTACAATGAATAAAGACACATTGCAGACATTTTCCCAAAGGAGGCATTTATGTAACCAGGTACTGTGCTGGATCTCCTCATCAATGTTCACTCTCTAAGAGAGATGGCCACCAACTTAGGGGAAGTACTCTGTTACTTCCAGGATATTTCCCTTGATGATAATTTGGGGAAGGGGATGGGGATCACATTTGTGACTTGGGGCAAACTAATAGAGCAATTTAGTCTTCTTTAGGTTGAGAGAGAAGCTTGATGTTCAGTAGGCTTCTCCAGAGAGATCCAGCATGGTCTTCAGTGTACACAAGGATGGTGCAGTTGTCAGTATATTGAAAATCAAGGATATTTTTTGAGTATTTTAGTCTCTGAGCAAAAAAGGCCCAGACTGAAGAGCCCTCTATCCATTTAGTATTCTATGTCAATTCCAGAAGGCAGGCAATTCCTAATGAGAACTAAAATGACAGTAAAAAATATGGAGAACAGAGTTGGGGTCACTGATGGACTCTTGTTTGGCCCCAGTTTGGATGACAAATGGATCTGTCTCTGATCCATTACACAGGATGGTTGCTGTCATGTGGTCTTTAAGAAACCTCAGGACCTCGATTTATTTTTCCAAACATGCACGTCTGGCCAGTACTTTCCACAAAGCTTCATAATTGATGGAATCAAAGGCCTTAATGAGGTCAATGCAGGCCACATGCAGGTCCTGATACATTCTTTGGACCTGGTGGGCAACAAAGATCATGTCAGTTTCCACATGGAATGGCTAGAAACCAAGCTGAGATTCTGGCAGGACTTCCTCAGCAAGGGGCAGAAGACAGTTCAGGAAGATACAGGCAAGGATTGTTCCTGCTGTGGAAAGGAGGGTGATGCCTCAATAGTTCTCACTCACTACCTCCTTTCTTGAAAATAGTCAGGATGTTGATATTCCTCAGGCCCTCAGGGATCTCTTCATTGTTGCAAATTAAAAAAATAAATGTGTGCAGTCTCAGTACCACTTTCTGGCTTCCAGCCTTGTAGATGTCAGCAAGTATGCCATATAGTCCGGTAGCCTTGTTCTTGGTTTTGCTGATGCCAGACTTCTAGGATAGAAGGGTTAATGCAATATCCCCTTCCAGGATGTTGGGGGATGGGCTAGATGGTGGTATCCACCATAGTTGACTCGTGGTTCAGGAGTGGCTCAAAGTATTCTTTCTATCTAGCTTGGATGGATTCATTGTTTTTGAGGACTGGCGAGCCAACCTGCATTTTCAGGAATGCAGGACCATGGGAAGTTGAGCTGTAAATGGCTTTACCAGGAAGCCAGCAAACAGGGACTGCAAACAGGGGAAGCTGTTTGCAGGAATTTGCTGGAGGCAAGAGGAGGGAGGAGAGAAGCTAGGCACCAGAACTGGCTCTTTGGCTAAGCAAAACTGAATACGATCTCATAGGAATAACGGAGACCTGGTAGGACTCCACCTATGACTGAACCACAGGTATTGGTGACTGTGACGGCGCCGGGCCGTCCCTAGGGACCCAAGAGGGACCCGGGGGGGCGAAGGAAGGTGCAGGAGACTCACCGGGGACGGGAGAACCGGACGGCGA
>JAGPOW010002120.1:833582-848238 GCA_030014935.1 Caiman crocodilus | reverse complement strand
TTTTTTTTTTCCCCCCAGATATTTGCAAATCAAGGGAAGTGATTCTTCCACTCTATTCAGCACTGGTGAGACCTCACCTGGATTCCTGTGTTAATTTTTGAGTCCCACATGTGAGTAAAAAATGGTCAGGGGCCTGGAAGACAAGACTTATGAGGAAAGGTTGAAAGAACTAGGGTTATTTATCTTGGGGAAAAAAAGGCTAAGGGGGAAAATTGACAGCACTCTTCAAATACCTAAAGGATGATTATAAAGAGGATGGAGATGGGCTTTTCTCTGTGGCCGGAGGGGAAGCAGTAGCAGAAACAACATTAAAATGCAGCAGGGGAAAGTTAGGCTGGAAATTAGAGGGTACTTTCTGACTGCTGCAGCTCAGAGTCCCCATACAATGACTTCAGCAATCCCTGCCGCATGAGCTTTCTAGGGGTCACCTTTCTGGCACCCCCTCTAAGGTTAATGCCTCACTTCTCATCCCCTCCAAGTTATATTCCTGTGAGAAGCTGTAAGTTCTGATGACCATCTCTTTGCACAAGATTATCATAAGGCGCTGGTAATCGCAAGATTACACAAGAGATCTTCCATATTTAATATATTCACCAAGATCAAGTTAGATCAGGAAAATGAGGGAAGGATATATGGTCACATATGAGAAACAAGTTGTTTGTTATCTGGAGGCCATTTGCATCATGAAAGCATGCAAGATCAACTGTATTCAGAACCCAGTTGAGGAAAAAGAGACTAGTGGTCAGAGGGGTGTGGCAGCCAGAGTAAACCTTTGTTTCAGAGTATATGGTGCACAGGAACAGGTTCCAACTCTGGTAGATTCCCTGGCAAGTGGATGAATACCTTTTCAGCAAACGTGAACCTATAATAAATTCTCAGAAAAAAAAATTAGCAATTATGAGGCACCCAGATTTCATTCCAGGCAGCTCAGCTATCATTAGTCAAGTATGAAAATGTAATCCCACCATAGCTGAAAGCAGTCCACTGATTTTCTGTTAGACACTCATTATATTATTACTGCAAGGGATAGATTAGTAAGTCAATCACTAAAACCAATTGTTTCTTCATTAGAAGCAGAACAAAAGCCAGTTGCATTTAGGTAAGGAATTGTTTTAGCTTTGTAATTTCAGTGGTAGGATAAATAGTGGTTTCCTGTTTCATCCCAAATTCCCAGGGTGAATTTAGACACCTTAAACAAGTCATAATGGGTGCCTCTAGATGTTCCAGGAGGCTGCTTCAATGCGCTTTAATTATAGTATGTCAAAGTAGACTCGATTAATTGAATCTGTTGTAGCATGTTAATTAGCACACTTCAGCCAGCCTCTGCATCTCATGTATTAGCATCTCTGTACTTCAAAGTGGCAGCAGGGGTGCTTTAACTAAAGCTCTTTTGACAAGTTTTAGTTAACACTTCTGAGTTTATGTATACACCACGATTTTTGAACTTGCATATGTTGCAAGTGTGAGGCTGTTTGCATGAACAGGATTTCTCAGTGCTTCAAAAGTCTTTCTTGTGAATTGAACTACAAGTCCTTGGATGTAGTTTAATATGGCTTGCTGGGAATTGAAGCATTGTGTCCATGGATTTGTTGTGTGCAAACACAAAGGCACTCAAAGACGTGTAATGAGCCTCTTTGTCCATCAGATGGTGCTGGGACTTTTTTGTAGTTAGTTCACCCCTTCAAATTGATTTTGATTTTGAATTGTTTCCACTTTTGTTTCTTGTGTGGCTTTTTCATTTCTTTTATTGTTTGCCAGCTCCCTACTTCCACAGCTGCATGGCAGGTCATGGGCATGGGGTGAGTGGGGGGGCCCAGGTTGGGGAGCAGTGCTGAACCATCTCTCTCTCCTGCAGTGTCAGCCAGGGACCCAACTTAATTTGTTTGTAAACCTAGTGTGTGTAAACACAGATGTGATGCTCCAAACGAAACAAGCTTAAATTTTATAAACATTAATTTAATGAGGATTAAAGCCCATAGTGTGTACAGATGTGCCATTTTGAAGCACGGGGATTCTGATGCACAAGATGCTGTTGAACTTTAATTAGGGTGACTCTTGGAGCTGCTGTAATTAAACCACCCCCTACTCCCACCCCTGGGGCATACGTTAAAACACACTCAGGACCAAATTTCAAAAGCTGTGATGCTCTGAAGGAGTCCGATAGATGACTAAGATGGGCTCTCAGAATCCCCTTAATAACTTAATTCTTGTTGCTTTCCATGCTCTGTACCTTTAAAAATCCCACCCTTTTTGCCTCACTTTCCTAAGCGTATAGTGACAAATTATGAGATGCTCAAATAGTATCACAACAGGGACCATTTTCCCCAGATGGTCATCCCAGATATACCCGTGTAACATCTGCAGGTATTATAGGGCTTGCTAGTACTGCCCTGCGCTCATCTGGCTACAGGTGGCGACAGGGTAGACCTTGGCTCTGGATTACCAGGTCTGCCAGGACGTGTATCTTACGTTTTCTCATCTGCCATGGCTTTAATGACCTGTATATTCCTGGGAGGCAATGCCCACAGTGCTCCTGCCTGGTCTTGATCCCTGTGTCTTCTGTGGGGCTCCAAGCCTCCCCTTTACCCCAGCCTAGCCTCTCCAGATGGTGTTTTACAATATTCTTCTGCAGCCAGGTTGCAGTGCTGCCTGTTGTAACCTTACTTGCACCTGCCCCAGGGTGTCCCACTGTCTCTTTTGGGTATACCTTTCCAGGGGCTGGTGCTCAAAAAATTAAAATAAACAGCAAAAAGAAATCACAGAAAAACTCTGGCTGCTTCTCAGCCTTCTTGTCAGGCTCCGGCAATGTCCCCTTTTCTCGTGATCAGGTGCTCGACCTCCCAATCACCGTAATGCAGGCAAACAGTCTCTTAGTCCATTCTTTCCTGTGTGCTAGCCTACCCTGCACCCCTATGACCGTTCACAGTCTTTGGGGTTTCCCCCCGTGCAGGAACGCTCTACCTGCTCCGGATCCTCTGTTGGAAAACTCCAGTCTGTAGAGTCTCTCAGGCCCTGTGGACTCCCTCCTCCTGGATCCTCAGCTGCGGCTCCACTCTGGAGATTACCACTAGCCGCTTGTTTGCAGGCCTCCACCTGCCTCGGTCACTCCTGCAGCCTTCCTCTGGCGCATTTCACAGTTCCTGCCTGGCGAGACGCTCAGCTGCTCCTCTCTCCCTGTGGCCTGCAGGGAGCTGCCCCCCTCTGCCCCTCTCCGGGGCCGGAAATACCTCTGAGCAGCCTCCTTCTGCCAACCCTGAGCAAAATGCTGCTCTGGAAATGGGGTGGGTATTTTCCTTCCTTCCCGGGCTGCAGCTGCAGCCCTGCCGGCCCTCCGTGCTATAAGTTCTGTCTTGCCCCTTCACAACCTGAATATTGTCTTTTCATGGGCAGATAACTTAGAAGAGAAGGCTAAAAAGTGTTTCGACAGGACAGAAATTATACACGGGTGTGTTTTTACCTAAGCTCTTGAACTGTTACGTGGACCAGTCCTTGAATGGGAAGAGCTGACTGGTCGTGTGGGACGGGCTCTTTTGTCTTCCGTCTACCGGCTGAATAGATTTGCATAAGCTAAAATGGGACTAATAATAAGTAAACAGAGTTTGTACCTGATCTCTTGAAGAAAGACACAGATTTTTGAAACCTCTGACCTCAAAAATCCCAACTAAAAAAGGTTTTATTTCATCAACATATTAAAATACCAATCTTACGTCTTCCTTTTAGCCTGCCGATGGTTAGAAACAGCCATTGTTTACTCTAGTGACCTCACCATTTCCATGGGTCTTGATCACACAGGGAGCAAAAGGAAATGTTTTTATCTAAGCTGCACCCTCTACCTGAAAATCTGTGATATTACTTAAGGCTGTTTCTACAAAAGTTTCCTGGCACTCTCAAGCGTGCTGTGCTCCTCCCATTCGTGATTCTTACACCAAATCCAGAAATAAGTTTTTGAGGCTGGGCTTTAGGGGACTCCTACTTTCAATCTTGCTTATGCTAGCCTTGGGGCTGGTAGCAGGAGACGCATTCAGTACAACCGCATCAGCTTTTTCCTAGTTTTGGCACTTACAGAGCCAGAGTGGGAGGCTGAGCTCTGCTGAGAATATAAGGCACTGGCGAAGTAGTATAGAGAGACCCTGAAAGCTATCCATTTTCCCTACCCTTACCCCATTTCATTTGCTGTTTGTGATTCCCAGCCAACAGCTGCTAGCATGGAGTGCCAAAACTAATTCTTTCTGGTGTTGCTTCTTTTTCCTTCCCAAAATGGTATTTCTACTTCACCTCTATCACCTCAGTGGGCTCATCACACACATGAAATTAATGTGACACAATAAACACTAGTTTAATGCTCCTGGGAGCCATGTCTTTGCAGCTACCCTGGCCTGCAACATGTTGAGCTAGGTCAGAGCAGGCCTGAGGGGTCAGCCTGCCAGCCCCAGGCTGCTCTGACCCAGCTTATGCTGTGGAGGGGCTCACTGGGGCACGAGGGTCCTCCAGCATTGGGCTTGCTGGCAGGTAGTACCGCTCTGAAGCAGCCCCATGCCTAGGGTGAGCACCTTTTCAAAATGCAAAGGCAGGACACGTGCTGTCCCAGAATTATTCAGCCCAGGACCTGATATTTATAATTTAGGCCTGTCCTGTCCAATTAAGGATGGATGGTCACCCTACTTGTGCCCCGGTCACCCTACTTGTGCCCCAGCCACCCCAGTCAACATCTACATGTGTGCTGCTGGTCACTAAAAGAACACTACCATAGCATAGTAGTTGTTTTTACAAGTACTAACCTACGGCAAGTGTTAATTAGTTTCCTGTGGCCTAATAGGGCTGCATGTGTAGATGCTGAGACTCTACCGCAGAGTCAATTAGGCAGCTCTGCAGTAAGTGTCTCATATAGATGTGCCTACTGTCTATCAAATTTGACCCATGTTCAGGGTTAATGCCCTAAGAATGATATCCCTGCTGTGAAATCCTGTCTGTCATGCAAATAACTCTCACCAATACCAGGAGCAAACAGTTAATTTCTTATCCCAGTTTGAGGTTTAAAACACATTGCAGGGGACTGAGCCAAACATCTTCCATTAAATTTAATGGGGTGGTGAGGAAATAAGACCCTGGTTTAATAAGGAACAATTTAACACTCCTTTTTCCTTTGAAACAGTGACTGGTTGTGCTGAGTGTGTGTAACACATTATAATGACTGTAGATGATAAATTGCTCTTCCTTCAAAGGATAATAAAATAAGAATCTAAGCCATGAATGACTAAGAAATGTAAGTGCTTGCTCTAAGGTTCTCTTTGCTCTAAGTAAATTGGGAAATGTTTATATACAAAAGGGCCAAAAACAAGGAAATTAGGTATTTAGCGCTCTTACAAAGATTGTCATACACAAATCTGTTCTCAGAAAGTATCAATGATTCCTTCCAGTGGAACAAAGTCAGTCTGGGGAAGCAAAAGAGTGGAGAGGCGTCCATTCTAATATCGTATTTTATTGCATTATTCGGCCCTATAGCATAGCAGCATGACAGAGATGCAATGTTTGCAATCCCTGGGTATGATTTTCACAAGGCGGAGAATTAATAAACTAATAAACAAAATCAGCGTCTCTGACAGCTTAGGGCAGCCAAGGTGGAACATGCAGCTTTCAAACAGCTTTCAGCATAGTAGAGGAGACTATCTAGGTGTTTTCCTTGGCTCCAATACTGCAAGAAGCCCAAGGAAAGGGCTTAAGTCACATGGAACAACAAAACAAACGATTCAGCTATTTCTGTCACAGAGCGCTGGCCCCTACAAGCCTGGAGGACAGAGGAAGTTGAAAGCACGAGACTAGAGAGGGCCCTGTATAAGGCTAGATTTTCTTTGCATCTGACACAGGTGCAAAACCGAGAATGCTTACTTGGAGGAGACCTGTGGTCAACATTAGTGCCTTCTGCAGTTCCTCTGATTTCCCTGTTATCTTCCTTGTTCACTACTTTATTTTATCCCGTATAATACAGCCCTGAATTTAGTACACATCCCATTTTGAGGAGTGCCCAAGAAGGAAAAAAAGATCTTACTTTTGGAGTATGAGTAGGTATCTGAGGTCTGGGATCTTGGGGGTTGGAGGGCTGTGCTTCAGGATTAGGAGCTTGGGGATGGGAGCCACACACCAGGTTTGGGGTCTTCGGGCTTGAGAGTTGTTTGGGGGTTTGGGGATGAATGCTGGCCCTGAAACTGTAGGCCAGTGCCGGATGTAGCAATACCAGTCATGGGTGGGCCCAACCTGATACACAGCCCTGGGGCTGGATCTATGCCTGACCAGCGTATGCCCCCAGGGCCAGTGTGTAGTCCTGAACTTATAAAGTAGGTTTCTACCTACTGTGTGGCTCTGGAGCTAGTGCAGTAGATCAGAGTTGGCATATTGGGTCTGGGCCCATGTGCCAGGTCAGACTTGGTACACCAAGTCCAATCATGGGCTAAATCCATTTGCCAGCCCAGACTGGCACATGAATGGGGAAGGGCCTTCATGGGTCCAGAAATTTAATGACAGAGGGCAGGGGATTAAGGGAAGAGCAGCGATATTAATTGCCATGGCTCTTGCAGTGCTTCCATTTCTGCCTCCCCTCCTGCATTATTGAGGCCTGAGGTTAATGTGGGCATATGGCTGAGATGGACCATACGGTAGTGGATGCATGGCCCTTTGTTCAAAGTGTTAGTATTTCTAACACTTTGATGCTGAGGAATATAGCTTGAAGAAAAGGAAAATCAAAGTTAAAAATAAATGGTCAAACTCTTAAAGCACTTTATTCACTTGAATGGGACACAAATGACTTGATTACATGCATTTATAAAATAGAGTTGCAAAGTTTAGTACCATTAGTGGAATGCAGCAGTTATCTTTTGTAAAATGGAAGAAAAATAGGTTTTTTGTGTAATGGTTGGACTTGCAAGTGCATTTTGTACAGAAAGTATGAAATTTGAACTTGGCTCCAAAAAAAGAAATAAAGTGATGGCTTTATTCAGTGTAGTGGAAAAGCATTACAAAGATAAAATTACATATCCTGGGTATTTATCTTTAAAAGCAGACTGCTACCTAAAATGATACAGAGATCATAGCTACAGAAATAACTGTATTTATAGGAAAACTGGATTTTAATGCATCATTATTTCTGGTTGACACTATTATACACTTAGTCACTGACTACCGTGAAAAAGAATCTTCTGCTGGATACTGAAGCACGTCTGTAAATAACTCATTCTTACATTTAAAAAAAAATTCTTGCAGGTTATTTTCTTTTTAAGACTTTAGTCAAGTTTTGTTGGGCAATGCTCCATGTTCATCACTTAACCATCCACCTTCTTTGCCAGATGGTAGACCTTCAGTCATATTCAATACCTACTTATGAGTCAGCAACAGCTCAGTCAAATGAGAATTAAACGTTTGCAAGAATGAAATGCAGGTTTTCCAATGAGCTGCAAATACACAAGGAATGTGTAGGATCATCTTGTTTGTTTTCTGCAAACAATATTAAGAGAGATGCTCCCCATCCAGATGCTGCTTTCAGAGTAAAGCCATGTCTTCTGCCTTCCTGTTGTATAGATGTTTGCCATTTTGTAACCATTATTGTGATTTTTCTTACAAGCATCTGATGTGCCCTGAAAAATGTAAACCTAATATGATTCATATTATTGCAGTGCCTGCTATTTAAAATGAAAAACATTTTTATATTAAGTATTATAGCAGCTATTTTTCTTTTCTAAATGTTTTGACTGCTGTACACTTCCATAGTGTCCAAACAATTGTGTATGTGGATTCCAGTGTAAGGAACTGGGGCATAGGTGGGCTTGCCTAATGGTTAGACCACTGATAGAAAGCAGGGCCCGAGGCCAGGTCAAAGGATAGGAGCCCTATACTAAAGCCAAAGGGAGATCCTAAAGCAAAGTCCACGACACAGTCCAAGGTCAGGATTCAGGGGTCAGATGCGAAGTACCGATCTTGGGGGTAATCAGCAGGGCAAAGTCCAGAAACAGAGCCAAACTAGGGTCACAATTGCAGGGAAATCCAAAGCTGGAGTCCAGAAATGAGTCAAAAACCAGGGTCAGGGAGCAAGAGACTTGCCTCAGCAGAACTGTTGGCAGGCCTGCAGACCTGAGGCCCCGGCTGGTGCTAAATGGTCAGGTGGTGCTCCCAGCATCCGGTCAGGGTGCTTGCTGCTCCTAAACTGGGATAGAGTTCATTACCTGGGCTTGCTGCAGGTGTGGCGGCTGTAGTACTTGGTTCAGGCTGGCCTGTCTGATCAGAGTCCAAGCATTGCCATCCAAGCATTGGTTTTAGCAGATAATCCTGCTCCTAAAAATGTAGTATGAATAGACATCCTGGCTATTAAACAGATCTCCCACCTTTCCTCAGTACTTTAAAGTGTCTTGTACAAGGGGGAGCAAACTACAGTGTAACATCCCTGGAAGATGACACCTGTTATGCTGCCTCAGATTGCTGTTAATTTCCTCATCAATCACTCCTTTTGCAGTAGATTATTGAGTCTGAGCTTCTTCTGTATATTTTGTCTATTCTAGTACTCGTCTCATCTACTATCTTCATTGCTGGGTTGCCATTTTGTAAATGGGCATGATCCAAGGGTGGATCTAGGATTTGGAAAAGGGGGGTACAGAGGGTGTGACACATCGCAGACAAACACAGCACCTATTTTTACCCAGTTAAAGAGAAACTTGAAACTTTACTAATATGGTTGCAGTCTGTTGTTCAATTTAAGAACAAAGCAAAAACCAATATAAGTATTGGAATATGCACTCATTTGCTAGAGTATATAATAACAGTTAAAAAACACAACCCACTAGGCAAAAAAACAGTAAAAAGAGATGGTGTTATTAGTCCCTGAGTCATTCTAGTTAAATGTATGCCTCCCATTCAGTTTCATAAAACAGCTATCTAGCCCTCTTAAGCATCCTGACAGTGACTCTAATCTAATACTTCACTGTCAGTTATTTCTACACCTGAGAGGTCTAAAGGAAAAAACAATCAGGCTCGTAGACAGAAGTGATATCTTTTATTAGGCCAACAGGATTTTTGCAAAAAAAAATGTTTTTTTCTCTAGACCAACATGGCTACAACCTAGATACCTGAAACATGGAAGATGTAACATTTTAGCAGACTTTTTAAAATGAAATCTTCATATTTTCCCAAGCAGGAAGCAGCTTTGACCACCTGAAACCTGAGATCCTGCTCCTGCCCTTGTCTAAGGTAATTTGCATCACCACAGCCTCACAGGAGAGCTGAGACTCCTTACCAGCTAAGAACTGCTGCCCACAGGGCTTTTTCATCTATTGACGCCTCTGAAATCCTGTGAAATATGAACTTCCATTTCTACTCAAGAAAACTTTTACAGTCTTTTCTCTGATGCCTGATGAAGGGTGTTTTTACCCAAAAGCTTGCAATTAAGTAATTTTTTTTGCAAAAATCTTGCTGGTCTAATAAAAGATATCACCTCTGTCCATGATCCCTGAATATTATGTTGCAAAGTATTAGGTTAGAGAGCGATATAGGTGTATAATGGGGAAGCACTTGAACAATATGACTATCAGAGATTCACACAGTCTTGATGAATCTTTGAAACCTCCTGGGTCTCTCAATTTACCTGGAAATCTGAATGCTTGAGACTAGCAATGCTTGCTGTTTCTGTGCTAATTGCTTATTCAAAACCAGGTTTTCTCCTGTTATTTTGATACTCCTGTTTTTTGGGATCTTACCAAACCTCAGAGTGCAGAGAGATATAAAATTTTAAAAATCCCAAACTAAATTAAGAAGATTGCATATTTGTTACAACCAGTTGGGGTGTTTTTAAATTAACCGACTGCTTCTGTACTTTATGAAAAAAAACCAATGGTTTTTGCATCCTTTGACCTCTCTGTGCCCCTTTTCTTGTTGAAGTCCTGCCAATGGTTAAGATTCTTGCATGAATCGTGTGCTACACAAGCAGGTGAATGATGCTTCTGCTTGCACATGTGCATTCTCTCTCTCAAAGGGGTTTTTAGCTGTCAGGATGAGAGAGAAACATCTAAAAGATGAGATGTGAGTGTGTCTAATAGCTCAGAAACCAGAATTAACATAAAAGAACCCCAACGTGTTTAAAATCTCATATTTTTTAAGCCAGTCTAATGAGAGAGCTACTGGGGAATACGTGGACTGGTTTTGTACTGCTGTTATCTGTGGAGTCATATTTTTTATTTCAATGACTCTGGGGCACATGGTGGGGAAAACCTTAACCTTCTTTCCTTGGAGCACATCTCACTTAGGACCTGTGCTGCCTTTAGCTTCTCTGCTCTGGGTAAAAGGTCTTGCCTCAAAAGGGATGCAGAAGAAATGTGAATGCTGTAAGCAGCAGTAACTTCAAACAAAGCCGCAGGCTGTGATGGGAGAATGCCACAGATTAAACACACCTCAGGTCCTACCTCTTTTTACTCCCCATGCCTGTCACAAAATCCTGAGCCCCCAGAGTGGTAGATGCCACAACACAGAGAATATTTAGTTTTTATTCTTTGATATTAATGTATTTTACTGGGATTTTTAACTAATTGCTTTAATCTCCTCTGTTCCTTGGTGCCTTCTCTAGTTTTCTTTGAACCTAAAAGAACAGGTCAAGTTCAGCCTTGCCTGAGGCCTAGGTCAAGGATCTTGCATCTTTCTGAATCAATTTACCCCATGTCATGTGGACTAATTTTATTCAGAGAATTTAAATACATGCCAGGAGCTTTGTAAATAAGTAAGACACATTCTCTCTGATGGTGAAACGAAATATGGAGTAGGTGGAAGCTGAATGCTTATAAATGAAAAGGAGTTGTGCAGAGTGGGGTCTGATCCAACTCCCACTGTAAGTCAATGGAAGCTTTTCTATTGACTTGAACAGTAGTTTGGCCATAGTCTGACTTGGGCTGCTTAGTGTGGACCCTGCTAGTTTAACAAGACATTGAACAATGACCTAACTTGGCTTCCTGTGAAAAGTTTTGTCAATGACTCTCCAGGAAAGCCAGTGCTGATAACTCTTGAAAATCCCACCATGCATTTGCTTGTTTGCTTTTAATTTTCCCTTAATCTGTTTTTTTTCTTCTGTTGCCAACTAATTTCCCATTCTCTAGCTAGTTCAAAGCTTGTATGCTATTGCATTGGCAATTCATTTGGCTTTGCCATTTGCTTTTAAAAAGAAAAGCCCTTTCAAGGAGGCAGAATAAGAACACGCCTTATGTCCCCAGCAGAATTGAGTTGTCTGAAACCTGACTTAAAAAGTTACTGCAGCAAATCCTAGGTACTTAGCTATAATAGTGTCTTGACCTCCTCTGTTCGTTCCCTGCATGATTAAAATACAAGGGACTATTGGCAAACACGTCTTACAAGTTAATGCTCAGGAAACTGAAACAGACAGAGAGAATTCATTTGGTTTCAGCAAGGACCAATCTATTGTATTTAGTGACTGAAGCTGTGGGGAAGCTGCTTTTGGAAAGATAGAATTAACCATGGACTGCACTGCAGTGGTTTACTTCTCGGGTGCAGGTACAAGCGATAACTGAAGTAGGTTCTTACTCTGTTCAAAGCGCTGTACCGGCAATGTTGAGTGGCCGATGGGGAATTGCTAATGGAGGAAAATAGCTTCTCCAGTACTCAAATGTGTATTAGTTACCACTGCTCCTCCAATGGACAAAGGAACTGACTCGAGTCTCCGAAATCCACGGTGAATGTTTTAACCATTAAGCTGTTTAATACTGCTGCCACAATCCTCTCCATCTCTCCAGCTATGGTTTAAAAGAACCCAGCTCCCTCTGGGTTTTTCAGAGAAAGGGCTTTGAATCATTCCCACAAGGGGAGCGTGCTGGTTTGCGAATCCTGAGTTGTGCCTCACTGCAGCCGGCAGTAAGGCTGTTAAGTTCTTGAGGGGAGTGGGGCATGAGATACACAACTGTTTCCATTTGTGTAGCTATGTGGCTTCACCCTCAGTGTGGTGTCTTTTGTCGATTCCACTTTGTGCCAAACCCTTCACAGGCATTGTCTGGGAAGCCCAGTTTCCTTACTGGGTGTTACAAGCTCCAGCAGGCAACTAGACACCCAAAGTCGGGTATTGTAATTCTCAGGTTTGTAACATGAGTGGTGTTATAGGACAGGGTAAAGAGGAACCTTCCCCATGACTGGGCCATGCCAGGCTGGGCTGCAGGGGCATGAAAATGGTGCGGGTAGAGTGTGCTGAGTAGCCTTTAGTCTTTAGAGCAATGGGAGCCACCCCCACCCCCACCCCACAAGCTGCAGCTCGCCTCACCTCAGCTGGGCAGCACTTGCCCCTGCCCCCTCCCTCAACGCAGGGGGTGTTGATTTTCCCCACCAAACCCCTTTCCTCCTCCCTGCCCTTGCATCACAATGGACTTACTAACCAATGGTAGCTGTATCAGATACCAGATTGGTATTAAATATTGGCTATTGCTATGGGCCCCCAGAATCTCTATTGGTGCACCCCTACCCATAAGGCTATCCTTCCTAGACACCACAGTCATCTCCCCACGAAACATATACCCACCAACTGTTCTGTGACAGCACCCAAGACTGCAAGCCCCTGAACAGCATCACACATCAATCCTTAGGGAGCTGTAGCAATGCCAAGCTCCAGGATCTAACCACAGCCTACCATCCTACGGCACCAGAGTCTCACAGGGATGGAGCTCTGAGCTAGACTCCCAGACCCCATTGTCTTCCCCAACTTTACTTGAGACATGCAGCAGAGCAAGTTCAGTTCCCAGGGCCATGGACCTGAGTGCCAGGATCACCCTGACCATAGCAATTGTTTTTAATACAATGCTTTCTTCTTCAGGTCATAAAAATTTGTTGTATTTAAAAGCTTGGCTAAGTCCATCCCAACCATGCAATTGGTACAATAAAATATATCACCTATAGGAATCCTTGCCTCTGAAAAGAGTATCCATTTTCTTGGTTGGAGCTCATAGATAGAAGTCCAAATACTGCTATATATAAAGATGTAATGAGCTCATTGCTGAGGCAGCAAAGCCACTTCCCTTGGCCACTGCCCAGGGCTCACTTTGTTGCCCCCTTTAGCCTCTCAGGTTCCCACCCTGTTATCTTTTCTGCCAAACCTTGATGTTATAAATTGACAGAGATGCTGCCCCTAAAGGGCAAAGGGGGTTAGGATGGTAGACCCTTGTCTGGGTTGAGACATACCCTGGCTTTGTCCCCACCTTACTCTGGCTGAGCCTCTTGGCTGGGCTCCACTATCCTAGGACCACGCAAACCTGGGCCTCACCTCTGCCCTACCCCCCCCCCCCCGGCTTGCAGCGCCTTGGCTCCTGGTTTCACCCCCATGCGCTCTGGACTTGTGCCCTAGTCTTTGCCCTCTTCTATCTCTGCCCTCTGTCGTACAGTAACAGTCTTTCTTTAAGGTGTGGGATCCTGCACCCATGCAGACCCCTAGGTCACAGCACCAGGAGAGGGTTTACACTGAGGGGTCCCTATTGTGTCCCCATGGCCTTCAATCCACCCCTTTCAACCACACCTATTTCTCTGATATAAATAAAAAACAAACAAAAAAAAAAGTATATCCACTCTAAAACAAAAGGTTCCCATCATGGGGTTAATTTTGCTCTCTGGAGGCTCTACCTCAAAGGCCTGAGGCACTTACCCTTTCCTGCCTGAGATACTGGGTTTCTTCCAAGTCTTCTGAAGCTCAGAATCCTTCCTATGGGCCTCCCCAGCCTGGCTCAGGCCTTATTCTTATAAGTCTTTTCCTGGGTCACTTGACCCTTCACTTCCACCTCCAGACCTGCCAGTCACTGCTGATGCCTGGGGTGGGCAGCATTTTATTCCAGGGCTTTTTGCCCACATTAGTGTGTCCCAGGGCAGCACTTAGTTACCCCTGAGCTTCCTCTCCTCCTTAGTAATGGGGTAGAAGCGGCACTGCAAAGGGAGAGTCTCTGTTTCTTCGTTCAGGGGGAAGACACTCAGGACAGGTGTTTGCCATGCCAGCTTTGGAGTGATTATGCAATTTGTTTATATTCTTAAACATATGAATGTGCTCAGTATAAACTGAATTTTTACAGAAGCCTTAGCAGAGTTGGCCTTTTTCTTCAGTGCTTTAACAGACATTATGAGTACCACTGTTTCTGTGGAAAAGAACTTGACGTCCATCTTTGAGGACGGTGATGCAACCTACGTGCTACTACCTGGAGGAGTTATATAATGCAGCTCTGTATAGTATAGTGGATTGGGGTCACAGATGCATTTATGATGCATAATAGAATCGTGCTACTTGTCCCTCCATATATCATGCCTGACAGAGATTGCCATGTGACTTGGTAATGTATGTGCTATATTTTATGGAAATTTATCCAGAAAAATATGTATTTGATCTGTAAGTAAGAGTAGAAATCTGCATATTTAGTAGGGCTGTGCAAAGCTTTGGATCATGATTCAGAGATGATTTTAATGATTTGGAAGCTGAATCTACAAATCCAAAATGAATTTGGATTTCAAATTCAAAATCAAATTCAAAATCATTGGATTTCAAATTCATTCAAATTCCGCCCTGGAGGAGGAGGAAGGAGAGGAAGATACCAGGGAGGAGACTCTGCACACCCAATGTCCTGTGCAGGCGGAGAGAGTCAAGAGGCCTAAGAGGAGG
>JAGPOW010002120.1:819127-833482 GCA_030014935.1 Caiman crocodilus | reverse complement strand
GTCATCTGACCCCGGTGCTCTTTCCTGCCAAGGCAGGGGGTCGGACTAGATGATCTGCCCAGGTCCCTTCCGACTCTAGCTACTATGATACTATGAATTGCTGGAAGGTTTAGGCTTTCCAAATTGATTCAGAGCTTCCAAATCGCTTCGGAAAAGATTCAGAGCCAACACAGTGATTCAGCCATAGTGAATAATGGGGAAACAATTAAATATCTTTAATGGTGTTGTCTTTTAGCTGACTTAGATGAAACTTGCAGGGATGGTATCCCCTGCTGAGAGCACAAAAAATGCCAAGTTTTAAGGAGACAGGTGCAGGGTTTTCTGGGAAACCATATCTTATAGTCCTGAAAGCAAAATGTATGTCGTGTGTGTGTTTGACCCCTCTCCATCTGGTGAGTCTCTATGGGCTTTTCTGGGGCAACCACTCCTCCCCACTGGCCAGCTCTGCCATCTATTCTTAGCTCTCTTCTCCATCCCTCATTGCAGTCACGCTTGTGCCTGGCATGCTGCCTTTTTATCCCCTTCAAGGGTTACACCACCAGATCAGAAACAGACCACGCATAGAAAAGGAATTAATTCCATCTCTGGTCTGGCTCTTCACCTCACTTCTGGGCAGAGGCAGGGCAAGCCTCTTCTCCCTATCACTAGATTGGTGGGGAGGGGGAAAAAAACCCACCTATTGCCTTGCTTTTTTGCTGAAGCCGGTGCATTGGGCTGCCACCAGCAAGCCCGCCACACAATTTTTACACAAATTGAATTTCACACAGTATCCTGTAGGAGTTGAATCATCCTAATTCCTCCTACTGGTTCCTTACCATCCTGAACAACTTGCTATGTATCCTGTCTCTAGTGAGTTCTTTTTGAGTCAGTGAATCTCTGCTTGGAAGATCCCTAACTTTGCCATTCCTTCTACTCTGACTTCGCACTAAGTTGCTATGACACTTCTTTTGCTGATAAATATTACGGCTTTCTTCTCTGTCGGGATCTAATTTTGAGACCTGAGTTCTGTTTGTCATTAAACTAGTAGGATGTTATACAGAGAGCCCTGGGACCCCCATGGATCCCCAAGAAGACCACGCTGGACCCCAACCCTGACCCCTAATGCAGCCTGAAGGTAGGTGGGGCCTATGATGAGAGGGGAGTAGTCCAGCTGTGGGGCAGCTGAGAGGAGCCAAGGAGGGTCATGCCCCACAGGGAGCCATGCAACCTGAGCCTCATGAACAGAACACACAAACAGGTGCACTTCTAGGCCCAGCATGCGAGTTAGCATGGGAATTTGCAGAAGGGTGCAAGGAGGGGCACAAGGCCCCAGGCAGGGAGCCTGAAAGCAAGGATCTGCACAGTAATAGCCAGATTACTATGAGGACCATGGTGGGAGAGACACATTGCACCCCAATGCTTCCTCTTGCACCTAGACCCCCCTGCTCTGGTACCACTGGAGTCTCCACCCAGATGGAGCCAATGGTTCCAGTTTTTACCCAAATGGAGCCTGCAGTCCCTGCCCTCACCTGGGAAGGACCCACAACCCCAGATTCCACTCAGACAGAGCCCCTGGCTTCTTGTGGAGGCTGCCTGGCACTGGGTCTGGGAGCACTGACACCTCCCCTTGTGGGATGTGCTCAATGATAGAGGCCCTGGGGTGCCAGATAAGGGCGCTCCAGGCAACAGTGCAATGGATGTATGCCATTAAAGATGCAAAGCAGGAACTGGACACCTACCTCCAGGCACTCCACCCTATAGCTTATGACCCCTGGTGGAAATAAAGAACTGCCATGAGGTCCAGCCAGGGGTTGCTTGAATGAGGGTAGTCTCCAGCCCTAGGAGGCACTGCACCAGGAACACCATTCCCCTGGAGCTGCATAACCACTTCAAATAGCTGAGACAATTGAGCTTCCAGCCTCAGCATGTGGGGGAGGAGGGCCACCAGCAACTGCAACCAGAAGAAGACACAGGGTAATCATGGTGGGCGATTCCTTTCTGAGTGGGACAGAGAGCCTGATCTCTCATCCTGACCTCATAGCCCAAGAGGTTTGCTGCCTCCCTGGGACTTGTGTCCATGATGTGACTGAGAGGATCCCCAAACTCATCCAGCCCTTGGACCACTATCCCATGCTACTCATTCCCGTGACCACAAATGACATGGCTTGGAACAAGCCTTACAAGGAGAGGCTGAGGGACATGGGACTCTTCAGCCTGGCAAAGAGTAGGCTCAGGTGGGACTTGTTGGCTGCCTAGAAATATACAAGCGGGGTGCATCAGGATCTGGGATAACACTTGTTCACCAGGACTCCCTAAGGGATAACTAGGTCCAAAGGCCACAAACTTCCAGAAGGCCAATTCAGTCTCAATATAAGAAAGAACTTCTTCACAGTCTGAGTGTACAAGGTCTGCCAGCACCTACTCTGGACTCATTCAAAAGGCTTTTAGATGTTTATCTTGCTGGGATCATCTGATCCCTGCAGACTTCCTGTCTCTGGCAGGAGGGTTGGACTCGATGATCTCCCTTCCAGCCCCTAGTATCTATGAAATCTGTAGTCAGCTGCAAAATACCATTTTTATAGCTGGATTTTGTAAACAGTAAAATTTAGTGTTCAGCAATTTATTTAAATTGAAACCCGAATTTGTCTTTTAAATTTACCCACTTGCTTAATTTTTCTGTATAAACTGAACACAAGCTTAAAAATCTATAAACTCATTCTGCTAATGTGATGCAGTTTCCTTTTGTTTTACTGATTCTATTTTATAATACAGCTTGGTTGAGAGAATGTTAATGGCAGACACCAGCTGCTATGAGGTCATAAAGGGCAACTATACACATTCCCCATGC
The DNA here is from genome assembly GCA_030014935.1 of Caiman crocodilus. Taxonomy (NCBI): domain Eukaryota; kingdom Metazoa; phylum Chordata; order Crocodylia; family Alligatoridae; genus Caiman; species Caiman crocodilus. Next base: position 830,655 of record JAGPOW010002120.1, on the reverse strand, counting down.
CTGTTCCGATGAGTTCTATTTAGCATGCTCTAATGAGCACACTCCAGCAGCCTTGGCATCCTCATGCTTCAAAATGGTGGTGGGGGAACTTTAAGTAAAGCTTGTTCGACAAGCTTTAATTAAAGCATCCCAGCCACCATTTTGAAGTCGTTGTCTTTGGCAGTCCCTTGGATTTGAGGATGACATCTTTCAGGCTTGATGGATCCTCTGGTGACTGAGGAATCCAATTCTAGATACACACGTTCTTTGGCAATGGGGGCACGTCATGTAGGAGAGTGGGATTCACAGCCTTGGGTTGGTCTCCTCCTTCCTCTGCCACCGTTGTTCCACTTTAGTATCGAGTCATTGGGCCTCAAAGTGGTTTGCACCTTGGTGGACCAGGTGACACCAAATTGAGAGATTAGTAGCTTGTTTCTCCCAACTGTTGGTATTGATGTCTCCATGCTTGAAGGCAACATTGAGTGTGTCTTTGTACCATTTCCTTTGGCTGCCCTTTGAGTGTTGGCTGATGAAAAGCTGGGAAAAGAGAATCTGGCAAGGCAGGTGGTTCTCGGACATGACGTTCGAGGACAGGCCAAGTCTCTTAAATGAAGCATTGAAGAGATCTAATGTTGCTTGCACATCCTGTGGATTGTGAGCCATCACTCAGCAACCATCTGCAATCTCCTGTCCATTGGGGTTGATTTCTCAAGAGCAAGGCTTTGATGCTGGTGGACACAGCTTCATGGAGGAGGCTCGCACTGGTCTGGCAGTTCTCCCATTTGATCCCCAAGATTCGATGCAAGCACCACTGATGAACTCTCTCAAGAGTCTTAATGTGTCGTCTGTAGATGGTTCAGGTTTCACTGCAATAAAGGAGGGTGGTCAGCATGGCAGGCTTATAAACCAGGACCTTCATCAACTTCTGAAGGTCTCTATTTTCAAAGAAAGGTTATTGCACCTTGAAGAAGGCAGCACTGATGCAGTTGACCCAGTGCTGGACTTCTTCATCAACGGTAGCCGATTAAGAGAGGTGACTGCCGAGATATGGAAAGTGCTCCATGTACTCCACAGCCTCACTGTCTATGTAGATAGCATGATGGATGTTCAGCTGACCTGGGGAGGGTTGGTGGAGACCCTTCATCTTGTTGACATTCAATGACAGACCAAGTCTCTTAAATGAAGCATTGAAGAGATCTAAGTTTGCTTCCACATCCTGTGCAGAGTGAGCCATCACACAGCAATCATCTGCAAACTGAAGGTTATGGATGTCCTTGGTGGTGAGTTTCGTTTTTGCCCAGAAGCACCCAAGATTGAAAAGCTTCCCATCTGTTCAATACTGGATACTGATACCAGATGGTAGATTTTCTTGCATGAGGTGGAGATGATGGTCAGGTAGATGGTAAACAGGGTAGGGGTGATCATGCAACCTTGTTTAACCTTGGTCCAGATGTGGAAGGCATTGGTTTCAGATCTTCCACTCAGGACAGTGGTAGTCATATCATCATGCAGGTGCCTCAGCATGGTGACAAAATTGGAACAGTTCTTGATTTTACTCCCAACATTTTTTCTTGGCTCTGTCTGGCAATGAAAACTATGTCTTCAGTGCCCCAGGATGGTCAGAAACTGCACTGGGTTCCCAGAAGGATCTCATCAGTGACAGGATGAATGTGGTTCAGGAGGATGCAGGCCACAATTTTAGCTGCAATGGACAGGAGGGAAATCCCCCTGTAGTTCCCACAGTCAGATTTGTCCTCCTTCTTGTCATGATGGTCACATTCTTGAGATCCCCAGGGATGTCCTCTTTGTCCCAAAGGCAGAGCATAAGCTGGTGTAGTTGTGATGTGAGCCAGAAGCCACCAGCATGTTAGACCTCTGAGGGTATACCATCTGGTCCAAAGGCTTCATTGGTTTTCATCTGTGGGATGGCCCACTTCAGCTCTCTGATGTTTTGTGGATCACAAAGGGAATCCACCACAGGGTGTTGCGGGACAGTTTGCAGGACAGTCTTCTCTGATATGGTGGATTCCTGGTTAAGGAGGAATTCAAAATGCTCCTTCCAATGCAAACAGATGGCATCATTGTCCTTGAGAGCCATCCTGTGATTGGAGGGGGTTTTGTCCAATGGAGCAGGGTCTGTGGGTTATCTTGGTAGTCTGGAAGAAGTTACACATGTCATACCAGTCATTGTAGCCCTTCTCCATGCACCAGTTGTTCTTCATGTCATGGATGCATTGTTGGACCTCAGCCTTCAGCTGATGATACAGTGCTGTCTTTTGCTGAGTTTCTGGATGGCTTTGCCAGGTGATGAAGCCTGCATGCCTCCACTCAAGGAGATTGTGGATCTGAGAATCATTGGCATCAGACCATTCCTGGTTCCATTGAGATGTGAACCCAATAGTCTGGGTGCAGGCATCTTGGGCAGCAGCCTTGAGTTGCTCTCAGTGTGCCTGGATGGAGATGCCATCAGCAGTAGGGACTTGCTTTAGTGCACTATACACCTGGGCCTGGAATTCCTCCTGCTGTCCAGGGTCCTTCAGAGCTGTGACATTCATCTGTCTCCAGGCAGCCTTCTGGATCTTCCAGTGTCTTGGTGCCCAGTGGATGTTCATCACTGAGTGTACAAGTTGGTGGTCTGTTTGTCAGTCTTCCGATCCTTTCATGGCCTTCATGACAAGCACATCCCTCAGGTATCTACCTCAGATGAGGATGATGACGTAGTCCAAGAGGTGACCGTACTCTGACCTTGGATGCCTCCACATGGTCTTAAGCTGGTCTTTCTGGTGGAAGACAGAGTTCTTCATGATCAGGCCATGTTGGGTGCATTTGGTCTGGAGCAGGATACCATTGGCATTAGCTTTCTCCATGCTATTCTTGCTGATAGTTCCACTCCAGATTTTGTGGTCACGTCCATCCCGGTCATTGAAGTTGCCCAAGAAAATAACTTTTGTCATCCTTGGGGATGGAGGCAAGAGTGTTGTCAAGATCAGAATAGAACCTTTCCCTGACTTCCTTGTCAAAATCCGGAGTCTGAGTGTATACGCTGATTACAGTGGCATGCTGGTTTAGGCTGAGTGCAAGTGAAGGGTCATCAGCCTTTCATTGACACCTGAAGGGCCCTCAGGGAGCACATCAGTGATCTTGTTCCTGATGGCAAAACCAACTCCATGGATATGGGGGTTGCAGTTTGGTTTCCCTTTCCAGAAGGAGGTGTACCCTTCCCTGACCTCCCGCAGCTGTCCCTCCCTGGCAAGCCAGGTTTTGCTGAGAGCAGCGATGTCTATGTTGTGCCTCACTAGCTCCCAAGCCATGATGACAGTTCATCTTTCCAGGTGATCACTCTTTGAGTTGTTGATGAGTGTTCTCACATTCCAGGTTCTGAAGTTTAGCTTTTTCTTATTTTGATCGCCGGAATGGTGATCCCGCTGGGTGCAGTTTCCCAGCCAGGAGAGATGGGACAGCCTATTTTTGGGGCACCTTTTCTAGCCTCTTCCCCATTGGGTTAAGCAGAGGGTATCCTAAAAAGGACTGCTCAGTCATGGATGTAGCTGCTGAAGGACACCCCTGTCCTGACACAGGTGCCTGATGATGACCACCTTTCATCCACTGCTTGTGTGCAGATTCTTGGCTGGGGGCCTCCAGGTATCACAGCCATGCCCCCGTTGCTAATCCTTCATTGTCACAAGGCTTTTGGACCTGATGGAAGCCTGCATGTAGCATGTTTACAGTGGGGACTCCAGTGCACAGTCAGGCCCACATGTTCTTGGCGGTTGGTGGCCAGGTTCAGTGGCATAGTGAACCATGGCAACTGGGGCTGTTTCTCCATTGCAGCCTTTTTCTTCCTTCACAGCCATTGGGGCCACAGCCTTTCTCTGCCTGCTCCACCATTGAGGACTTCTTGGATCATTCTTTGCCTGGAACCTCCCTCTTAAACTTGCCACCCTGGGTGGCCCTACCAGGAGCATGAGGTCCAGACGGCTTGGCTTTGTGGTCATTTGAACACCCAAGTCTCTTCACCATAACAAGGTGATGATCCTTGGAGAGGACAGTTTTGAAGTATGAGATCCTGAATACGTGAGACTTTGCAGGCACTTTAATTAAAGCAGCTCCTGAGAGCTACTTTAATTAAAACGCTTCCCCCACCCCCACACTGGAGCACATGTAAAGACACTAAGGTTGTAGCGAGTTTCAAATGCTAAATTTGTGATGAAAAGAAGTATGTGAAATTAATTTAAGCAGAACAGCATCTCTTTAACAGAGAAAGACAATGCATTATAGTTCTGGTATGGTATAGTAATCCATTATCTTAATCATGGTATAGTAATGAGAAAAGCTCTTAAAATATTATTCTAAGATAAAACTACTGCTCTTTTCTGTTGGATTAGTCACACTGATCAACATTTTGATCTGAAAAGTTAACATACATACATTGCTAATGGATTTTCTGCTATTGTAGACACGAGAAAGGAAGTATAATCTGGTTTTCTGAAGTTATGAGTACCTTTAAAGAGTAATGCTGCTGTGAGCAAGTGTAACAGAAAACAAGTGGCATCCACTGGAAGATATGAAAAGAAAAACCCAGCATTTTACTGGACGAGGCATTGCATCATGTTGACCCGGCTCACCCAACATCTGTATAGAATGCACACTTCAGTGGGGCTTTTTGGCATTTTTATTTGATGGCTGATTGAATTAGTTATTAGATAACTGTACCAGAAAATCTCACTGAGATGCGTGATCTACAGAGATGGAGATGGTGTGGGAGTTGGGTCAAACTGGCACAATGCCTCTTCTGGGCTTGCACTGCGCTTGGTGTAGCAACGTGCTGAACTGAAAGAAAAGCCCTGTTTTGTTCATGTCTATAAGCAGCCCAGATAGACTAGGGATATTTAGATGACTTTGAACTGCAAGGTGAAATCCTGGCAGGCTTGAATGCCTTCTCTTCATCCAAAGCAGCAAAAATGAGTAACATCCTGTGTATTTTGATATTTGCCCCTGAAATCAATGGAGGTGTTTGTACTCAATAAAGCAGATCTGGCTGGTGGCCAGAATCCATTTCTCAGCAGCCCCTGCTCATGTGGCTGAGGCCATTTTCCATGGAGACCCCTGAAGCAGCCATGCTGTGACAGTGTGAGGCTGGGATTTCTGTGGAGACCAGCCACAGCAGTGCTCGCAGGGTGCGCAGCAGGGCATTGGAGCTGCTCCGGGGCTGGGATCTTGCAGCAGTGACAGCATGGTCTAGAGCTGGGGCAAAGCTGTGATCTACAGTCTGAATGCCCCAGGCAGGGGTATGCAGGCAGCAGATTGTGGCTATGATGCCCATGAACAAAAGCCCCATCTCATGGCCTGAGCAGCTATTACGGTATTTTTAATGTGAACGCTCCTGTGGCATATATAATCACATATACCATTTCCATTCAGCAGCATAGAACTACATTATGTCAATGTATCATTTATTACTATTGTCCACCCAAAAAGTACAATTGCATCAATAGTTGCTCTGGATCCACTTATACACAGTGAGAAATAGTACAGGATAAGGTTGTTAGGGAGTATTAGTGCACTTGTTTTGTACTTTGTGTGAAGGGGAACATACTTGATCCATGACCCTTTCTCTCATGTGGTACTCAAAACATTTACATTCATGACAAACCTGGGTTGTATCATCCTTGGTATCATTCTTCACCCAGTCTGTTCAGAATAAGCGTGACTGGCATCCTTCCCTCCATTATGCACAGTACCCCAGGTGGCCCAACAAGACCTTCTCACAATTCAGTAGTCCATTTGCAGGCAGTTCAACTTCTGGCTTAACAGGCCTGATGGTGTTTGGATCACTGCAGAATGTGGTCCCTGAGCTTTCTTTTCTGGGCCATTGTAACATAGGAAAAGAAACAAATGACCTGTTAGTGATACTGAAAGTACTTGAGAATACATTAGCTTGGTTAGTGAACGCTTCATAGCATGTGTAAATGGTGCCTGGTGTGGTCCTCACTGAGCATGTCTTCATGAGATGCTTTACTTAAAAGCAGTGCATATTACTGCACTGTGCCTTAAGTGTATCTGCACGTTCATTAATACACCATAGTTACTGTGCATTAAGTAGTACTTGCATAACCCACCAAGTACTAAATCAATGATCAGTAACTGGCACTACTGCACAGTAGTGTTGACACACAGGTTTTTATATCTGCTAACTGTGTGGTAGCCTGAGACTCCTGCGCAGTAGCATATTAGCATGGGTTTTTAGCCAGTGTGCGTGGAGTAGGTGCTCCAACATGCACATTTATAAGGGCCTGTCAGGCCGCATGAGGGGATGTAGCCTTGCAGGCACAGTGGGTCACTATCACCATCACCAACCACAGCCACCAATCAGGGACTGATGGCAAGTCCAAACCCTGGCCTGAGCTGTGCCATCTATTTGATCATAGGTGGTCTGCCTGAGCCTCTGCTGTGGCCTGACATCTGCAATGATGTGTTACCAGGGGAAGTCCCTTTGGCCCACTAAGAACCCATCTGATGGCTCCCCACCCCTGGCCTCCTCCAGCAGCTCTAGGAACCTGGGCCAGCACCTGCAGCACCAGCTCCGCATACTCAGCCTGCTCAGGAGGCCATGCAGGCCATGGCACCAGCAGCTGCCAGCAGCTTCATCTGCACTCCAGAAGGGGCCCCTGCCCGGGCAGCTGGATGCTGCACCTCTGTGTCCCAGAACACTGCCAGGAGCCACACATCCTCAGTGCCAGTGGGGATCAACTTGTACGAACTTGGGCTGCTGGGCATTCCTGCCATACCCACCCTGGGGCCTCAACAGGGGGAGCCTGCCACTGTCACTACTACTGCAGCAGGTGCTCCTGGTGCCAGGTGTCCTCCGATTGCCTCATCACCTCTGCTCAGGCCTCATGTAATGACTCCCCTGGGCATCATAGAACTTATGCAACACACAGGTTGCAATGATGACTTGGGGGATGTTGGCCTCAGTGTGCCAGTGTCCCTTAAGGCAGTCAAAAGTGCACTCTCCCAGGAGGTGGGTATGGCCTAGGCACCAGTTGAAGTATGCCTGGTAGGGGTCCAACTGGCCAGTGTTCCTTGAATACTTGAAACAAAAGAGTGAATGGATGAGTGAAGCACAATGATAGTAGGACCCCCTCCTAAATCACCCCACCATCAAAACCAATACCTGGCCCAATGACCTAGCCATTGGAACCAACCTCAGCATTCAAGAAACAAAATATGAGGCAACCCACCATTGTGCCAAGGCTGCACGTGCTCAGTATGAACATCTGAAACCTTCTGGAACAGGGCTGACATTGCCTGGACATGCCTTCCCCATAGGAGATCAGAGGTAGTCTACCTCATAAACAGGGGTAGTGAAGACTGACTCCTTTGGACGCCATCTTCACCTGGACCAGACCTGCTCCATGTCATGCTGCCTATCAACCTAGAGGTCCTGCCAGTGACCTCCCCTCTGGACAACACCTACTGGACAAAGACCCTGACTGACCATCAAGGACCACCTCCTAGCCTGGATAGGTAGCTATCATCCCCACCCTCTCTCCAACCAAGGACTTGGACTCTGTTTCTCTTCCCTACCTGGACTCCAACCCTTCCACTGAGTCGCTTTTTCTCCTGCTACCATTGAACACCTGATAGCCCACCTGCATGATCTGCAAAACAGATACTCTCAGTTAGATACAAGCAAAGAAACTCTAAAAGAGCTATACCAAAATTTAGAAACAAAAAATGAGAATCTGCAAAAATTAACAAAACCCTGACCCAGCAATCAGAGGCCTTGAGTCAGGAGAAGGCCTGTCAAGAGGCCTTGCAGAGTCTAGTCAAAACTATGGCTAAGGATTCAGCCAAGAAGGGTGTAAAAGTGAACCACAGCTCCTGTATTGCCACTATTAATAGACAGAAAAAAGAACTCAGGGAGCACAGCTTCCAAATTGCAGCTGTGATTCATGAAGACCAAGGCTGGAACCCAGAAATTCCTCTCAACCCAGGGGAGTTTTGTGGGGAGGATAATTGGGAAATCCCTGAGAATCCCACAAACCTTTTCCAACCTCAAGAAAACCTGACATCAGCATGAAATAGCAGTATAGGAATCTACGTTAAAAATGGTTTTCATGTTTTATTCAAGACATTATATTATTGTTGTGTAGGACAGTGGAAAATCATTAAAGAATCCAATAGCAATGAGGAGGAACGTATGCGTTATTTTTTTTCCTTTATGTGATACAATTTATCATGCTGTTAAATACCATGAAACTTTTTTTTTCTTTCATAGGAATAACACCCTCTGTTCCTTCATATTCTTTCCTTCCCTGCCTAGCCTAAGTACAACAATAAGCCTAAAGTTATTGCTGCTGGTAGAAATATTTGTGAGAAAGATCACAGACAACACAACCAGCCAGTTAATGGAAGCAGAATCACAATGTGCATTCAGAGGTGAGGCAACAGTAAATTTTTTAATGTTCAGAGACAATAGAAACAGAAGGTTTTAAGACTGCTTTAAAGGAAAGCACTAGAGCACTAAACAAAAATGTCAGGCACTGTTCAGGACAGTTTCTTTCTTGTGGAATAGAAAATTTGTGTTACTGAAACAGCACAAACTTATAAACCTTGTTTCTTTTACATTGTTTATGCTGTTGATTTATTGTTTGCATTTTATTCAGTTTCAGTTTGTAGAATAAAACAATTCTCTAATATATACCTGGGGGTTGCATTTGGGATTAAAACACTGCAAGGGAATTAAATACACACACACACACACTGGATGTGTCTACACAAAACACTTTACTCAAGATTGGAGCTAATTACTGCATAATAAGTGTCACTGTCCACATGTGCAAATGCTTACTGGGCATGCCTATACATGCATTTATGTTGCATTAAATTTACTGTGCAGTAAGATACTGTGCAGTAAGCAGGAATAGGCTGGTGTCTACACAGGCAGGCGATCTGGGAGTAGATTTAGTCCTAGGTCAGTGCACCCTGCCATGGTCCTCTGTGGCCATCGGGGGGAGGGGTGGCCCAACCAACAGCCATATGGCTGCCAACACTTGACATCCATGCTGAGGCCAGAGGCAGCTGCCAGCACATGGTGGCCATCTTAAGGGCTCATCCCCACTCACACAGCTTTTTCCAGCTCCTCTTCTGCCTGGGAGCTGCATGCCCAGTGCAGAGCCAGCACATGGCCCCTGTCTCCCTGCCCCTGCCAACCAGCAGCCTGATCTGCTGCTGGCTACGGTGTTGACCCCTCTGGCCCCACCACTGTCACGCCATCCAGGCCCCAGGGCAGTTGTGCATCTGCCAGCCAGGCCCAGGGCACTGTTTTTTAGAGGTTCTGGCCAACCCCTTCCTCCTGCACTCCCTACCCCAACCCACATGCTCCAATCTGCTGCCCACCCCCAGAATCACTTAAAGACACACATATAGGAAAAACAGGACACACTTTATTAATAGACCAACCCCCGCATCCCTTCCCCCTGAAAAAAGAAAGCCCCCTCATACACAGTGCCCCTCCACTCTACTCCCCACACATCAACAATAAAAAAACAATTCCTCAAATTTGAAAGGCATTTTAGGTGCCTGAACCCATCCTCACGTCCACTTGTGAGGGGATGAGGAGTGGGACCACCCAGGGCAGAGTACCCCATGACAGGGGGCTAGCACCTCAGCCACAGACAGGTCCCCCAATGACCTGTGGGCTGCAGCAAAGCCCCAGCTCCCAGCTGCTTCTCTAGCAGGTCTACATGCCACCCCTCCAGGACACCAGCTTGGCCCAGTGGGCATGGCATGCGTACAGCTGTGCCTCTGCCTGGGTGACCTCCTGGGTGAGGTTCTCCATCCGCCATGCCCACCAGTACATTACCCAGCTCTCCACCATGACCACCAGCTGCCAGAGTAGGTGGGTCCCATCTTCGCTGCATCGCTGGTGCAGCAAGTGCCTCCAAGTGGCTATAGCAGTAGGTGTCAGTAAGCCTGTGGTGGCAGTCTTGTGCGTCCCTTTGGCCTCTCACCCACATCCTGAAGTTGGAGCTGCAGAGGCAAGAGACAATCCTGTTGTTAAATTTTGCAACTTTGCAGAGATTAGATTCTCTGCACCAGAGACTCTTGGAAGTCAGCTGTGCGCAGGTGCCCAGAAACTGTGGTAAGCTGCTGGGCAGGCCTCGGCCCAGGTTGGTGCAACCTGATCCCCCTGTTCCAGCTTGCTCCCTGCAGGCTGGCCTCAGGTTGCCTGCCTCTCCTGCCCCTTTCCAGGGTGAGTCAAGCCAAGCCAGGTGAGACCAGGCCAGTTCTGGCATGCATGTGTAGATGTGCACCTATACTGCACAGTAATTTAGGTTACTGCAAAGTAGATGCAAATATGTAGATTCACCCAATGTGCAGTAATTGAACTATGAGTAAATTTGCTACCTGCAAACCATTTGGGTTTCAGTTCTGGATGTGCTGTTGATTTGCTCAGTTGCATAACAGGAAATGCCCCAGTGCCTCCAATTTATATATCTGTGAAAATGGGTTAGAAACCCTTCCCTTGTGGGTGTTCTGTAATCTGCATTCGTGTTTACAAAACATCAGATGGAAAATTGTCTATATGTGCAAAGTTTTTATATGTTCCTTTCCTCCCCCTTGCTATTTTTGACCCATGATACAGAAGCCTAAGGCAAGGATTTTCATGTGTGGTAAATTTTATTGCGCCAATTGCATGATTTAGATTTAGACAATCTTTCAAATGAAAGTCATTCTTTTTCAGGTCCCTAAATATATTGTGCAGCCCTTTAAATGAAACTTGTCTTTTTTACCTCTTTGGTGATTTTGGAACAGTTTTTCCTTTTCCAAGATGAAGACATATATCTACCCCTTTCAAACTCTTCCTCATCATGGCTCAGAGCAGCAGGTTATCCTTCAGAAGCACTAATTCACAGGAACGTATAGTTGTTGTGAAAGGAATTTGACCCCTGTCACTGACAGATTCCTTCAGTGTGAGGATGAAGAGGTTTCATTATGTGGAAGCACAGTGTAGTTTAGTTATTAAGAGCTGCTACTTGAAAATGTCAAAAAGAAAATTGGTTAATGGTGGGGTATTTATTTCTTTTGCTTTCTTGTGAAATCATAATGGGAAACAAGTTTCAGCAGGGATATCTTAGGTACATGTCACATGAGACTAAGACTTTCTGTGGCTTCTCAAGCAGAGAAGACATTCTGTCCACCCTGGCTTTCCTTCATTAGGTTAATTCCTGACCAGATATAGTACTCCCTGTTGCTGGTGCTGGAGGGCTTCCTCAGGAACTGGCACTGGGAAGGCAAGTAGAATTGAAAGATCAGGCTAACCACTGACCAGAAATGCAACAGCTGTGAAAGAGGAACACTGGGTAGGGGATGTATCTTAGTCATTATTCCTCCCTCCCTCCCTCTTTGCTGTTGCAGTGGAGAGGTCTATTACTTCTCTTCAGACCTAACCTTCTCCTTGGTTCTGGCCTGGATTAATGCTTGATGTTTTAGGCAAAGTGCTGCTCTACCCGTTCTCAGTCCTTGTCCTTTCCTTTCCTTTC
>JAGPOW010002120.1:796984-814421 GCA_030014935.1 Caiman crocodilus | reverse complement strand
TGCAGGTTAAAACCAAGACAAGGCAAGAGGAGGCACAGGAAAGATTGCCCCAATAAGCCTAAGTAAGAGTGGAGGAAGAGTATATGACTGATTGATGCAGCCTACCTGGTGTATGATATAGTACCTAAAGAAAGAGGGATTATGTCATGAAATTTGTGTGAATTTGAGTCTGTGATGAAGGAAGAAGCCATGCTTTACTTTATCAGTGTGAATGAATTACAGCTGAGAAGAAGCAATGCAGAGGAGATTGATTTGTAATTTGAAACAGCTGTGCCACCTTTATCTCAGTATCTCTAAGGGAGTTATGTTTGAAAAGCCCGAAGTAAGGTGGAGGGAAGGCTGGGAAAGTAAGAAATAAATTAGTCCGAGGACTAGTTAAATGAGTTTCTAAGTTTCAGGTGGAAAGACAGTGAGCAGGAGAGGAAATAAGAACAATTGACAAGTAGACTGCGGAATCTGTAGGAGTCCAGAGAGTGGATCCAGACAGGTATCCCCATTCTAAACCAAAGGGGATTTTTCCATCACAGGCCTGAGAGAAAAGGGCAAGGTGTAGCAGAGGTGGAGCCCTGCAGAAGAAGTATGACCCTGCCAAATGGACCGTAGCCAGAGTTATCCAAACTTGCCAAAGAAAACCCAACCAGCAAGACATGGTGGGAAAGAGAGGTTGATGAAGGTTGGTGAGGTTCCAGTGGAGGGGGGAGAAGATTGAAAGTTCAGGCCCACTCACAGAGTACAATTAAGAACACATTTTATTGTAGAGTTGCAGACGAGCCTCTGCAGTTCTTTTGTCTCTCTAACTACTTACTTAACTCCTTAACTTAGAGATCACCTCTGAATTTCCAGCTTCTTCAGTCTCCTATGTTATATAAATTATATCTTCTATTACTGAGACGTAAAACCATAGGAAGACTCTTTGAATGCTGAGGAAGCGTATCTATGCTGGGAGTTAGTGCATAATAACTATTATGCTTTTAATTCATATGACAAACCTAAGGCTTTAGCACAGGGGTGGGCAATTATTTTGGCTGGAGGGCTGCTTAATGAGTTTTGGTGAGCTGTCAAGCACTGCTAAAGTAGCTCCACCCCTTGTCAGGTGCCCTGCCCCCTGGCTGTCATATTAGGACTGGAAGTCCCATCCCTAACCCCTGACCACTGCCACCAGAAGCGCCTCTCCATGCCCCCAAAAGTAATCTTTTTGGAAGTGAGGGTTGCCATCTTGGAACCAGAAAAACACCAAATCATATACTAAAAATTAAACATCTACCATAACATATTTTAATTCTATTTAAAAAAACTATTATTGTCCTGATTGATGTGTGTTTGAGTAAATTAGATGCAATTGTATAATAACTCAAAATAAACTCTTACTCATGTATATTGTATGTGTGTGTAGGGGAGAGAGCGTGTGGCACATGGGTGCATGTGTATGGTGGGGTGCATGTGGGGTATGTGTGCATGGGTGTGGATGTGGAATGTGAAGTGTGGAGGGTGTGTGGGTATGGTGGGGTGTGCATGCGGAGGCCCTCCACCACACATCCCCACTATAGTGCACATCACCTACTGGCAGTGGCAACAGGCTCAGGCAGCACGCCCTTGGGATGCTCATGGCCCATAGCAGGCAGAGCCCCCTGGCAATGCACAGCTCCAGCCAAGTCCTGGGAGCTACATGTGGTGGTAGGGAGTGGGGCCAGGCATGGGGCTGCCCATGGCTGATGTGAAGCTCTGGGGCCTCTGCTGAAGCCTCATGCCCTTAGGGGAACTCCATGCAATGGAACCACTGGCCTAGCCTTGCTCTCTGCTGCCACATGCAGCTCCTGTGATTCAGCTAGGGTACCAGGGAGGGGGGCCGAGCAAGCCCAGCTCCATCATGAAGGATTGTCCACCACTCCCAACCAAGTTCTGGGAGCTGCACATGGCAGCAGAGTGGGGCCAGGCCACTGACTCCATCTCTAAGGACCCCCAGCCGAGTCCAGTGAGCTGCACATGAGCCGCAGGGAGCCCTGTGCAGTGGAGCTGGGCTAGCCGTGCACACCTGCTGGCTCAGGCCCCACAGCACTTCAGTTGAACCTGTTGCTGATGTTGTGCCTAGCACTAAATATAACCCTACATGGTCATCTTGGAGGCTCTGAAATTTCTTTTTTGCCTTATCTAAGTATTTAAAACTTTTACCAGAGAAGAAAAAATGTTGTACCCTGCTCATCATTGTAATTTATTCAGAACCTGAAAGTGCAGTTTTCTTTTAAAGCACTGCAAATGCATTCAAATCTATTTTTCCTCTTTGGGAAAGTGGTCACCTGAAGATGTGCAGAAATGTTTAATACTTTTTTGGATAACAAAGATCTCGGGCTTTAAAAAAAAATCTGTTGCTATAACTCAAACACAGGCCAATGGATAACTTAACCTCAGATGAAAAATAGAAAAAAGATTACAACCATGCAGTTTGCCCAATAAGAGATATTACCCCCAAAATCCTTGTTTCACCCATAAAACCAGCTGTCATTCATGAAATCATTAAAATAAAAATGATTTCTACTCCATCACTCTGTGACATCATCAGTGTTTTGGGACAGAATTTAACCCATTGAAAATTACAGATTATCGGCATTTTTCTAGACTGTCAAATGATTTCTTAGAGAATAGGGATCCAGTTTTGCCCTACTGAAGTTAATGGCAGAAGTCCCTTTGGACTTCAGAGGAGCAGGATTTTACTCTATCAGTTTATACTGATTGTTTCCTTGAGTTAGAGAGATCATGACATTTTTCAGCACTTGTAAAATAGCATGTCCTTACATTTGTACTGAAAGCAGGAACTCCCACATAGGGAGGTATTATTGCTTGTGAGTGCTGAGCCATGAATACTTGTTTCAGTTTTGGTTTTCTTCTGTTTTGAAAGGGTCTGTTCAAGTGCTGCTTTTGGGAGCCAGGTTTTTGAGTGCTCAGTACTGACTACTTGACTACTGTGGCTAGACTTTCAATACAGCTCAATGTTTTGAATGCTGAGCCATTTTGAAAACAAGTCTGGCATTTGGGTGCCTAAGTGGAGCAGTTCTGAAAATCAGCCCCCTAATTTTGGACACTGAAGTATTTTTGGCAATTGGACTAATAAAGAATTCCATTGACTTCACACACAGAAAAGGAAAAGAATGAATATAAATATAGGGCCTTTCACTCCTGACAGTGAAGCTTACTGAGCTACGTGGGAATTGGAGCTTAAGTTGAAGACTGACAGTCGCATCTAGGCTCACCTTCCATTTAGCAAACAAAACTCCAGAGGAGCATAAGTAATAATTGTGACTCATGGCCTATCTTGACAAACATCACTTGCTGTCCCCTCATATTTTGTTTCAATGAGCACCAGAGAGTAATGACAGTTCCATTTAGCAGTGACTGACGTGGTTTGCTTTTAGTGCATGTACATTTTTGTCCTAGTGAGTATGACAGATCCTCCTTGGTAGCAATCTCAGGGGTCTGACTGACAAAAAAGATGATTATTAGTATTGAAGGCTGAGCAGCACACTGTGCTGGACTATAATAAACCATTTGCAAGTGAAGAATCATCTCCTCATTTTATGTCAAACGGCAAATAGTTTTCAGCTGCAAACCCCAAAGATTAAAAAGAATGTGTACCCTTTACTAAGTGCCTCTGTGCTCTCCTCTGGCTTGGATCCAAGCTCTTATTATCTAAAGTAAATCTGAACAGCAGGGTCACTGGTCTGGTTAAGCACAAAATCTGTGCAACAAGGTAGGGTCTTACAAAATCTTGTCCTTACTCCTCTAAATTGTACCTTGGAGAGAGAAAGAAGTTCTGTTACAGGGATTAACCCTGTCAGTGGAAGATGGGCTGCTCATGATGCTGAAAGGCAATGTGTTGTCATGACATTTCTTATTGCTGTTGCAAATCCACGCTCCTCCACCCCACAAAAAACAGTAGTTTATGCTTTCTAACCTCGCTGTCACCCGTCACTTCAGTTTTTCTGTACAATGATGCCTGACAAGGTGATCAGGCCAAAAGCTGATTAATTCCATCCCTCTGTTGGTGCAGAATCAATCTGGCTATCAGCTCAACACCTTTCCTGCATGAGCATAGCTTGTCTTTCTTCTCAGAGTCCACCAGAGGGGAGGAAGCTCCCTAGATTCCTTTCTAACTCTAATATGCTGACAAAAATCTCAGGGCAGATTTGTGCTCAAAGCATCTAACAAAGGCAACGAGTCTCTAGGCTGCCTGCCCTCTGTGACAAAATCTTAGCAATTGTCTCAGGAGAAAAAGAAAGAACTGAATACAGACGAGTTCATAAAACTGCAGACAACTGCCATCACTTATAACATTTACTTTCACTTGGAGGCTTCCCCATCAAAACTGGAGCTAGCCCAATTTCCTGCTGAACTTGAGACAGCTGTCTGGAAGGTTTGTACCCTGAGATAGAATCATAGAAAATTAGGGTTGGAAAGGATCTCAGGAGGTCGTCTTTGTCAAGCCAGGCCTTAAAAACCTCCACGGATGGGAATTCCAACACTTCTCTAGGTAACCAATTCAAGTGCTTCACCACCCTCCTTGTGAGAGAGGTTTTCCTAGTATCCAAATTAAACCTCTCTTGCTGCACCTTGAGACCATTGCTCCTTGTTCTGTCGTTTGTCACCACTGATAACAATGGAGCTCCATCCTCCTTGGAACCACCCTCCAAGTAGTTAAAGGCTGCTATCAAATCTCCCCTTGTTACTCCATAGATTTCATAGATTTTAGGGTCAGAAGGGACCTATTAGATCACTGACTCCAAGCCCCTGCCCTGGGAAGGAAAGACTGCTGGGGTCAGATGACCCCAGCTAGGTGTTTGTCCAATCTCCTCTTAAATACTTCTAAGGAAGGGGACAGTACTACTTTCCCTTGGGAGCATATTCCATATTCTGGCAACCCTCAGTGTAAAGATTTTTTCCTGATGTCCAATCTAAATTTGCTCTCCTTCAGTTTGTGGCCACTGTTTCTAGTTACCCTGACGGATGCTTCAATAAACATCATATCCCCTATTTCCTGCTGTCCCCCCTGATGAGTTTGTAGATAGCCACAAGATCACCTCTCAGCCTTCTCTTGCGGAGGCTGAAGAGAGTCAGGTCCCCCAACTGGTCCTTGTAGGGTTTTTCCTGTGGGCCTTTAACCAGATGTGTGGCCCTTCTCTGAACCCTTTCCAGGTTATCTACATTCCTCCTGAAGTATGGTGCCCAAAACTGGACACAGTACTCCAGCTGTGGCCTGACCAATGCTGCATTGAGGGGAAGTATCACCTCCCTACACATTTTTGTGATGCACCTACTTACTCAAGAAAGAGTGTGGTAAGCTTTACTTATTACTTCATCACATTGGTGACTCATGTTCATTTTGGAGTCGACTATGCCTCCAAGATCCCTTTCTGCAGTAGTGCTACTTTGAATGGTACCTTCAAGGCTATGGGAGTGCTGTTGAGTCTTCTTCCCTAGGTACAACACATGGCACTTATATTTGTTAAACTGCATCCTATTCTGTTTCACCCACTTCCCCAGCCTGTCCAAATCTGCCTCGATTCATTCCCTGCCCTCTAGTTTTGTTTACCTCCCCACATAGTTTGGTATCATCTGCAAACTTGGACAGAGGGTTTTCTACTCCCTAATCCAAATTACAAATGAAGATATTGAACAGTACCGGTTCCAGAACAGACCCTTGGGGGACTCTGCTGCCTACATTTCTCCAGGTAGAAACTGACCCATCCACCACCACCCTCTAGGTGCATCCGATAAGCCAATTTTTTACCCACCGAACTGTGTAATAATCTACATTGCAACTATTTAGTTTATTTATAAGAATTGGTGTGACACTGTCAATGGCTGTTTTAAAATCTAAGTAAATAATGTCTACCTCTATTCCTTTACACAAGTATTTTGTGACCATGTCATACAATGAAGCCAAGTTCTCAGGCAGGATCTGCCAGCTATGATCCCATGCTGGTTGCCCATTAGCATTATTTTACTCACTGGTTCCCCACAAATGTGATCCCTAACAATTTTTTCAAAGGTCTTGCCAAGGACAGAGCTGAGGCTAACCAGCGTATAGTTACCTGGTTCCTCCTTCCTTCCCTTCTTGAAAATAGGGATCACATTGATCCTTTTCCAGTCCTCCAGGACTTGTCCTGAGCACCACGAGCACTCAAACAGTTGAGCCAGTGGTTCAGGTATGACTCCAGCTAATTCCCTAAGTCCCCTAGGATGAAGATCATCAGGGCCTGTTGACTTAAATGCATCCAACTCCTCCAGGTGCCCCTTTACTAGGTCAGTGCTAGCAGTTGGCCATTTGGTATCTATTTCATGCTTATC
Source organism: Caiman crocodilus (assembly GCA_030014935.1). NCBI lineage: Eukaryota > Metazoa > Chordata > Crocodylia > Alligatoridae > Caiman > Caiman crocodilus. Next base: position 808,082 of record JAGPOW010002120.1, on the reverse strand, counting down.
TAAAGTCCCATTGAGATGCATGCTGGTATTTATGTCAAGGAACACAGATGCAAAGAAATCATTTAGGAGCTCCACTCTGGCCATCCTTTCTGTTACCAGTTGCCCTAGTCCATCTTGAAGGGGCCCTATGTTACCCTGCACTTTTTTTTTTGCTTCCTACGTATGTAAAGAATGACTTTTTGTTATCCTTAACTTTTGCTGCCAGCCTAAGCTCCATTTCTTCTTTGGCTCTCCTCACTGCTTCCCTGAAAGCTCAAGCCAAGCAGGTATACTCCTCCTTGGTGGCTGCCTCCTGCCTCCATAGCCCATAGGCTAGGCCTCTCTTTTCCCCTCCAGGCTCTCCTGGATTTCTCTGCTCAACCAAGAGGGTTTCTTTGCTCTTTTGCCCACCTTTATGTTTACTGGGATGGTCCCTTTCTGTGCCTACAGGATCAGTCTCTTGAGAAATGCCCATCCTTCCTAGACTCCCATCTCTTCAATGCTTTTTCCCATCAGTCCCTCCCTAACTCCTGAGCTTGTTGAAGTTGGCCTTCCTGAATTCTAGCCCTGCTAGTTATCTTCCCCACCTTTCGCTGGACAGCGAACTCTATCAATAGGTGGTCACTATCCCTTAGGTTACCTTGTACCTGCAGATCCCCCACCAAGTCATGTGGCCACCACCAAGTCTAATAAGGCATTTCCCCTAGTGGGAATGTTTATCTCCTGTGATAGGTGAAGGTCCTGTAAGCAGGTTAGCAACTTACATGAACGGGCAGATCTGACTCCCTGTTCCTCCCAGCAGATGTCTGGGAAGTTGAGGTCACCCTGACAACCAGGTCCTTTGAGCGCACTGCCTCTGAGAGCCGTCTCGAGAATTCTAGGTCTAACTCATCCCCTGGTGTAGTGGTCTGTAATACCCCCCCCACATACTGTCAAGTTCCTTTCTCCCTGACCCTCCTGTAATATGACCCATAGTACCTCAGTTTGCCCTTCTTCGAGGCCCAACTTAACTACAGAAGATGTATATTGCTCCTTAACATAGAGATCAATGCCCCCCACCCTTTTTTCCCCACTCTATCCTGTCTGTACCGCTTGTAGCCCTCAATGTCCACTGCCCAGTTGTGGGTAGGGTCTCACCAGGTTTGTTAGCCCAACCAGGCCAAATTCTTTGTTTGCAGGCAGGAATGCAAGTTCCTTCTGCTTGTTCCCCATGCCCCTAGCATTAATATAGAGACATCTAAGCCCCTCAATAGCTTCCCTTACTAATTCCCCATTCTGATGCTAAGCGGGGCCCTTGGTACTTATTGGACTGTTCCAGGGCCTGGCTTATGGTTCATCATTCCTGGCCTCACCCTGTTGTCAACATCCCCATCCCCCAATGAACCTAGTTTAAAGCTCTTCATAGGAGATCAGTCAACCTGTAAGAGAACACACTCGTACCTCTTGAAGAGCAATGTAGCCTGTATCATCCAAACATGGCCTTATCCTGGAAGTACAAGTCATGGTCAAAGAATCCAAACCCCACACAATGGCACCAGCTCTGAAGCGGTGAGTTGAATTCACAGCCCAGTTGCTGTGGCACTGTCCATGACCGCTGACCAGGAGGATGGATGAGAAGACCACATGTGCTCCGAACCTCTAAGCCTGGCTCCCAGCACCATGTAGTCACTTATGACCCTGCCTGGACTACTCCAGGCTGCGTCATTTGTTCCTACATGGATGAGGACCACAGGATAGTAGTCATAGGGCCTAATCAGAGCTGGAATTCTTGTTTTGGTGTCTTGAATCTGGGCTCTGGGAAGACAGCATACCTGCCGTACCATGGAGTCTGGCGGCAGATGGCTCCCTCCATTCTTCTCAGAAGGGAGTCACCAACCACAATGACCCATAGTCTTCTCTGGCTGCATTGTTCTCCTTCAGCTTGCTTGGTGGTGGCTGTGAGTGTGGCCTCCACTGCTGCGCTCTCTTCCAGTGATGCAAGGTCCTTATACCTGTTCCCCAGCTGTAGTGAGGGAGTTGCCCTGGCAGTGCGATGTCTAGCCCTCAAGGTGACTGTCTGCCATCCGGCCGCATCAATTTCGTCCTGTGATGCCTTCCTTCCAGGTGTGTGGTCCTGCAGAGAATGGAAGTATCCACCAATCTGTCCTGAATTGCCCTGATCCTCCACAGCCTGCTCACTTCTGCCGGGAGTTACCTCACCTGCTCCTCCAGGCATCTGTGGGACAGGCAAGGGGACTCCTGGCCCTCCCACTACCCCATGGCCTACCCCCCAGATCACCATCTTGGTGTGCCACTAACTAAGTAAGTTTAGTGTGCCACCATAACTGGTAAGGTTATGCCTGGGTAGTGTAGGAGTCATGCCCCTGTATCCCCAGTCTCCTTGTCAGCCTCATGCTCTCCCTCCTTCCCTCTCCCAGTGGAAGATGCTGGGGGAGGTGCTGTCATAGCCGGGGTGTTAACACAGAAGCTATTGGGTGTAAGAATTCTGTTATGACCCCCTTATTGCAGCCATCTGTTACCAAGGGCTGCCAATTCCCCTTGCCAGTGGAAATAAGCAGCAAAAAATTTGGCAACAATTAGGCAGTGGTTGCAGTAGAGAGGCTGCATTAACCCCTCAGTACTGGTCATGCCAACATCTCCTCCTCCTGCAGACATCCACTCCTGTGGCATCTTCTGGAAAGAGGCTGATAAGGGGACTTGAACTACTGGAATACAATCCCCATGATCCCCAAGATACCGCACTGGGTGTGGGAGACTCCTGTCCCCACCCCCCACAACCATCGCCTAAAGTCCCACTGTCCTTGGCTCTCACTCTTGCCTCCTCTTCAAAGTCTGCTAATTACTATGGACACTAGCAAAGGTCAATGATGTCTTCAGGAGTGCAGACTCCCCAGATAGCCTCCATTCTGGCACCTCCTTTAAGTCAATGTCTGGGTCTTGTGCTGCTGCTGACCAGATTAGACCTCTGTAGGCTAATGGACCTCTGTATCCAGTCTCTTTATGGGCTGGATCCAGCCTGTGGGTCATAGGTTACTGACCCCTTCACTAGCTAATAGATTTTAACATGTGTTTTAAAATTGTTGTTTGATTCAATCCATTTTTAGATAAGTATTGTTTGGTTGTGGTCAGCCTCACCCTAGCCCATACCATTGGCCGCCACCAGTTGGCACATTCCAAAAGATAATTTACCCTGCCTGCACTAGGGGTTTAAAATGTGTGTGATAAAATGTATGTCACATTTAAAAAACTATGTTTAGATAAAGATGGTGTTTTTCTTTGGCACCTGCAATTTCCTTCTGAGAACATACCGGGCAAAAAACAAAGTTAAAATCAATGGTATAAAGAAAAGATAGAACCTAAGAAAGCACAACAGAAAGCTAAAGGTGAAAAAAATCTTCTAGCACAGATGCCAAAAAATCACTGCTGGATCTTAACTTTTATTTTCAGCACTTCACACAAAGTATAAAAACAGCTTGTGCTTCCACTGAAGTGCCCTGATCTACCACCTGAAAAGCTGAACAGAACAACAAGCAGTAAAGACAGCTCTTTCATACTTACCCTTTGATTCTGACTCTTGTGTGTGATAAGAGAGAATCCATTAAATACACTGAAGATACATGTGGGACATCACTGTTTCTGTTTATTTTTTGTTTAGCTCAAGTTAGTCCTCAGAGTCCCGCTTTTTTGTCCTATCCAGAAAAGTTCAGAAAAGTTCAGTGCAGTAAATCTAGAAGCTTGTCTGTATTTTGGTGCTCTGATTGGAGCACTTCTGACAGCTACAGGCAGGGCACACCTACACATGAATTTAAACAGTCTTAAATTTAATACTCATTAAGCTAATGGCTGACCTGCCTGATCGGGCTTTAAGCCAAGTCTGCTGGGGGATGGGTGGACAACTACCAAAGCAAGCCCATTGGGAAACTTCTGCAAAACCAGCAGGTTAGGGCACTCAAGGAAATCTATTCCTACCCCAAACCTGGAACAATGTCCTCTTGAGAGGGCAAGGAAGCCTAGGGATTCCAATGGGACACTTACGTGCCTGTACACCAATGCCAGGAGCTTGGGGAACAAACAAGAGGAAGTGGTCCTTCTGCTAAACAAGAATGACTATGATCTCATAGTGATAAAAGAGACCTGGTGGGACCCCACCTATGACTGGGGCATAGGTATCGATTGCTATACTCTGTACAGGAGAGACTGTGTGGAAAAAAGGGGTGGTATATAGCTCTCTATGTCAAGGAAAGCTACACATCCTTGCAATCTGACATAGGCACCCACGGTGGAAGACTTGAGACCCTCTGGGTTAAAATACATGGGGAATGTGGAAAAGGGGACATAATGGTAGGAGTCTACTACAGACCTCCTAATCAGGAACAGGAGCTTGACCAGGGATTTGCCAGGGAACTGGCTGAGGCTTCATAGTTGTCATGGCAGATTTCAACTACCTGAACATCTCATGGGAAGAGCACTCAACCAAATCCAGCCATGAAGCTTCCTCACGTGTGTGGATGAGCTATCTGACTCAAGAAGTCTGTGCACCAAGAAGGGTAAAGTGCTGCTGGACCTGGTACTGGGCAAAGGGGATGATCTAGTCAGTGACCTAAGAATCAAAGGAAAGCTGGGAGACAGTGACCACGAGCTGATTACTTTCACTATCCACCACAAATCTAGCAAATCAGTCACCAATGCAGAAGTCCTCAGCTTTAGGAAAACTGACTTTGATAAGCTCAGGAGGCTTGCTGTCAAGGCCCTAAGGGACTATGACTCGGTAAGGAGGGGAGTTCAGGATGAGTGGTTGCTCCTTAAGGGAGTGATTCTGAAAGCACAAGGGATGTCTATCCAATCTCGGAGGAAAGGTAGCAAAAAGGCACCAACAATCCCCTTGGCTCAGCAGGGAACTTGTAGAGGTCCTGTAGCTAAACAAAGAGACTGATAAAGGATAGAAGACTGGAATCGCCACAAAGGAGGAGTATTCTGCACTTGTTCAGACCTGTAGGGAGCAAACCAGGAAAGCTAAGGTTACAACCGAACTCCAACTGGTTACACATATTAAGGAAAATAAAAAGTCCTTTTTCAGATATGTGGGGGGTTGGAAGAAAAGCAAGGGTAACATTGGATCCCTGTCTAAACCAAATGGGAAAACTGATGACCAACACCCAGGAAAAAGCCAACCTGCTTACTGGGTACTTTACGTTGGTTTTTCACCATCCTAAAGGGTTGGTGGAAAACCAACCCAATGAAGGACAGCCGGGGTAAGGGTGAATTTATACCCCTAATCAGTTGAGACCTCACAAAGGAACACCTTGAGAGGTTGGACACCTTCAATTCAGCTGGTTCTGACAGTTTGCACCCCAGGATACTTATGGAGCTGGCAGAAGTCATAGCCCAGCCACTGGCAAAGATTTTCTAAAACTCTTGGCACTCAGGTGAAGTACCTGAAGTTTGGAAGAAGACCAATGCAGTGCCCGTCTTCAAAAAATGGAGGAAAGTAGATCCAGGGAACTACAGGTCAATCATATTGACCTCAATCCCTGGAAAGATTCTAGAAAAGATCATCAAAGAGACCATTCTTGACAAGCTGGCTGATGGCAACATACTGAGGGACAGCCAGCACGGGTTTGTTGCGGGTAGGTCTTGCCTGACCAATCTCATCTCCTTCTATGACCAGGTGATGTACCATCTCTACAAGGGAGAAGAGATTGATGTCATATATCTGGACTTTAAAAAAGCCTGTGATCTGGTGTCCCAGGATATCCTTATTGAAAAATTGGCCAAGTGGCCTCAGCTACATCACAGTCTGATGGCTGGGGAGCTGGCTCTGAGGTTGGACCCAGAGAGTGGTAATCCATGGAAGTGAATCATCATGGAGCTCCATGACCAGTGGTGTCCCCCAAGGCTCTGTCCTTGGACCTATACTCTTTAACATCTTTATTAACTTTGTGCACATTGGTGTCAGAAGCAAACTGGCCAAGTTTGCTGAAGACACCAAACTTTGGGTAAAGCGTCCACACCTAAGGATAGGCTGGTGATCCAGGCCAACCTTGACAGGGTTAGAAAATGGGTGTTTAAGAACCTGATGACATTCAATATGGGAAAATGCAGGGTACTCCAACTCAGGAGAAAAAGCCTGCATCATGCTTATAGGCTTGGCAGCATTACACTGTCCAGCACCAGGGCTGAAAGGGATTTGCGGGTTATGATTGATCACAAGTGAAAATGAACCACCAATGCGATGTTGCAGCTGGAAAAGCAAACAAAACTCTGGCTTGCATCCATAGATGCTTCCTAAGCAAAGCCCAGGATGTCATTCTCCCATTGTACTCAGCCTTGGTGAGGCTGCAGTTGGAGTTCTGTAGTACTGCATCCAATTCTGGGCCCCACAATTTAAAAAGGATGTGGAAAAGCTTGAGAGAGTCCAGAGGAGAGCAACATGCATGATCAGAGGGCAAGAGAACAGGCCTTATGATGAGAGGCTGAGAGCCATGGGTCTCTTTTAGCCTGGAAAAGTAAAGGCTCAGGGGGACCTAGTGGCTGCCTATAAGTTTATAAGAGCTGTGCATCAGGATCTGGGGGAATGCCTGTTTACCAGAGCACCCCAAGGGATGACAAGGTCAAATGGTCACAAACTCCTCCAGACCATTTCAGGCTGGACATAAGGAAAATCTTCTTTACTGTCTGAGCCCCCAAGGCTAGGAAATGGCTCCCTCTAGAGGTGCTGCAAGCACCGGCTCTGGACTCCTTTAAGAAACATTTGGATGCCTATCTTGTTGGTAGCCTTTGACCCCAGCTGACTTCCTGTCCCTAGGCAGAGTGCTGGACTCGATGATCTTGTGAGGTCCCTTCCAGCCCTAACGTCTATGAAATCTATAATGTGCATTAAGCAATTTTGGTATAGTGGGAATTGAGTCTAACTTCAGTCTCAGGTCAGTCCACCCTGCCATGTGCCCCCGTGTCCACTGTGGAGAGCTCCAGGCTCTGGCTACGTGGCTGCATAGGTGGTAGAAGGCTAGAGGTAACAGAGCTTCACCCTCCCAAATGCGGCTAGGAGGAACTGTTTTGAAATTATGAAATTATTTTGCATAGCTTTCTTTAAGAGCACTATGGAATGACTGGGGTAGGAAGGTGAAAATTTGCAAAGATACATGCCTGCTATGAAATGTGTGCGTGCGTGCGTGTGTGTGTGTGTGACATGCTAGTTAACTGTTTCCCTTTGGCTGGCCAAAAGTAGTAAACTGCCAGTGTTGCTGCTAACTAATGGGCTTAACTTTCCAGCTCAGAGTTCTCAAACTAGACTGATATCCCCACATGCTTTCTGTTACTGAAGCTGGTTGACTTTGTTTCTTTCAAAGATTTTTTTTTTTGTGCCTTCTAAAAGGTTTTGCAAGTCCAGGAAAGTACTGAGAGACCCCTCCCCCCAAGTATTTAATTGGTCTAATAAAAGATATCAAATTTACCCAAAGAACCTTGTCTGCCTATGTCCTTAGACCAACACAGCTACAACTTACCCCCTATAAATTCATAGATCAATGAATAATTCTTTAGTACATAGCAAAGGCTGCAGATATTTCCACTCTCAGCATGTGATGCCACTAGGCTGCTAGAATTAAAGTCCATCTTGCTGGGGCCAATTTTTTCCTTCCACTGCATATCTTTATGAGATGAAAGCAGCTGCATTTGACCAGAAGTCTGCATTTGTATTATTAATGTACCAGTCTGCTTTCCTGAAAAGAATAATAACAGGATAGAGATGGAAAATGAAATTCTCATCTGTCTTTTCGTTGAAATGCACTATGAGAATACATGAGGATGTATGAAATGAGTAATCTCATAAGCCAAGAGAATGGAGCACCCCAGGCTATAGAAACAGAAGTGGTTTTTTGCTGGCAGGTGCTTTAACCCCCCTCCCTCCAGCACTTTATATTTACCTTGGTGCGTTCTCGTGCTGAACCCCACGATGCAAAGAGGCAGCATGTTACTTCTACCTGGCTGTGCAGCATCTGTAAAACGGGACACTTTAGTGGGGCTTTTTTGGAACTTTTATCTAATAACTGATTGAATCAGCTTTAGCTAAAAGTGCCAAAAAGCCCTGCTGAAGTGCCCAATCTTTACAGATGCTCAGTGCTGGGTTGAAGTCATGCACTGCTGCTTCTGGGAAAGTGCATGTTTTTGTTTTGTTTTTTAACATTTGCAAGCACCTCCATGTGTGCTGAGCACCCACTAACTCTTTGGTTGGTGGCTGAGCCCTAGAACACCCATGGAGTTGGCACTTATTTCCCAGGCTGATATACAATATGCATGCCCAGTTACGCATTTCAAATAAAGTAAGAAAATCAAAGCACAGGTTTACTCTATAGGGTAGTAGTACTCAGAAAAGTGACCATGTACTTGGGGCAGTGTAATTAGTGTTCAGTCCTGCGTGGTGACTTCTGTGCCAAATATTCTTGGTTTTCAAGCAAAAGGTTGGTAGGCTGATATCTTGCCCATCCTGCATATCTGTTCTCCAGTGCAGCTTAGGCCCCAAGTAATGTGCGTCTATCCCCAGTGGAATCATATAGACCTGAACAAACCCACTGATTGTCCATGTAAGTGGGATGAAATAAAGTACTTGATGAGAGAAGCACAGCTCGGTCAGTCTGTGAAAGCCGCTGTTGGTTTTCCAGGGCTAACGGGCATAACAAATAGTAGACTAGTTTTCTCACTGTGGTCAGAATAAAATACCTACTTGGGGTGCTTGGGAGGTTGACCCTGGCCTTAAGAGTGTTACTGTTTTCTTGAGAGACTTGGAGCCTTGTTACACGTTGTACTTTGAGCCACACAAATGTTGATCAATGTAGCGCTAACTTGGAGTTTGGAGCAGTCACACCTTTAGTCTAGAAACCTTCTCTTACTATCCCCCACGCCACTTGTACAGTGTTGGCTTGCCACTAGAGGCCCTGTGAGCAGGGAGGTCCCTTCCAGCCCTCCTTTGTGATTTCGCTCTTCCTGTCCCTCACCCATCAGAACAGCAGCGCTCTAGACTGTGGGGAGGAGAGGGAGGTGGTGGGGTCTCTCCAGGGGGTTGTAAGGGATGGTCACGATCCACCTGGCTCCCAGCACCCATGTGCTCTGGGCTTGATGTCAGACATATCCCAGCCACATGCATTTCTCAGGCTCTTCCCAGTGCTGGGACAGCTTCAGCCTGATGGAGGCTCAACTGTTCCCCAGCCTCTTCCCCCTTAGCTCTTCTCCACATCCAACCTGCCAACCTTGGTGCCCCTGGGCCTGGAAGGGCAACTGGAAGGGTCATCCCAGCAGTGTGTGGGGACAGGGGAACCCAGAGAGAGACCCCAGGAAGCCAGTGGCAGCAAAAGCAGCAGTCACGGTAATGGGAGTGGCTGCTATGGTAGCAGTGGCCACTGGTCCAGCCAGATCACCTTCAAGTTGTTCTCACTCTGCAGCTGGGAATGGAGTCCACCTGCAGCTAGCTTCTGCATCCACATGGGCAGCAGCACAGCCCAGATCCACTTGCAGCTGTCCCACCCTGCAGCAGTAGCTTCTTCAGCAGCACCTGCCCCCCATCCTGCAGCAGCAGCTGTCAGCTGTCACTGTTGCTGTGGATTTGGTGCATAGACCAGGGCACTGCTGGAGCCATGGGGGTAGAGCTTTGGCAGGGCTTGCCAGAACCTGACTGGGGCTGGGGGCTCACTGGGGCTCACTGGGGCTGGCCTGCTCCCCAGGGCTTTGCTGTGGTGGGAAGGACACAGCACTGGTTGGGAAAAGTGCCTTGGGCTGACATTCCTGGACTGGGATGCTGAAGGCTGGGGGACATAGAAAAGCTGTGGCTGCAATCCTTAGGCTGCTCCATTAAATAGCAGGGGGTGTGACAGCTCACAGAATAGGAGGGTGGGAGAGGGGCCACTGCATCCCAGGATACTAATTACATCTGTGGAGATTGGCCACACCTTAATGCAGGGGTGGGCAAAATATGACCTGCATCCCTTGTGGCCTAGGCACAGGGGGAAGCCCAGGCCATGACACATGTGGCCAGTCCTGGCACTCCTGGACACACAGCTGGGCTGGGGCAGCGTGGCTGCCAGCCTTACTTCCCAGTAGCCCCCATGGCCACAGCACCTTCTGGCTGCCACCACCACTGGACCCAAGTGCACTGCCTAGGCATCCCTGCCTGTCCATCCTGAACCCACTGATAGGGGCAGGATCCTCAGGGACTGGTTGGTGGCTGAGTGTATGGGATGGGGCCATAGATGGATGGGGAGGAGTGTTCAGGAGCCGGACAGGTAGGTGAGGCGAGGATGGCATAGTATCATTGCAAAGAAGTGCACAGAAACAGCTAATTAATCTGAAAGCCCCACTCTGGAGAAATAAATTAAAGATTCACCCAAATCTGAACTGTGGATTCTGGTGCCTCTTGCCCTGCAGGAGCTGAGATCCAGATTTGATTTTCACAGCTGGCCCTATTTCCATAATGTAGTTAAATTATATTCCACAGAATATTTGCTTCCATGCATAATAGTTTTGGTCCATCTCTATTTACTACCACTGCCATTTTACAAATTGCAGAACTGATGCAAAGAGGCTTTAACTGTCAACCTGCCTGACCCTGCACAACAAATATGTAGCAGAGCCTGGGTTCGCATCTGTCCTTTGCTTTCAATTCTGTACTCAGCTCCATAGGTCATACTTCTCAGACAGTGATTAGGGCGAGATTCCAGAGCTGCAACAGGAGCTGGAGGGGGAGAGGGCCATTTTTTCCAGGCTCTCCCTCCTCTTCACACCTTTCCTGACTAGCAGAAGGGAGTCAGAACCCTGCTGTATACTCTATGTAGCCAGATCCGGACTTGCAGGCACATGTGGTTTGTGGTGCCACAAACCTCTGTATTGCATCTACATAGTTGGTCTGATAAAATATATTATCCTAAGAAATCATGGCATTTCACATAATTTTGGACCATCACAGCTACAACATCATTCTTATGTTATGCATCCTTTGTTAGAGTATGCAGGTCCCTGTCTGCTGATGCCTGCCCCTCACTTTGCCTTAGCAGGAGCTTTAAAAGTCATGCTGAAACTCTAAAAGCACAGTGCTGCTTTAGGGACCACATCAGTGCAAACAGAAGACGTC
>JAGPOW010002120.1:754758-791631 GCA_030014935.1 Caiman crocodilus | reverse complement strand
GGTGTCCCCACCTCAGCCCACAGTTTGGTGTCGTCAGCAAACTTGAACAGCTTGCTTTCCACCCCCTCGTCCAAGTCAGTGACGAAGATGTTGAACAGCACAGGCCCAAGATAATATTATTTATTATATATATATTTATTATATATCTATTATAATATAATAGATAAAAGCAGTGCTGGGACTACTTCTTGCCACATGTTTACACCAGTGAGGGCAGGATAATGCTAACCAGGTTTATCATCGAATCATAGAGAGGTTGGGCTGGGAGGGACCTCCATAGGTCCTCTAGTCCAAGCCTCTGAATGAGGCAGGATCATCCCTATCCAACCATCTTATACAAAATCATTTTGAGGACAGTTGCCAAGTTTATATGAATACATGATACTGTGGGTGTTTTACATACCTGCAAATAAGATGCACCTTGTTTGTGGCAGGTAGAATGTAGAAAAACATTTTTCCAGAGTCATGGCTGACTATGTGATACAGTGTTTCCGCCTGGAAACAGGATATCTAGGAAGTGTGGCACCCCGGAAATCAGTCTCAATGAGGCAGCAGGAACTTCCTGGTGTGACAGAACATCAAGAAGGCTAGGCTTTACACCCTTGCAAGGGGAGAAGCAGGACGGTTACATCTTTACAGTAAATATTTCTTTATATAAGTTCCTGGAAACAAGCAAGCATTGCTTCTATGCCACAAGCCTCTCATGGTACTGCAGAGTGCATGCAGCAGCTTGCCTGCGCTAAGCCAGCTAAGTAACTCATCAGCCAAAAGCCACTGCCTCACCAGCAGCCATGAGAGGATTAACGCTGGACTCCAGCCTTGCTGCCCCAGCGAGAAATGGCAGCCGTTTTAGGACAGTCTGCTTGCTTCTTTTCTTTCCTGTTTCTATTCTGGCGAAGAAAAAATCAGCTCCCTTGCTTAAGATGCACACCCCAATTTTGGAGAGCTGATTGGGGAAGGGGGGCAAGGTGTGTATGACATTGAAATAAATGCAGTAACTATCAAATACCCTGATTTAAATCATTAACTCTAACACATGCAAAGTCCCAAGGCAATGAAGATGTAACAGAAAAAAAAAGAAGTACCAAAGACTTCATTACAGTCACATACCCAGCAGCTCAGTAAATGATCGTGTAATTAAAAAAATACACCATTTCCTTCTTTATCTCCCAACTCTTACACAGTTTTGCAGGACTCTGGGCTAATTAAGTCTCCAGGATGAACACTGTACAAACTATTAAAATCTAGAGAACTTAGCAAAAAGTGATGCATTGCAGGGGAAAATACTCCTGCATGAAATTCACCCCGATGCAAAGCAACAGGACAAAATCTGTGCATCACAAAAGTCAAAGAAGAAAAGACCATCACCTACAACCAATTTGCTTGTCAGCTCTTGCATTATCATTATCAATACGACCAGGACACCTGGGGAGATTACTGAAAAGTGTGTAGACTTGGAGAGCTGTACCTAAAAAGCAGGGGCAGATGCAGAGTGAATTCAGTGGCAAAACTACACCCCTTTTTGGATAGGACTACACCATGGGAGCCTCTGAGGGGTTTTTCAAGCCCTTAGAGGACTTGAAAATCCTCTTTCCCTTGTTTCCCACCCCCTTTCCCACCTACTGCTGTTGCTTTGCCAGCTGCCCCTGGAGTGGGGGACCACTAGAGCTGTTCCTGTCTGTCCCATTTGGGCTGCATGCGGGCTTGTCTCAGCTGGGGATGGGGAACGTGGCAGTAGGGATGGGCAGGGAGAACCCCTACCCTGCACTTGCTCCCAGGGATCAGGGCAAGGAGGTGGGGAAAAACTCTCCCACTGTGCTCTCTCTGTCCCCAGATGAGCCCAGCCTCAGCACACCCCAGTTGGGGTTGGGAGGAACAGCTCTGGTGCTTTCCCTGCCCCTGGAATAGGAGGGAAAGCATCAACAGGCAGGGGAGGGAAGAAGGGAAGAGAAAGAGAGGTGGATTTTCACCTACTTTAGGGACTTAGAAAAAGGCCCTGGAAGCTCCTGAGGGTGGTCTGTCTCTATCAGTGGGGATGGAAAAGCTATGGGTGCAGCCATTCCTGCAGTGTTGGTTGAGGCTCCTGCAACCCATCTCCTCTAGGAAATCCTGCATCTGCCCCTGCTCAACAATGATTGCTAATTATTAATATTGATAATATATATTAGAGTTTAAGGTCCAGTTCTGCAAATAACTAGGTGTATGAGTAACTTCATGAAAATGAAACGTCCTAGGGAACTATCTACAGGAGTAGCACTCCTTTAAGAGAAGGATCTTCTGATTAGGGCATTAATGCTATAAAAAATATCAAACTGATTTATTTCTACTTGTACTATGCATTGTACTATAGTACTAGACCCTACATGCACACCAAAAAGACAACTGTACATAAGAGGTGAACATAAAGTACAACACAAATGGCAGAATGGTTCTTTCTGCATAAAGCAGTGCGTACAACAAGTAAGCTGCCTCCACTTACAGTGTTTTGTAAACATCAGAATACAGATGAATTTTAAAGATATTAGTGGAGTAACATTGCAGATTTTTTTCATATTGTTCCTCTCCTGAATAAATACATCTGCAAGAACATGCAAGAAAGGCAACATGCAAAATGTATGCTGAGAATTATTGCTGTGATCATTTATTGATCCTTTTCAGCTTGTTTATGGGCTTAATGATCACTCTCTTTTGAAATAAAAAATAACTGCAGCTCAACAGCTAGTTCAATCACAGCCAAATAATGATGAGGAAAAATGTGAAACTAGAATGGGTTGCAGCAGATAATAAAAATGTGTTTGACAGGAGATTTAGGGCAGTTACCTAACCTCATTTAAGCACTATCATTTCATTGTTAGTTAGTACAGAAGAACACAGAGGGCATGTCCACACCTGCAGGCACATGCATTTACAGCAGCTCAAATAGAAGGGGCACAAATTTGAGCCAGGGCTTTTTGCCTCAATGCATGTGCTCAGACATGCACTTTGCTCATGGGGCAAATTGTGTCAGTTGGGGCAAAATAACTGTGCCTAGATCCTTTGTATCTGCAGCCAGGGGGAGCTAGAGCCCCCTTTCCAGCACTCACCCACAGGAACAGGGTGAAGTGCCAACTACCCCAGTGGGAGAACCTGCACTCTAAGACCTGGATGCAGGCCCTAGCTCAGGTATTGGGGGCCCCCAAGATTCACGTCAAGGGGGTCTTTTTCCTTGCCTCGTAGGCCACCACATAAAAGGCGGTGGAAAGGGGACTCATGGTGGAGGGCAAGTACACCCCCCTCAAGCCCCTAGAAGAGCTGAGGACTAGGGTGGTCCTCAGTTTAATACCTCCCTATATTTGTAATTGGGCCCTGCTCACCCAGCTCCAAACCCTGGAAAAAATTATTTCCCCAGTGATGGCCCTCTCGCTGGGGTGCTGAGACCCCAGCCTTTGCTATGTGTGCTCTTTCTGTCAACAGGTTATGATCCAGATGGTGGCAGGAATGTGGCTGGAGGCTAAGGGGTGCCTCATGATTCCTTTTTAGGGGGCCCTGGTGAGGGTTTTCTATATGCAGGGGGAATAGCAGTGCTTCCAGTGTTGTGCCCCGGGGTACTTGCATCATGAGTGCCCCATGGGGCAGGAGGAGAAGGCACCCCCAACCTGGTGGCTGCCTATAAGTACATAAGGGTTGTGCATCAGGATCAGAGGGAACATCTGTTCACCAGAACTCCCTGAGGCCAATGGTCATAAACTCCTTCAAGACTGTTTTAAGCTGGACATAAGGAAAAACTTGTTTATTGTCTGAGCCCCCAAGGCCTGGAATAGGCTCCCCACAGAAGTGGTGCAGGCACCGACTGTGGAATCATTCAAGACACATTTGGATGCTTATTTTGCTGGGATCCTTTCACCCTAGCTGATTTCCTGCCCCTGGTCAGGGGACTGGACTTGATGATCTTCAAGGTCCCTTTCAGCCCTAGTATCTGTGAAATCTATGAAATCCACAGGTCAACTGGTGAGAAAGGTGCTTCTGCCACTGGTAACCCTCCCTCCTCAGGACCCCCTGGCTCCCTAGCCACATCATCCAGCCCCGCTGTGAACTCAGGGGACCCCACCCCCAAACCAAGTTTGGCAGAGTCCTAGGGAGGTCAACAGCAGCCAAGGGGAGCGAGTGAGTGGGCCCCCTCTGCCCCTAGTCATGCCCTCACTGTAGCTGCCCCACCCTCCCAACCTTCACCTTCCCCTACTGAAGCCTGCCCACCTGAGGACCACCCCATGGCTGAGTGGGTGAAGGTCCCCTCTGGGTACAAAGCCAAGAGGAAGACCCAGGTGCAGCTAGAGCCCTTTGATATGGAGGACTCCTTCCCCCCTCCCAAAACCACCACCACAGGTGCAAGGAGCAGCCCAGCTTCCAGGGGCCACCCTGGCTACACCCATCACCTGACCCCTAGGAAAGATCAAACAGGTGATCCCCATGGAGGAGGTTTCAGGGCTGCTGGACAGCTCCAAACAGGAGCCCATGGAGGAAGCCCCTTGCTCTGCTAGCCAGGGCCTATCTCCTGAGACCATGGGCACTGAGGCTGAGGCCAACCCAAAAGAAGGTTTGGCAGCAGAGCTCCCCCCCACCCCGATGATCTGGGGGAGACAGGAGCCCTGGGGTTCACACCGGTGAGTCCTGAGGAGGAAGGTCCCCTTTCCCAGCACCCCAAGGCAGACACCAAAGCCACAATGGTGTCTGACAGGTCTCTTCCCTCCCTCTCCCAGAAAAACCTCATTTCCAGCCTGTCCCATGGTCCCACACTAGAGGAGGTTGGGGTGGGGTCCCCTAATTAACAGGCCAATCTTGTCGGGGACCCTGTGCAGACCCACCAGGGCTCTAGCTCTACCCTATCATCTTGTGAAGGAGCTGCACCCTCACCCTTGTCCCAAGGGGCTGCAGAGGTCTCCCAATCCCAGCCAGAGTCTGGGGTCTTAGCAGACTGGGAGTGTTCAGCCAGTGCCTAAGGAGCCAGCTGAGCCCCAGGACTAGGACAAGGATGCCTGAGAACCAGCAGACTGCAAGGAACCTATGGATCTCTCAGTCCCAGCAGTCCCCAAAGGTGAGCCATTTGCATTTCTTGACGGTGACTACACCTGCCAGTCTGCCAGCAAGGTATGGCTCACCCTGGACTGGGAGATCTCTCCTGCTGGGGAGATTTTGACAGCATCTTTACCCCTGCAAGATGTCACAACCCAGTAACAAATGCCCATGCCACTGTCAAGTGAAAAGGCCTGAAACCTTTTCTACATCACAGTCAAAGAGCAAAGTTTGACTCTGTCTTTAAGTTAAAAGCAAGAAGGCTGCTCCCTCACTGATGAGCAGCATTCCACTGAGGGTTCATCCATTGGTCAAAGATAAGAGAACTCACAAAACTCATTCAATAAGACCCTGGCAAAGAGTAGTGAATGATTGGTTAAAAAATTAGTATAAACCCCTCTATACGTAATTCACACGTAATGGTCAAAAACCTAGCCCACTACCTTGTAATCTGAGGAGACAAAAAAACTGATGCGTGCCAGAAATTAAAGATTCCATTTAGCAACTCCTCATTGGATACCTTTGTTAGATACCTTTATCTATAAATTGTTCAAGCGTCTCCACCTAAGGGGGACATCTCCGGGGAACTCTTTGCGGAGGAACCTGAGTACATAACAAATTGATTAATAGCATGATCAACTATTAATCTCTCTCCGTCAGTGATAATTTTGACGTAGAAAAGTCCTGCAGGCACGATAACCCTGATAAATACGCACGCTCGTCCATTGGCTGTCGTTCATCACCCATTACCCCTCACCCTTTGGCCACCGATGTAACCTGAGTTTGCATGCCGAACTGAAGATGAAACAGATGTAAAGAAACAAAAATCTCAACCTGCGTCGCATATCGACACCAAGGCAAAGTAAGTAATAAACCTTCTTGCAACCATTACGCATTTACGCCTAATTGATTCCCACTCCATCTACAAATCACCGACCTGCCCAGTCCAAGCTGTAGCCGTATGTCAGATAAAAGTAAAAGTTATCTTTGCAACCAGTATGCTGAGTTAACCCTCTCTCTCCACTAGCTTGCCTGATGTCTGCTTAATTAATCGACGTTCCCCTCAGTTGACTCTGCCCGGCCGGGACACAAGGGTGCTGATGGGGAAAGCTTCAACACCCAGATCTATAGGTGGACCTGCAGTTTCATAGGCACCCTCTATACTTGTGGAGGGCGCTGTATGAGCCAGCAAGCTGCACACCAGGCGTTGAGATGCATGAGGCCCCTCCTGAAACATCCACTCCACCCCCCCACCCCCAGCCATCAGGTTATTTAATATCATGATTCTCAATGTCCACAGCTGCAGGAAGGGTCTCCAGAGATACTGGTTGCTCTTCTTTCCTCAGAAGGGGGGGGGTACCCCATGGTATTCTTGCAGGAGACCCTGATGACTCTGGCTGAAGAGTCTAATTAGCAGCTGGAGTGGGGAAATAGGGTCTTTTTTGTCACCTCATGGCCACCTCTTGCAGGGTGCACCCTGTTATTTCCAGGCCTGCAGCCAGAAGTTCTCCAGGATGTTGAGGTGGTGCCAGGCCACCTGCTGCTCCTCTGGGTCCAAGTGCAGGAGCTAGTCCTAAACCTTCTGAATGTGTACACCCCTTTGAAGGACCCAGAGTTGGTGGATTTCTTCCGCCAGATGGCCACTTACATCAGCACTCTGAACACTTGTGCACGCCTGGTCCTTGGCAGGGACATTAATGCACTATAGACACACAAGACTGGTTGGGCAGGGAGAGGAACCAGGTCACTGTGGGTGTCATAAGGAGATCCTGAGGGACTACTCCCTGGTAGAGGTATGGCATGCCTGTCACCCTACAGGCCCCCCTACCTTCACCTATGTGAGGGTGGGGGAGGAGCAGGCATGCCACTCCTACTTAGACCAAATTTATATCTCTTTGGTGTACTTTTCCCAGGCCCACTCCACTACTCTGGCATCCAGGTGACCCCTTTCAGCAATCATCGCTTTGTCTGGGCCCAGACCACACTGGTGTCTGGGCATCCAGGGTTAGCCTACTGGTATTTCAATGCCAGCCTGCTGGAGCATGTAGGCTTCAGGGAGGCCTTCCAGGAGTTAGGCTGGACTGGAAGGAGTAACAGGCAGCTTTCCCCATGGCTTAGAGATGGTGGGATGTGGGGAAGGTGCACATCTGGCTTTTTGCCACAGCTACACTTGGAGGCAAACCCAGAGAGGGAGGTGGTCCGGGAGCAGCTCAAGCAGGAAGTGCTGGAGCTGGAGAGGTGCCTGGCCATGACTCAACCAACCTGTTCCTCTGCGGAGAGTATTGGAAGAGGTGGGAAGAGGTTTGTGTTCTGGATGATCACTGCACCTGAGGTGTGTTTGTCCACTCCTGTGTCCAACTCCCTCGGAAGATAGACCATGGCTCCTGCTTCTTCTATGCCCTGGAGAGGAGGCGGGGGGCAAAGAAGTACATCACCTGCCTTCTGGCGGGTGATGGCACCCCCCCCTCACGGATCCGGGTGATGTGCCGGCACGTACAAGCTTTCTATGAAGAGCTCTTCTCCCTGGATCTGACCAATGCTGAAGCCTGTCAGACCCTAGGGGAGGGACTCCTGAAGGTCAGCATGGGTGACCAGTACCAGCTGGAGGCTCTTCTCACCCTGGCTGACTTTTCACCCTCCCTCTACCTGAGGCCTGGCAACAGGACACCAGGCGTTGATGGGCTGACCATGCAGTTCTACCGGGCCTTCTGGGACATCCTCCACCTGGACTTTGCTGTTGTCTGGGCCAAATCTGAGGGAAGCGGGGATCTCCCCCTTTCATGCTGGAGGGCTATGTTGACCCTCCTGCCAAAGAAGGGGGATCCCCGTGACCTGAGGAACTGGCGTCCAATGTTCCTCATCTGCACAGACTACAGGGTGGAAGAGAAGGCCATCTCACTGGACTTGCAGTCTGTGCTGTTGGACATGATCCATCCTGACCAGATGTACACACTGCCCAGGTATTCCATCTTTGACAACCTGTAAATGATTCAGGACCTCCTGGAGCTCATGTGTTGGGAGGGCCTGTTTTTTGCCCTCCTATCCCTGGACCATTTGACAGAGTGGATCACAGGTATCTTACAGGCATGATGTGGGCCTTTGGCTTTGGTCCTTGCTTCATGCAGACTCTCCAGGTGCTGTATGCCTCTACAGAGTGCTTGGTCAAGCTCAACTGGACCCTTATGGCGTCCATTCCACTCATGAGAGGGGTGCATCAAGGCTGTCCACTGTCAGGTCAGCTATATGCCTTGGTCTTGCAGCCCCCCCCTCATCCTTCTGCAGAGGTAGGTGGTGGGATTGATGCTCTAGGAGCTGGTGGTGCAGCTGGTCCTATCAGTGTACACTGACAACATACTCCTTGTGGTCCAGGACTCAGGTGACCTGGTGCAGGCATTGGACTTGGCAGCCTCCTCTGCCCAGGTCAACTGGATCAAGAGTTGCCTGGTAGTGGGTGACAGATGGGCTCACTCCCACCCGCTCTCCATGGGATCTGCTGCAGAGGGGTCCCCCACAGACCCCTCCTCACCGGAAAACTAGCACCAGCTGGAGGTAAGGGTGGTGAGGTGGTTCCAGACATGGGCAGGGCTCCTGAGGTCTCTTTCCCTGCATGGGAAAGTGCTAGTGCTGAACCAGCTGGTCTTGTCCATGCTCTGGCACTACTTACACACCTTGCCTGTGCCCCCTTAGGTCCTGGCAAGGCTCCAGAGATGGGTGCAGGAGTTTTTCTGGACCTGACAGCACTGGGTTGCTGCCGAGATTCTGGTTGAACTTCACCCCCAACCTTTCTGGTTTTGGTCACCCCATCCACAAACCTACCAAGTCCCAGGACCTCCTGGTCAGCCTCCTCCTGCTCCTGGCAAAGTGGGCCCTGTACTTGACCAGGAAGAAGGCTGTGGCTGGGAAGGTGCTCGAAGACTGCAGAGCTGCTTTCCTCTCACTTGTCCGTGCACGTTTCTGGGCAGAGCATCAATGGGCGGCATCCACTGGCTCCTTGGATGCTTTTGAGGACCAGTGGGTATCGCCTGGGGGGACTCTGCTCACTGTCCCCTTCAGGAACACTTATTTTCACATTTTGACTCTTTGACCCACATGACACTCATATCCTGTTTTGTTCATTAGTTGTCCCAAGAATTTAGTTGTATCACTTACTCATTAGTCCCACACGGGGTTACTAGTTAGCCAGGTGGGCCTTAGGGCCCACTGCATGAGTGTTGCAAGTAGACAGAAGCTTCTGGGACCCAGCCAATTGGTATCTGGGGACACTACCCTTTATGTTAAATGGACTGCTGAAGCAGCCATTAGAGTTCCCTGCACCCTCTACGTACTGCAACAGGCTGGCAGTGGGGGCTGCTGCCTGGCTGCAACCTACTGCCACCTGCGACAACATGTGGCACCAAAGCTGTGCACCTTCCAGACCTGAATGGATACTGCACACCCAGTAGAGGCATCTGCACCTCTGGTTCACTGCCAGTGGGCTGTGGCTGCACAGTTGGCCTTTGTGTGGCACTACTGCCATATGTGCCACTGCCCGGCCACCTGGGCAACATCCCAGTAGATTTTCTCAGTGCGGTGGCCTGCTTTGAACTGTCAAAACATGCCCTCCTGTCCCTAAGTGGCCAGGAGGTCAGCCACCTCCAGCTAGGTCAGCCACCTCCAGCTAGGTCATGGGTGCCAGCTCTGAGCAGGCTTCTCTGCCTGGGTCTTGCCACTTGACTTACTAGCAGGAATTTTCATGTTCCCCTTTTTAAAAACTGCAAAAATCCCTGATAGAAAAATCCCAGTCACTCTTTAAAATATCCCCAAATCCATGTTCTTCCACAATTAAAACAAAAGAATGCTATATTCATATATGTATATATAGGGGGGGTGTATGTGTGTGTAGATATATATGTATAATGATAGAGAGATCAAATTCAACGTGCAATGTTTTATTGCTACATTTACATTTGGAAGCCTACCAGTGCCTCTATCTTCATATTAAAATACATTCTAAATAGCTATAAAGTTTGGCATTTACTTGGCTTTTTTGTCATAGAAAAATCAGAGCTACCCCTACCCCCTTCTTTTACCAGAATGTGCAGCACTGACATGCCAGTGCCTTGCCCCTGCCTTTGCCTCTCACTCTCAACCCACAGCCTGCTTCCCATCCGAGTCCTCTCACTCCTGACCTGCAAGGCCAGGTATGTGGATGAGGAGCTTGTGGAGGGTTGCTTGGGGGTGTGGGGCTTGTGGGTAGATTGTGGGAGGATTGTGGGTATGGGGGGCTTCTCAGGATGGGTGGGTCACCTGCCCCCTGCAGGGTGTAGGCCCTCACGAACTGCCCCACAGGGGCCACAGCTCCCTCCCACAGGGCCACAGCCCCCTAACAGGGGCCCACAGTACCCCCCCATCCCTCCCTGCCTGCCCCCTGCTCCCTGTCCACCCCCATCCTCACTCCTTACCTGGCATAGAGCCCAGGCCCAGCTCCTTGCAGCCTGTACCACTGCTTTCCCTGCATGGGAAGATGGCGTGTTTCAGTACCGGGGCAAATGCTAGCCATAAAGATGCTCTGGCTGACTACCAGAGCATCTCTGTGGAGGACCTGAGCCTCTGCTTGGAGGAAAAAAGCCTGCCCTGCTTTTTCCCCCAAGGTATTTTCTGATATTTTCTGATACCTGGATCTCCAGGTATCAAATGTTGACCCCGCACTGCAAATATGCAGTGCAGGAAACATTTTTTTGTTCCCAGAATGCCTCTTGCAGCATCTCAAACTGGTCTGAGATGCTGCAAGAGGCACGTGCATGCTCATCTGGACTCACCCCCAGAGGCTAAATGACCGATCCTCATTGCCTGAAAGAAATGCTATCACTTATATCCAGAATTCTAAAAGATTAATAATGTCCATTCATCAAATAGCTGGAAAAACCTTTCTATTTTCAGCTGCTGCCCAAGATTCATATCAACACAGAAGAAAACTGTTCATGTCAGATCCAGTCTAATACACTCTTCATTCATAGTGTGTGATGAAGTTTGGGATGGCAGAACCGCTATGGATGAAGTGAGATCTGACTTAAGACAATGGAAGCCTCTTTGATTCTCAGAAACTGTTTAAATAACTTCTACACTCTGTTGTAGAATGCCCTGTTTTTACTCTAGAGCATTTCTGTTCTCCCTAGTTTCTAAGCACACTCTATGCAGTAAGTCTTTATTCCTGTTTCTGTGCTCATTGAAAGGAGAAAGAAGGCAAGGCAACACTTTGTTTTCTTGATACTGACTAATCAATTCTAACTGGGTCAGACATGAAAGACTCAGACACTAACTTTAGGACATTGGTTCAATTTATTGGGTCTAAGAGAATCCTCACCTTTGGTTCCAAACAGTAAAACTTTTATTCTCTGAAGTTTGAAGGTTCTTAGAATAAATGAGCTGCTCACAAGATTTTGCTGTCATCATCCAAGAAACCATTGACTGACGAGCTTCTACAGAAGCAGCGAGATCACGATCCTCATTGCACCAAGCTTGTGTCTGTGATAAATAATTGACAAGGAATAGTGACCAAACGCCAGCAGATTGTGCTCTCTGGAAGGGGAAGCAGCGGGTGCAGCCCAATCAGCCACACGAAGCATGCATGTTGCAAAATCCCTGGCTCATGCTGCTTGAAAAGCGTGCAAAAGTAAGATCTGAGCTGATTGGCTGTTAGGGGAGTATAAAACCTAAGCCCAGGAAAAGGAAAGGTGGGACCATACATAGCATCAGGAGGCTTGATCACCCTCACCGAGGTCCTACATCCACGGTTTTCCCTTTTCCCCCTGGACGCTCCCATTGGATAGTCTGCAGCGGATAGATGAACAAGAGCTCTTGGGTTCCCTACGGTTGAGGTTTTTGGTTGTGGCATTTATCACGGAGTTAAAGGGAACTGCCGGCACAGAGAGAAACGAGGCTTGAAGTGCCTCATGGTGGTATTTGGAGAGAGGAAACGAGGCATTGAAGTGCCTCACGGTGGTATTTGGAGGAGTGTGCCTACAGTGACCAAGTTGTAAGTAAAGCATTTATTTTCTTCATATCGGCTTTGAAGTGTCTTATTCAGGACGGGAAGGAAGTAGTAGGGCGAAACGTTCCTGAAACCTTTTGTCCCCGGCCTGTTCGACTCAGGGGTTATTCCCCCCCCGCCCCAATTCCTCCTCACAGTGTCTATATTACCATGAATCGGAGGAAGGGTTTGGCCACTGAAAGACTTCAAAGCACTCACTGAACATTTGCTTAGTTTTAGTTTATTTGATTGGCTCTTTGTGAATTCCACTGTTACAAACTAATGAATACCTTGAACATTTCCTGAAGATGCCAAGGAAATGAATGTAATTAACAGTCTTTATTATTTCTTATCCAGTTCTTGTCAGAACCTTGGTGACTAAGAAATTCCAGCTGTTCAGCAGCTGTCAGAGAACTGACTGCTTATTACGTTGTAGAAAATTGCACTGATGAAAAATGGAATTACCAATAACCCCTGAACAGTTATGAGCAAAACGGGTATGTAATTGCCAAGTTGATGGACAATTACCTAACAAAATAACATTTCCAAAATACATAAAACATATAAGATGTGCAACAAGCTGTGCAAATGTGGAATTATTTTGGTTTGCTGTCAGTCTAGAAAAACTGTTAAAAATTAATTTGGACTCAAGCTGAAATATTTTCTGCCCGCCCCCACCTCTGCTCCTTTTTATAAATCAAAAAATAAAAAATTTATTTCAGGTCAAATGACAAATTTTGTTGAACTCAACACAAAACTTTTTCTTTAAATACTGAGGTTTCTATGTTTTTAATTTGTTATATAATTAGAAGGACATTTCAAAAGAACTCATTTTCAATCAGGGAATTTTCATTTTGAGGATGTTTAGAACAAAATAGTTCGCTTATCAAGAAAATCTTTTCTGGTTTTGTGTCTCCAAAGGCAAACAATTCAGGAAAACTGACACAAATTTGCAAAGCCTTCAACTTATTCATCCCTCCCATGAACCTAGTTTAAAGCCCTCCTTGCTAAACTAGCAAGGAGGGCTTTAAACTAGGTTTGCCAGAGGATGGAAACCAAAGAGCTGAGGTAAGTATGGAAGGGGGATGACCTGGAGGAAGCACAAGCAGGAGGGGGCAACAGGGGAGGGCTTCTTATTCTTCCTTAGAAATAGTGCAATCAGTTAGTCACCTCAGGTGTCTGTACATGAATGCACAGACCCTGGGAGACAAGCACAAAGACTTGGAAGTCCTTGCACAGTCATGGCACAATGACATGATTGGAATAACAGAGATATGATGAGACAGCTCGCGTGACTAGAGCACTGTCGTGGAAGGTTATAAACTGTTCAGGAAAGATAGGCAGGGCAGAAGAGGAGGAAGAGTTGCCTTTTGTGTAAAACAGCTGTTTGACTACTCATAGCTTCAGTCTGAAACTAGAGAGAGGCCCGTTGGAAGCCTGTCAGTTAAGATTAGAGGAGAGAGCAACAAGGTCTTTCAAGGGTGGGATCATGGTGGGTGTCTACTGCAGAACACCAAAGCAGAAGGCTGGGGTGGATGAGGCTTCTTTCAGACAGCTAACACAAGTTTCCCCACTCACAGGCCGTGGTTCCTATGAGGGACCTTAGTCACCTTGACATCTTCTGGCAGGGCAATACAACAGTGCACAGGCAATCCGGGAGGTTTTTGGAGAGCGTTAGTGACAACCTCCTGGTGCAAGTGCTGGAGAGACCAATTAGGGGCCACACTCTTCTTGATCTGCTGTTCACAAACAGGAAAGCATTGCTGAGGAACATAGAAGTAGATGGCAACTTCGGTAACAGTGACCATGAGATGATTGAGTTTAGGATCCTGAGGAAAGAAAGGAAGGAGAGCAGCAGCAGAGTAAGCACCCTGGACATCAGAAAAGCAGACTTTGACTCACTCAGTAAACTAATAGGAAGGATCCCCTGGTAGGCCAGATTGGCAGGGAAAGGCATCCAGGAGAGCTGTTTGTATTGTAAAGAAACCTTTCTGAGGGCACAGGAGCAAAACATCCTGATGTGCAGGAAGACTAGCAAGTATGGCAGAAGAACAGCTTGGCTTAGCAGGGAACTCTTCAGTGAGCTAAAACACGAAAAGGAATTTTATAAGAAGTGAAAACTTGGACAAATGACTAGGGGGGAGCATAAAAGTATGGCTCAGGCATGCCAGATGGAAATCTGGAAGATCAAAGCACAATTAGAGTTGCAGCCAGCAAAGAAAGGATGTGAAGGGTAACAACAAGGGTTTCTACAAGTATGTCAATAACAAAAGGAAGGTCAGGGAAAGTGTGGGTCCCTTACTGAATGGGAAAGGCAACCTAGTGACAGGTGATGTGGAGAAGGCTGAAATACTCAATGTCTTTTTCACCTCAGTCTTCACGGGCAAAGGCACCTCTGAGACTAGTGTGGAGAGGAAGTGAGCAACCAACAGTGGTGAAAGAACAGATTAGGGACTATTTTGCAAAGCTGGACTAAACACGATGCACACGAAGGTGCTGAGGGAGCTGGCCGATACGATTGCAGAGCCACTGACCATTACCTTTGAAAATCCATGGCAATTTGAGTGGTCCTGGGTGACTGGAAAAGGGAAAATATAGTACCCATCTTTAAGGAAGGAAAGAAGGAGGATCCAGGGAACTATAGACCAGTCAACCTCACCTCAGCCCCTGGAAAAGTCATGAAGCAGGCCCTCGAGGAATCCATTTCTCAGCATCTGGAGGAGAAGAAGGTGATTAGAAAGACATCAAGGATTCACCAAGGACAAGTCATGTCTGACCAACCTGATTGCCATCTCTAATGAGATGAGTGCCTCTGTGGATGTGGGGAGAACAGTGGATATGATATATCTTGATTCTAGAAAGACTGTTGATGCGGTCTCCCCACAGCATCCTTATAAGGAAGCTAAGGAAGTATGTGTTGGATGAACTGACTGTAAGGTGGACAGAAAAATGGCCGGGTATTCAGGTTCAAAGTATAGTAATCAATGGCTCAATGTCTAGTTGGCAGCCACTATCAAGTGGAGTGCCCAAGGATCAGGCCTGGGGCCAGTTTTGTTCAATATCTTCACCAGCAACCTGAAAGATGGGATGGAGTGAACTTTCAACAAGTTTGAAGATGACACAAATCTGACTGGAGTAGTAGATATGCTGGAAGGTAGAGCTAGGATTCGGTTAGACCTAGAGAAATTGAAGGATTGGACCAAACGAAATCTCACATTGTTCAATAAGGAGAAGTGCAACATCCTGTACTTAGAACGGAGGTCGCATGCACCAGAACATGCTAGGGAACAACCGGCTAACCAGCAGCTCTATACAAAAGGACCTGGGGGTTACAATGGGCAATAAGCTAAATATGAGCCAACACTGTGCCCTTGTTGCCAAAAAGACTAACAGTATACTAGTGTAAGAGCATTGCCAGCAGATTGAGGGAAGTGATTCTTCCCCTTTATACAACACTGGTGAGGCCATATCGGGAGTACTGCATCCAATTTTGGGCCCCCTACTACAGAAAGGATGTGGGCAAATTGGAGAGAGTGCAGCAGAGAGCAGTGAAAATGGTTAGGGGGCTAGAGCACATGACTTCTGAGGAAAGGCTAAGGGAACTGGGTTTATGTAGTCTAAAGAGGAGAAGACTGAAAGGGGATTTAATAGCAGCCTTCAACTACCTAAAAGGTGGTTCCAGAGAGGATGGAGCTGGATTGCTCTCAGTGGTGGCTGATGGCAGAACCAGATGCTGGATTTAGCAGTGCTACAGCTTAGGGCCTCGTATTATGAGGGGGTATCTAAATATATTTTTAAAAAAATACAGTAAAACTTCACAAGCCCAGCACGCTCAGGACAAAGCATGTGCCAGAAATATGAAAACGCCAGTTTTGCTGAAACCAGCACTGCAGCCGGTCACAGTGCTAGGGCGTGCGGGGGGGTAATGGTGGCCAGTCCTGGAGCACCAGCTGCATGCAGAGCAGCGGCATGGGGTGCTTAATGGAGGTGGCAGCAGCCGTATGCAAGCTTCCTCCACCGCTTCCAGGCTGGGGGAGAGTGGCAGCTGGTCCTGAAGTGGAGGGGGAAGTGCCGGATTTTTTTGGTAACACTATGGGGCCTCTTAAACTTAACATAGTTTAGGGCCCCAGCATGTCATAATTTGGACCTGTTAAATGATCAGTGCAAAAATTATAGCTATAATATAACGAACTTAAAAATGTATTAACAGAAACTGATAGAGCTGCATCTTGTATAATTTGCCTAGATTCCTGTGACCTTGATAGAAGCAAGCTCATTTATGATAGCTGAGGATTGGCCCAAAAGATATTTTTTTAGGACTCCACAGAAAAATCATGTGACATGTCTTTCAGCCCCTTCCCTAAATCCTCAGATTTAAATTTGTCTTTTATATTCCTCTGTTTCAGTCTTCCTCTTTTTTTGCCTAGAGCTCAGGCTTGAATTACATCCCTGAACAATTTGAAGTTAGTGATGCAATGCATCAACTTATTCCGCACGATTCTCTGTAACAGCTCTCAGGGCAGCAGAAATGGTAACTGCAAAGGAGTCAGCAAATGTGTAGTGATTGTGAATTCAAAGCCTCCTCCTCCTTCATGTTCTGATGGAGCCTGGTCACTTATGCGTGAAGGTTTCTGTGGTGGTAGAAACTGCATAAAAACATGAAGAGCTATTTTCTAAGGTCAGAAGACAAATTCATTCTTTGATGCTGGGAGATGTCAAAACAGGGCACACATTTTCTACGTGCTTTATGGGTTTGGATGGGGATAATAAGCAGTGCTGATGGTTGAACAAAAGAAAAGAGTCTATATGCTTATCATCAATAATAAACATTGTATTTTCTTTACAGGCTTACTAAGATTGTCTTACTAGTGTAATTTTTTTATGTGGCCTTGGCTACGGGAGAGTCGCATTTGTAATTTGTTGATGTTCATGGTTTTTTCAGCAGTTGAGTGCTTTGCCATTATTTGGTCTGACTTGGGGTAAGATCCTCCATGGCATATATTCTACCTTTGCCTGATTCTGGTTCAGGCTGGGTAGTTCTCATCTTGTAGTTTATCAGGATACTTAAGCATGTGCCCCAATATTAAAGTTCTGAGAATCCCCTGAATTTAATAGTGACCTGACACCACTTTGCTTTCATACTGAAGTTAGGCACGTGCTTAAGTACATAACTGAATCAGGCCAGTTGTCTGTAAGCCAGTGAACAGGTTTAGAGAGGAAGCCTCCATTCTTTGTACTCCCTTCACAAGATCTGGAGCCCTCAAAGTATGTCCCTTTAATCATATGACACATCCCCCTGCTTGCAGTACATCTGTGGGACACTCATGGGATCTCCACTCTGCCCAGTTTTTTCACCAAAACAGCCTGAATAGGCAAAGCAGAGCACAGCATCAAGTTAAGGATGGGGACACAGGTCTGGCAGGTATCTAGGGTTGAATGTGCAAAGTACCCCCACATTCTCATACTGTTGCTTGCTTCTTCATTTCTGTCAGGGATTATGGCTTCTCTTTCAATGGATGGAAGCTCTTCATGTACCCATAGAGTATATTCCAGTCAACTGAGAGCTCACTCTGTGGATAGGGGATAGATGAGGCTGCGCTGGCTTGTCAGACTGTTATACAAATAGCTTGGCTACTGGATTTTCCAGTAGTCATGTTATTTGGTTTTCTGCTCTTTATGTCAGTCAAGCATCACCCCACACTCAATCATAGCCAGTAATCTGTAACTATCAATCAGCCTAAATACTTAATACAAATGCAGGAAGACCCAGTCTGAAAAGAAATAACCATAGGAAGTGTGCTAAATGCTTCAATGAGTGACTTACTGAAGAATTCGTTTGGGGAAAGTATCATCATCCGTTCTTACTAGAACCACTCTGGACACTTCTTCATGGAGCAATGGCTACTTCATTTTTCCTTCCTAATATTCTTGGAATAAACTGGCAATCCATAGCTCTGCAATCCTGTGGAGAAATACTTCAGCACAGTATAACCCCCTTGTACTGTAGTAGGGAACTTTTTAAAATGTGTTCATTGTGAGAGACCCTCTTGAACGTGCTTGGTGGGGAAGTCGTGGTAGCTGGAAGCCAAGTTGGGTGTATCACTGAGATTGAAGGGAGTGATTACTACCCGAGCTACAAGACTGGTATTGTATGGGGCAAATGGGGCCCAGAGAGGATTGTTGTGAGACCTCTCTGTGGACAGGGGCAGGATGTGGTTCACTGAAATGAGCTGTCCTTTTACAAAGGAAAAAAAAACCTCTGATAAAGGCTGGGTGAGGTCTGGCTCCTGCTGACCAAGTGGTAATAGATCTGCCCAGTGTCCCAGGAACTTTCTGAACCAGAGGAACATGCATCCCGCTTTGAGCACCTGCTGAGGAAAAGAAATATAACACAAGTCCACTTTGAACTCTGTTGACTGCCAGCCCCACGTGCAGTACGGTGGCACCCGGCTTTCAATTTACCAGCACCGACAGAGACCACATTTATGACCCTAGGTGCTTCCTGCACTGGCAAGTAGTAATGGATCAATTGGGATCTGATTCCCAATCCCCAAAATGGCATCCCCTGCCATGGAAGTACAACTGTTGGCATCAGGGATCAGATTCCATCTTGCCAGTAAATGAAAATTAGCCAGGAGCCAGAAATGCCAACAGAAGATGCTGAAAGGAGCCGAGGATGGCAGCAGCCAGATGAAAAATGAGGGAGAAAAGCAAATAGGAAAAGAGAAAATCCAGACTTGAAGAAGAAAGGAAAGATTGCAAGGGAGAAGTGAGGGTTTGGAGAAAAGGAGTGTCTTTCTGAAGTGGGAACTCTCTCTTATTGCAGCCCCGATTGGTTATTTTTTTGTGTTTTCCTTTTCATCTCCCAGGTTTATACACAGGGTGATGCACAGGAGGCTAAGTTACCAGCACTGCCCAAGCCCAGGCACTGCAGACTTTCAGGAGCAAGCTGATGCTGTAGGACAGAGGTGGGCAAAGTATAGCCTGTGGGACAGATTTGGCCCACCAGGCAATTCTTTACAGTGTACAGAGCCCCTCCAAAGCCAATTATCACTGGCCTCAGGGGACCCCCTCTGAAAGCTGGCACCTCCAGCCACAGAGACAGCTCGAGCTCTGGTTCCCAGGCAACCAACCCCCACCCCACCAAGTAGACGCTTGATTTAACCCCCCCCCCATCAAGTAGATGCTTGATTTACAATACATAAATAGGTTTTTAGCTATACTTTATTAAAATGATTTCTTCTGAAAAATTTTATGTGCATAGCCCTTGACTCAACTGGTTTGGCGCCATTCTTAGGGAGGTCCAATGCTCCTGAAACCCCCATTGATTGGTTGAGGGTGATGGGGCAAGTTGTTAGAGGAGTCACAACCCATCACTACCTGATCGGCCATGCCTGTGCCTCATGGCTTATATACACAATATAAAAGAACAAGGCTTTATTTTGAGCTATTATCCAATCACTTCCATATACACTACTCAAACTGCAAGGTGAGGATTATAGTCCAGGGGTTGTGCCTGGGGCAGACTTGCATGCTGGTGATTTTGTGCCCTTGCTCTACCCCACCAGGAACACTGCAGCAGGGTTGTGAGTTTTTGGTAGAGGGACTGTTGTGACCCATGCTGATCCAGCACCCTTTGAATAAGGGAAGCACAGATTACTTCCCTTGGGTCCTACTGGCAGACCCTAGTGATCCACTTATCTCCTGTGTGCTTGAATAATGCTGCATAATGCTCCCTGGCCTCCTATTCAGGCTATATTATTGATCAATCAATGCCAGCTTCATTCAGAAAAAGGCCCCTGTCTGGAGCTGCTGGCTCCTTACACAGTCATTAAACAAAGGCAATGTTAGCCTTTTCCTAATGCCATAACAATTCGTAATTACCAACAAGACTCTAACAATCAAATCAACACCAGAAACAAGAAGGTCATAGTCGCTCAGCAGCGTGTATCTGTTAGGCACAAACTCTGCAGCATAATAACGTATGTTGGTTTATACTACTCTGATTCCTGGGTTTATACAATTTTCTTTTCCACTATCTTACATTATTGCTCCTTTCTTAATTTCTGCATTTAGTTGAATTAATTTGGGTACCTCAAGCTTAGAAATCATTATCTATTCAAAGAAGGTTTTAATCTCACTAGAGGGCATTTCTATGTGCTCATGCCTCTAAAATTTATTGTACATGAAAGAAATATAGAGAAACATCAGTACCTTGCTCATAAGCTCAAGCTTCTGATTTGAGTTGCCTGGCTACTAACCAATTACTTTAATTGCAAAAAAAATAGTTGAAGTCAAAGCTTAGTTTAACTGAAAAAGTGGGGAATGATTTCTCATTTTTTCAATTATTGAATTAAAAGAATGTATTTCCTTTCAGTTGACAGCACTGAAAATTCTGCAGGGAACCAGTGAGATTGATTATTTACTTAGTGCCTTCAGTGCTTTGTATGGGTCTGTCACAGCAGTATGGAAGAGGAAAATGTTCCTCGAGTAAAGGGATTGTAAAACCACTAATGTTGGCATGGGGATTTGGTGGCAGTATGGACTGAGATACTGTTTTTAATTTATTGAATGAATGATAAGGAGCAAAAATGTTCATTAGTATCTAAATGCCTTTGGAGCCACGTCCTGTTGGCCTTAATTGCAATTCAGCCTCCTAATTGTCTTGCTGCTTGGCAAATGAGGCATAGAGATAGATGTTTTTGAAATTTCCCACAGATTTCAGGCCTTATGTAATACAAATGCAGTCAGTGATTGGCAAAAGAGATTCATGAGGTCATTTCACAAGGAAGTTACCCAACTTCCCCAAACACCTTGTGTTGGGCAGAGAGGGTCTTGTGAGGGACTTGAGCACTAGCTGTAAGAATGAATGCATGGGAGGCAAGCATCTCTTTCTCCCCACCACAGCAAACCTGTAGGGTTCCTGAGCCTGTTTGCTTAAGTTGGGCCTAATCCAAAACCCACTGAAAGTAATGGGACCCTTTACATTTATTTCGCTGGGTTTCTATTGAATATTGCTGAACTAATCCAGTAGTTGCCTGATCATGTCAGCAGATTCATATA
The DNA here is from genome assembly GCA_030014935.1 of Caiman crocodilus. NCBI lineage: Eukaryota > Metazoa > Chordata > Crocodylia > Alligatoridae > Caiman > Caiman crocodilus. The sequence continues at coordinate 770,510 of JAGPOW010002120.1, read as the reverse complement.
TCATTCTGAACATCTCATTCTTCAGTTTGATTTAAAATAAAAAATACAACAACAGTAAAAAGTGAGAGAAAGAAGTGAAAAAAAAACCCTGGATTAGATTTAAATAACACATTTCTTTTCAGCAACTACTTTTCTTTACACTGACCTGATCCCACTTAACACAGAGTGATTGCACAGCAAAGTTCATTGTGTCCTAGTTATTTGTGCAAAGCAGGTATTTGAGGGTGCCCAGTGCCTTCTGGCCATCCTACCCTTTGTTCATTTGCGTATAACTTTGCTGAATGTTACTCATCCAGACTGAAAGTTTCCTCAGTCTTTTAGAACATATTTGTTGGACACTCTTTGGCTAGGATGTAGAACTAGATGAGAGGGAGGGGAGCTGGGATAAGGCACTCAGCATGGTCCTGGGGCAAAAGGTACCAGGTCTGGTAAGAGGAGGAACAGATAATTCTTAACTATCAAAGTGCATTTCTCATTTAGCCTAGAATATAACCCAAAACCTGCTGGACCCCAGGTACAGCCCTTTCAATTGCTTTGATTGTTTATGGGAGGAGAGGAGCTAAGAATTCTTTAGCCAGTTACATCTCCTAGCATAGTGACTGGGTAGGATAGCCATAGGTTACCTTATACAGTGGAGCAACTTACTTGCTCCAACCCATGACATTTTGATCTGTTCAAGTTCTGTAGACCCTTTCAGTTCTGGAACACATGCAAGACCTGTTGAGTGGGAAGAAACCAGTCTTCACTTGGTCTCAGACCAGATCCTGCAAAGGCAGGTGAATAACTTTATGGAGCTGAGCAGTGCAGCCTCTTTACTTAAAAGTGCTCAAATACCTAAGTTTGTAACATCAGAAGGTTCAAAAAGTTGAATAAGCACAGGGTGAAAAACAGGTCTTGTCATTATGTGGCTTTTTAAGCTGGAGCTGTTTACAGGGAAGCTTTCCTATAATTCAGATTTCTTGCCCTTTCAGTCATCACAGAGCAAGAGTTATGTGATTCTGTATTGACATACTGGTATAATATGGCTTAATTTGTACGTCTGTAATGGTATCAGACTGTATATTTTATATGATTACTTAAAACATAATGGTGCTTGTAAATACCCAAATAAGGCCCTATTCATTACCACATATCATTATTTGGTATTTCCTTTATTGTCTGCATACTTGCTAGTAGCCTACTGAGAATACATGTTATGGCTCTCTGTTTTGGCATGTTAAAATCTCAATCCTATTTGTCAGAATTCACAGCAATAGCATTCATTGTACTTCTGTTTGTAAAAAGCTACGTGGACCACATTTTCAGCTGCATACATTGACATAGCCAAGCACTAGTTAAATTAGCTGGGCCACAATGAGTCTTGTGCTATTATTTTGTTATCTTTCTAGCATGGGTTTGGCAACATTTTTGGGCAGAGTGCAAAAACACATGCAACATTAACTTGTAAGATGTTGGCATGCTGGGACAAATGACAGGGGAGCAGTGAGTGGCCAATTCCTGTTGTGGCAGCAGAGCCCTGGTCACTTCTTCGCCTTCTTCCCTAAGTTATGCATGCCAAGCAAAATGCTTTTGCAAGCCACACGCTGGCACGCATGCTGGGGGTTGCCTACCCCTATTCTAACAGTTCTTTTCACAGAGTTGTAGTTTAAGAAAAAATATTTAAATGTTTTGTTATTTCAAAGCAAACAGGGGCTGGAAGAGCAGGTTTTTTTCTTGTATACAGAAGAACTTAATGCAACTAACACACTGATTTCTCTTTGCTGTTGTGAATTTTTTTTTGCCAAGCGTCAGAACTAGGAATTCTGCTCAGATTTGTAGCTGAATATCTGCAAGACACTTAGTTGTGAAATGGGGAGGAAAGAAACCATCTAATCAATGTGACATATCACCAGGTCACTGCTGCTGCTTCATCAAGGGAAATCAATCCCAAGAGAATTAAAAAAAAAATCCCTTGTTGTGACGTTAGATCACTTTGGACTTTACTGAACCTAAAAAATCTGGTTGATGAACGAATACACTGCTGTGGAATTAGGATGAGTAAAGTTTGCTAGTTCAATGGTTCACAAATGAGCCCTTTGGAAGAATTTGCCAAACTAGTGAAGTTTTTTGTTGTGCAACTTCCTTCTCCCACCTCACTAAAGAAGATTTAAATTAATACTTTTTGTCTAGCTAAAGGGAAGTATGTATGTATGCTTGCTGATATAAGAACCTCTTGCAAAAAGCAATCAAACCAGAAGGGCACAAGGGAATGGCACAAGAAAATCTCTTAGATTTAGAGTATGTCTGTATTGCTGGTGTCATAGCCGCCTTGCGCAGGTACTAGTAGGGGAACACAATAACTTTGTGTTTGCTCTAAGCAGAGAACATTGCCATTTCACATAAACTTTCCTGATTGGTCTTATCTTTATAATGGGCCAGTCCCCCGTAAACCTCTGATTTACATCTTTTGAATTTCTCAGTGCCTAAGTTTTGTTCTTTGAGCTCACTGTTATTTATAAAAGGACCCTAGCTACCCTACTGAAAGTAGTGCTTCCAAAGGCTGACTGTCATTTGCAGCATCTATGTCATCATTCAGCTAGGTAGGACCCTTCACCATTACCTTTGTAGAGATTAGGGTAAAAAATACTGAACTAGGCCTTGGGGTAAAACAATTCTCTACAGCAACAAAAAAATATGTTTTCAAAAGTTCACAAATTTCCATTTTACTACAGATTGCCTGATACATTGCTGTCAAATCAGTGAAGTTTTGCCATTGATTTCAGCAAAACCATGTTTGGGGCTGGAAAAGAAAAGCAACGACAGTAGACAGAAACCTGGCCATTGGTTGTAAAAAGTCTATTGTGCAAATGGTAATTTTTCACTGAAAGTAAATTTATAAAAACTGGTTGCATCCAGGACTCATAACTGCACCATGAAGTCCTGGCCTTGTTAGCATATGAACACAGAATAAAATGAAAGCAGGGGCTTTTGCAGCCATGGGATCTGGGCTTCAGGGCTGGAGAAAGCCCAGCTGCAGCAATGTACCATTTAGCAGCAACTGGCAGGATGTACAGATGCTGGGACCATCTGTCTGAGGGAGATTTTCAATTAGTTTTGCAGACAGAATGATTTGGATGGTTCAGAAAAACATCCAGGCTGGTTCTGTGCCGTACTGTCAAGATTTTTAACACACATTTATGCCATCCCCATTATGGATTGATCTTGAGTCAAAATGTTCCCTAGCAAAGTAGAACAAGCTGCTTTGGGTTACTCCTGCATCATGCTGAGCAGATGTTAACTTGATTTAATTAATCAGGGGCCAACCTTTTGGGCAGGCATGCCATAAAATAGACCTGTGCCATCCGTGGGTGCCACTCTGATCCCCTCCCCCTGCCTAATCTGCTACTCTGTTTTCTGCTTCCTGTTTCCTGCCCTGTCTGCTGTCATGTTATCTGTCCCCTCCCTGATCTGCCATGCGTCACACACAGAGGCCATCTCTGCCACTTGTGATATGCAAGCTGTAGGCTGGCTATCCTTGTTTTAATTGAATTAAGACAGGTACACTCACCAACTTGGGGCAAAGCAACTGATACTAGCGGTTCAGAGCTAATTGTTCAATTCAACTGAAATCCTACCACCACGTAAGCCTCAGGGTACCAGGAGATTGCTGCTCTAGCTTGGTGTACTGAGGCCTATGCAGTGGTAAGATTTGAGCTGAACTGAAAAACTGAATTTTTTTGCAAGACCATTGGCTTTTATCTGTGAATACATGTCATAAGCAAGCATCCATGTTATCTGATTGTTGTAACTCAAATCCTCCCTCGCACACCCTCCCTGCTCCCAGTCCAGGTCTCAAGGCTTGTTAGTTCCTCTTGTTGAAACCTGGGAGAAAGCAAGGTCTGGAATAGCAATCACTTCAGTCTGTGCTGTAATGCCCCAAGTATGCCTTGCCTCTAATCACTGGGAGACTCTGTGTGTCACTGTTAGCCTTCTTTGAGACTCTGGGATATGTTTGAACCATGTGCTAAAGCCACAGTTCACTTCTAGCTACATATACCCCTCTGCCTCCTCCTCCTCTCTCTGCATTTCCTTTTGAAGCAGAGAGGCTTGAATCTCCAAAACCACTTATTCAGATCAAAGGCAAACAACGTGCAGAAATCTTGTTCTGCGAGTTACTTTTCATGTAACGCATTAATGAAATGAACTCCTTTGTTCTCAGTCTAGGACTGCCTAGTAACACAAATAGCTTGGGGCAAAGCAGAGATGGTGGAAAAAAATCTGCTGCCGCTGCAGCCGCGTGATTGTGGTGGTGAAATGGTGGCAACTGGAAGTCTTCACTGCCCCCTGTGTCACACCTGCCCTGGGCACCCACCTGTGTTGTCATGCCTTCCCTTGATTTGCTTCCTTTAAAACTACCCTCAGCATTTCCCTTCTGCTGTGCATAGCGAGCGAGCGGGCGGGCGGGTGGTGGGGGGAAATGGTAGGAGGGTCTTGTTTTTGTTTTCTGTCAGTTCCATCATTTTCTTTCTGTGACACGTGTGCGATGCTAATGCATTATCTTTTCCTCCTGTCACCTTGTCCTTTAGCCATGGCCACACAGCTCTACTTCAGCTGGTCCTCAATTAGCTTCTACAGTGAAATGTGCTATAGAAATTCCTAACAGATAAAGAAAACAATCTAGTTTCTCTGTAGTAGCGCAGAGAGACTCTATTCCTGCCACGCCATAGCAAATCTTCAGCCTAAGGCTGCAGTCTTCCAAACTGTACCATGCAAGCAAAAACACATGATTTGGTGAAATAGGCCAAAGAAATGAAATAATTTTGCACTTTTTCACTTTCTTGAAACAACAGGCCGAAGCTGATAACTACAGAGTTCAACATTCCTGATCATAAGCAAGGATAAAATCAAAGAAAAAGCTTTCAAGGACGTATGCAGAGCATCAGGTATGATGCATACTCCACTATGGAAACATATTAATATAATAAGCTTCAAAACGAGTATGCTTAATATTCTATGGATAGTAAATAAACTGTCAAAATACATTGTATTTGCTGAGGGCTCCTTCCTTTGTTAAAACATCTTTCTATTCCCTTCACAAGCAAAAAACAATATACAATTTGGGTACATTTTTCATCTTTAAGAATTGCAAGAACATCAAATGCTCTAATATATTTATTATAACTGAGAAATGGCAAACCAAATCCTTTATTTGGAAGAAATTACAGAGCATACTTAGACTTTTCTGCCATTTCTAATTGTTTACCGTTTTTTCTAATGGTAAGGAAAAAACAATGATCCAGACAAGTTATACAGACAGCGAATAAACCTTGTAAAAATGGAAATGTAATTGCTGAAAATAACATTTCCCAAATCTCCTGAGTATATGCCCTGCCGTAATGCAAGCAGGCACTCTTGCTCCCTTTGCTTCAGCCACTGCCATAATTTGTCTTCTGACTGCTTCCCCTTGCTGCCAATTGCATCGGCTTCCTCTCACCAGGGGCAATCAGTGGCAAGGGGATGTGGCAGTGAGGCTAGTGGTGGCAGAAGCTGAAGTATAGGGGCACTGAAGTCAGGGGCACCGCTGATTGCCTCCATGGTTCACAAGCATTGCCCCCTGCCCTCAGGAACCTTTGACACCTCTTAAGGGGTTGGAACTACGGTTTGGAAAGTGCTGGCTTAAAAGACTGGATATTTAATATCCATAGTAAGAATATATACAATTTCTGCTTATCCATGAGAGAACGTAGGCTTCAAAAGATGAAAGCGGCGTCTGTAGGTCTTTTCAAACTTTTCTGTCCCTTTATCAAAAGTTATCAAGTTTTGACATTAAAAATTACTTCTCGTGATGATTAAATTACAAACTTCTATTTGAATCATTCCCGCTGCCCCCTCATCGCTGCCATATTGTGCCAGTATTCAAAATCGGGGGGGGGGGGGTTCTATGTTTTGAAACAGAGACCTTCCTCCTGGCTTACATCCATGTCAGGCTATAGTGCTGTGAGATTTTCCAAGTTAGTAAGCAGTGAGGACTGGTCACTTATTTGTATCAGCCACCGTCCTCAAGAGAAATTAAAGCATTCGAGATAGGGGTATTCTTTCCTGAGCGTGTCTAACAAGTCAAGGTGGTGCTGACACTGGCTAGGTTTCTGGCAAGCTGAAACTACGGCTCATTATCAAGCATTCTGATTTTCCAGTAACTTTATTCTCTGTTGTTTTTGAATTTCATGTATATTTTCCATCTTGTTACAAACGGCATGCAAGCTGCATGGGGCACAGACTGTCTTTGAACTCCATGCCTGTACAAAGGCTACCTTGACAGCAGGACCTTTTTTCATGGTTAAGAATGGCAAGCAAGCCCTTCCTCAGTACAAATAAATCATCACGATACCAGTGAAACGATGGCCTTCAGATAGTAAGAAACAATAAGCCTGGGTCCTTGGTTTTAAAGATCCCATAGCACGTACTTCCAGCCATGCTAATTAATCCTCCCTCTTACCTCCATTCCAGGCCTGGTTTTTTTGCTAGTTTACATTGCTTCAACTAATAAAACAGATGTAAACTGCCCTTTTCTTTGTAAGGATCTATATGCTGTTCAAGTTACACAACAACCTATGCTTTGGTTGTAAAGCCTGCTTTGGTACTAATTTAAAGTAACATTAGTTACTGCTCCAAGAGGTTCCACTGTGGTTATGAAACCAATGACATGTCACTCTTTAGATCTCTACAGGCAAACATATTCCTTTACTACAACAAGATCCTGGGGGAAGGGATTATTGGTTTGCTTTTTATGTTTCTGTTTTCAAAGGAAATGTAAATCCTGTCACCCTGAAAGCGCCTTTTAGAAGATATTCCAGACAGCATTCATATTAGGCAGAGGAGTTAGCTGACACAATTTAGATTCCAAAGATCAGGTATATTAACATATAGGGAGAAAATAAGAGGAAATGAAACCATTTATGTTTCTCCACGATACTTCCCAAAATACTCCCCAAGCTTTCTGCTGAGTTCAGTAATAATTTTGAGGCAATCAGCTTTGATTCAAGCTGTAATGGCTGTGACCCTCTTGCTTTTTCTATAACAATTTCCTTAAATCGTCTACGATAATGCACACATACATTTCACTCTCTCCCCTTTACTCCTTGGGATCTGGACTTTTTTATTTCTTGTTTGTTGGGTTAGGTTTTTTTATGATTTTTTTGGAACACTAGAGTGAAGGGCCAGGGTTTTATATTTTTCTGTGCAAGCAGCGGACATGATTCATACTTACCCCGATCCGTCCCAGTAGCCAGTTCCACAGTTGTGGGCCAGGCACCAAGAAAGCTGCTTGCTGCACATAGAGGCAGATCCAGGGCAGGTGCAGTGGTGGAGTCGCACCCTCCTTTCCACAGAGGTGTTCTGTCTGCATCAGCGGCAGAGTCAAATTCCTGCTCCCACCGTCCTCCACCATGTTATCCCCACAGCTGGACGACTCCGACTATGGGGAGCAGCTGCACAGTGCCAGGCAGGTCTCAGCATGGCAGTGGAGTCTGACACCTCTTGCAGCTAGAGTGGGGCAGGAGAAGCCCTGGTGCTTTCCTCAACGAAGGTCAGCTGAAGACATCACCAGCAGTGGACTTCCAGGTTCTCCTGTTCCCTGCCTATCCCTTGGATGTAGTCCTCAGGCAGGGATGGGAGAGGGGATCCACCCCTGCTGCCACTATCCTCAGCCGGACTGCCCATTTCCACTTATAGAAGCCCCCTGAAGGAGTAGCTCTGGGTCTGGCCCAGTACCAGGTCAGCTGAAGATAGAACTGGCAGTGCAAAGATCCCCTTTTCTTGCACCCAAAGGCAGCACCTAGGCAATCCATGATGGATAGGGTGAGAAGGCAATGGGAGGGGAGGTACACCACCGGAGAGTAGGGGGTCATGAGAGTGGTGAACGGGAGTCTCACCTGCTTCAGGGACTCCAAAAAGTCCCTGGCCCCATCTGCCTGTAGACGAGGAGCGGGGAGGGAGGCACCCTCCCCCATGGCAGTGGTGGCATATCCTGCACCCAATTTTTAAAGTCCTGGATCCACCCATGGCTGCACACAAGCTTTTCTCCTGAGGTATCCTTATCTTCCAGAGGAGCAACACCTTCTTAAAGGTTGGTGCTTTCATAAATAGGTAACAGCAGTAGCGTATCTTGGGAGATGCAAACCCAGCCCTTGGGTACCAAAATATACTCGGGGTACCAAAGTGGTCACCCCCAAGAAGTCTGTGCCACAGCAGGTGCCATCCCATGCCACTTGACCATAGGAGCATGTAAATACAGCTTAATGCCTAGGAGCATATATGGGCATGGGGGGGAAGCCGGGGGGGAGGGAAGCCAATAGGCTACCAGATGAGGTCTCTGAGGAGCTCAAAGTGCACAGCTCCTGTAGCTGAGGTGCAGCTACAAAAAAAGGGATGCAGGATATGCCACTACTGCCATGGATGAGGTTGCAGGCCCCCTCCCCTCCTACAGCAGCCCTGCAGTGTGAGCTACAGCAGCAACCTATGCCTCAGCTGCAAAAGAGCTGCCTACACAGCTGCACCAGGTCACACGGCAGTAGCAGCTGCTGCCAGAGTGCAGAAACTTGGAGCAAGTAACACTGTGTTCTCCCTTCCTCCCTGTCTGGACTAAATGAGTGAGGTTCATGCCCTGCAGCCCGATTGACTGGGTCTGCTGAACCCAATGACCTAACTGGTGCCATCTGGTTAGGTGACCTGATAAAGACTGCTTGCATTTGAAATCTTGTCTAACTTTATCTAACCATGCAGTTGCTCCAGTGAAAGATTTTACCCACAAAAATCCTGCCCTCAACAGAGAGCTGTAGTACTGAACACGAGGGATCTGCGTTTTCCATTTGTCATGAAAAAACGTGGTAAAATTCGGATTTTCTCATTTTAAGGAGAAACCTGGATTTTCTCATTTAAAGAGAAAACTGCAGGAAATGGTAGGTTTCCCCTTGCAGGCTGGCAGAGTTCCAACATGCAAGGGGCTGTGGGGAGCAGGAGAAGGGCCATTAGGCAGGGGCACCATGTGCACGTGCACGTGCACACTTACACATGCACGTGGCCATCAAGCAGACTGGAGACCACCTCCTGCAGGTAAGTGTGGTAGGGAGAGTGGGAGGAGGGGGAACTGAGGCCCCCATGCTGAGGGAGGGAGGGAGGGAATTGGTCAGGGCTGGGGCTGGGACCTCCGTCTTTTATACATTCTTGATTATATAAATGCTGGAACAAACTTTGGATAACCTTGTAGAGAAACAGGCTTGCAAGGCTAAACTCCATGTGGGTTTTTTTGGTGATGTAGAGAGAAAAACACTAATTTAGGTGTTTGACTAGTCACATAAACAAAGCAATAAAACCCTTTACCATAAGGAATAGCACTCACTGTTAAAAGTGGTAACCTAACTGATAACCTCTAAGGCCATCCTCAGTAAACAGTTGTTAAGTATTTGTCATAAATTCTTCACTTTGCTGAGGAGGGGGTCTTCATGGTTAACCCAATTTCATTATCATATACAGGCAACTGCCACAGCGCTGTTTTGCTTTGCCCTATTTTACTGTAACATTCATTTTAAATAGATACCTAATTCCACTTAGCACTGAGCAAGTTTCATTATAACACTTGTGGTCGCCACCTTGGGTCATCAAAAACTTGTGGTTTTGCTTAAAGCTCATTTTTTCAGAAACCAATTAACTGTACTAAGTGGGGGTTGCCTTGCCTGTACCCAATCAGGTTATTAATTACATGCATCTATTTATAAGTGTACATCTATAATAGTAAACCTGGGGGAAGCAAAAAATCATGGACCTGACCTGCTGGAAGAACTAAACAATAGCTCAGAGTTCCTGGGGTCTGGCCTACACCCCCACATGTAAGTATGTATTTACATTTCTATTGTCTGAATCTGAATGCTAGTTAAACTTACGTTTAGCTTTCCAGTAAAGTGATCATCTTGAAAAGAGACAGGTGTGCTGTCTCTTTATTCCAGGACCTTGTCCAACAAAGTAAGCTCCCTTTGACCCAACTTGGGGCATCCCTTCAAAACACAGTCTTTTTGCCTCTCATAAATGGAAAAGAGAATTTTTCTTACCAATCTTTAGGTTGCAAGAAGCAGTGAGGAATCCAGGTGAGCACTGTGACTCCATGAAGCTTCTCAATAACCTGCAGGCAGATGGTATTTTAGCAATGGACAAAAATACTCACCTACCTGTGCGGGCACACTTCTCGCAGGACAGTCACTCTGTCTCTGATCTCTCAGTTCTAATCCTCAAATGGAGTTTACAACACGCCTTTCATAGACGAGTCTGTGAACTTCCCTTCATCAACCTACTGGATACTAAAAATCATGGACTCAATATAGACATTGGATTTATGACCCATTACAACCTGCCTGACATCTGATTCACATGGCGCCTGCCTGATCTGATCTCTTACATTCCCTTTTTCCCCCCACCTTTTCTCTCCTCCCCTCTCCCACTTCTCTGCCCTTTTTCTTCCCAGTTCCCTATCATTTCCTTTCTATTACTAGCCTCTTTTTTTACCTGGTATTATTACCTCTGTAGCGTTTTCCCTTTGGCCATTTTGTCCTGTGTATTCTTCCCCCTGCTTTACTTTTTGTTTTCCTACTTCAACCCTTTAATATTAACATCCTGTCTCACTTTTAGCTTCTCCCATTCCTGTTTTCCTCATCTCCAACTTTTCCCTTTTTCACAGACTGCCTCTTTTTCACCTTGTATTTTATCTCTGTGGCCTCCCTCTAACTATTTGTCCCCCTGCTCTCATCCCCCCCACAGCTTTTCCTTCTGTCTTGCTTATCCCTTCCTATTTACATTTTCACTGACATCCCTCCACACTTTCAGCTTTTCTCGTTCCTTGGAGTCTCAGACCAGAAGAGACTCCCTTATGCCTGATGAAGGGTGACTGCGCCCAAAAGCTTGCTAAGAACTTTTTTCCAACTACTCAGTTGGTCTAATAAAAGATATCACATCTGCCCAAAGAACCTTGCTTATCTTAGCAAGGGTACTTTTAAAATCCCTTTAATCTTTCCAGGAATCAGTATCAGCTGGCTGTCCCTTTATCTGGCTTCTGGGGTAGCTGGGAAATTGCAGTTTGCCCCAGTTGATGTGATATAATGTAGGACTGTGCAAAGCTTTGGTCCCTGATTTGATTTGGTGGAGATTTGGCCCAATTCAATTTGGCCAAATCTCCGAATCCAAATCAAATCAGAGGATCCTTAATCTCTCTGAATCACATTGGAACCCTCTGAATCAATTCGGAAAGATTCAGAGATTCGGACATAGAGACAGCTTTAAATGTTTTTTCCACATACCTCTAGGTAGCAGGGGTTCGTGAGCGCTGCAGTGCTGGGGTGGATGGAGCATCTCACAGAAGCATGGGGGCGCTTCCCAGCATGCTTGGCAGCAGACCCCGAAGTGGACCAAAAGCACTTGTAGAGCACTCCAGGTCTGCTGGGGAATGTGTGGGGGCCTCCCCACACCCCCCCCCGACTCAGTGACTGGTGCCTCCTGGGGCTGGGGCTGGCACCCAGGTCCCCCCTGCTGCCGATCACCGAGCTGGGGAGGCATAGGGGGTGGGAGGAGCCCCCAGCGTGCTCCCCAGAAGACCCAGAAGTGGCCCGGGAGACGTGCTGGTCCACTTCCGGGTTCACAGCTGAGCACATGGAGAGCTCACTGCACTCCTGTGGGATGCGCTATGCGCTCCAGCATCACAGCGTTCACAAGCTACACCTGCTGCCTCAAGGTATGTAGAAAAAGCTTTTAAAGCTGTGTCTGTGTCTGAATCACTGATTCTCTTGGCCAAATCAAATCAGGGACAGTGACCTGAATCAACGAATTGAATCACTGTCCCTGATTTGGACTGAATCTGAATCCAAATCGAATAGGGCCCACTACACACACCCCTAACATAACATGCTTAGTGTCATGTGTGCATTGCTCATGTTTCACCATCATTTGGTAATTTCACATTGCAGAAAATTACAAAAAGAATTGTAAACCAGAACAATTAAAGATAGAAGTTACCTGAAGAGGCAACACCAAACCTTTTTTGTGGAAGGTGAACTTCTTTCAACTAAAATAAATATCTCTGTATTAATTTATCTAAAGTGGAGTACAGATGCACCCCAATTATGATAAGAGCAAGCTAAATTTGACAAGAGCAAGGGTTAAAAAAGGAGAGGCTTTCAGGAATAAAGTGTTTTGACCATAGGCAAAGCCACTTTTGCCACAAACCAGTGAGAGGGGAAGGCCTTTTTAATACCTGACACTAGGGGCAGATCCAGGTGAGCTGTAGTGGTAAGGTCACACCTTTCCTCAATTCCTTCTCCCATGAGGAGCAGGGTGGGGTGGAGGGGCAGCAAGGCCAAGAGCCGGGTTAACCCTTTCCTGACCCTGTAGCCAGTACTGAAATAAGGCCTTTTGGTCTTCTCTTGCCATATAAAACTGCGGAGGCTGCAGAACCATGGAGAGGTTAACCTAGCTCCTGATAGTGACATCTCTTCCCCAGCAGCGTCCAGCCCTCACACCACGTCGTCGGCTCAAAATCCTAGATCTGTTGGTACCTGTCTTATCTTCCATCAGTAGCAACAAGCACTGAAGAAGCAGCCACATCAGTTCAGACGCTCCATTTTGATGACACTGCTCCTAGCACGCATGATTGGATTTCATACTGGATCTAGGGAAACAAAGCAAAGTATCTATCATGGAAGGTTAAGACAAAGAGCACAGTTAAGCCTGAGAAAACTCATATGCTACCATTTGTAGTCAAGGTCACTCTGACAGTAATCCAGGCAAAATGAGGAGATTTAGAGAGATTCCAGTCTGATATTCTTATTTGATTGTAAATCCCATGCAAGAAAAAAACTGATGGTAATTTATTATAGGGATGTACCAATGAGATTGATAAATCTATTTCATTAAAGTGGAAAAGAGTAAGACAGGCAGAATTGCTTCTGACATTAAATCAAATATTTCATCACTGGTATTCCCTGGTGTTGCAAACAAAATCCATGTTATGTAGCTTTCTCATTACAGTGTAAAATGTAACCAAACCTTAGGAACTGTGAGAGAGATGAGGTGATAGTAATAGTCTATTATATCCTGAAGTGGGAACGGAGCTATTCTGTGAATGTCAATATTTTAGTTTATAAAGCTAACTGATTTAATAGGGTTATAGTATGGGCAGCAAGGTTTCCAATGTAAGGGATTGAGGTTGCTATGCAGATAAAATTGTTCAGGAACATGAAATGCTTTCTCTTAGCTGAAATAAATATGAAATGAGAGAAATTCCCAACTCACTCATCTTTCATAAATAAGGAAAGGGAAATGTTTCCCATTCAGCTTAGTAGTTTAGTTTCTGGAGAAAAGATACAATTTCATCTTGCTTATGTATTAAGTGGCCACAAGTAAGCTGCAACGGCTTGAAGCTACTTTTGCTAACTCTCAATTCTTTGTTGCTCCAGGGGCCTATACCTCTATAGATTTGTGATATTGCCTTCTTTCTGCAGAACCTGGCACATACTGCAGCCCTGCTCCTGGTAGCTCCTGCTCTCCGCAGCTGTGCCAGATATGCTCATGGATGTATCTAGGATTTGGAAAGTGGGCTTCAGGTGTCCTGGTACATCATCACATAACAAAAGACTTATCTTTCGCCAATTAAAAAGAAACTAGAAGCTCTATTAATATGCTAGGGGCCTAGGGCGATATTATTCTGTTTAAGGTCCAAGCAAGAACAAATATAACTGAGTTTGGAGGGGCTGACTGCCAGCTTCAGAGTGGGACGGGCATCTGGTGTCAGGGAATTACAATTCTTACCACTCAAACCTGGTTATAGGCAGAATTGCTCCTTGCACCCCAACACATGGGCACCCAGACACTCCACCATGGCCCCAAAGTGCCCCTCACTGCTCTTTATACATAGCACCTGCCATCTCAATTCCCTTGTCTCCACTTTGTTCCCATGTATCCCACCCATTCTCAGCCTCACCCCACTGTGCCCCAAGCCCCATCAGAACCCACCATCCCCCACATGCCTCACAGAGTCCTAACCTGCCCCTTCACTAAGCCCGTGAATCCACTGCACCTTGCACAGACTCATCTCCATCACATCCAAGTCCCCCTGACCACCTTCCTCATGACCCACTGAGCCCTTCTGTGCCCTTCTGAGCACCCCAACCTCACTGCCGCCCCTCACACCTCTTGGGATCCTCTCAGCCACAACCACCCTTGCTACCAACACTCTCTCAAACACCATTTCAGCCCTAAAATCCATTTGCCCTTCACCTCCCACCTTTATTGCACCCCAGATCCTCCACATCCCAAGCTCTTCTACCCAGAGCCCCCCACCCGCATCCACTCATAAGATCTATGGTGCCTGTGATCTCCCCATCCAGACCCTTATAGGACCTGTCTTACCAAATTGCTCCTCCACCATGGGGCAGGTGAGGCAGGGCTGTAAATACCTTTCACTGGCCCTCCTTCCCACGGCATGCCCACAGCTGGCCTCTACTGCCTTCTACCCTCAACATACAGAAACAAGAGGTTGAGGTTGAGGTTGGGATTGGGAGAGGACTTGCTTGAGCCACTTGCAGCAGGGAGACTAATCCCCTTGGATCCACCCATGCTGGGCTTTATGCCACCTTGGTTGTGCCATTAGCTCAGCCTGCCACAGCCTCCATCATTTGCTGCAATCCTAATCCCAATCATCACAGGAACAGCCAAGTGGAAAGAGGTTGGATATAGGGGAGGCAGAGCCCCACAGAAGACACACAGATGCCTGTGCCCATCTCAACGTACCCGACTACAATCAAGTACCACCTCCTGATATCCTTTTCATTAACATCAAGTCGTTGCAGGAAGGATATAGAAATAAGGGGGCGAAACACCCATTGAAAGTGTGGCACCTGGGTCCCACCCCATTGTGGCCCTTTGGCCCTGGTCCCACTACAGACAGTTCTGATCCTTTCACACCAGTTTATCTCCATGGTCCATTGCCAAAGTGCCCTTGCTAGTATAACCAAAAGCAGAATTTGGCGAAGTATATCTAAGGTTGCAAGCAGACATTGCTCTTGTGCAGTCATAAAACCTTTATGGCAGAACAGGTTGTGAGCAAACAAGTTTCCTAGCCCCTTGTTGCATTCCAAGTGCCCAAAAACGTTGCTGCTACCAAAGTTAGTCACAGTTTGTGATGTCTAACAGGGGTGAATATCTGTTTGCTTATTGTGCGCCACAGGACTTCCTCTGCAGGGATTTCCCTCATCACACTTCATAGATTTCATAGATATTTGGACTGGAAGGGACCCCGGAGGATTGAGTCCAGCCCCCTACCCCAGGGCCAGGAAGTCAGCAGGGATCACAGGCTCCCAGCAAGATAAGTATCCTAATGTGTCTTGAAGGCATTCAAAGTGGGTGCTTGAACCACTTCCAGAGGCAGTTTATTCCAAACCTCGTGAGCTCGGACAGTGCAGAAGTTCTTATCGTAGCATCATAGTATCTAGGGTCAGAAGGGGTCTAGAGCAGGCCATCTAGTCTGACCCCCCGCCAATGGCAGGAATGCATCCCGGGGTCACAGGACCCCAACCAAGTATCTATCTAATCTACTCTTAAAGACGCCCAAGGTAGGAGCAAGAATAACTTCCCTAGGGAGCTGGTTCCACATCCTAGCCACCCTAACTGTGAAGTAGTGTTTCCTAATGTCCAACCTAAACCTGCTCTCCAGTAACTTGTGACCATTGGTCCTAGTT
>JAGPOW010002120.1:724060-754658 GCA_030014935.1 Caiman crocodilus | reverse complement strand
GACGCCAAGATCCCGTTCCTCCACCGTGCTAGCAAGAGGGGAACTTCCCAGCCAGTATGTGTGCTGGGGGTTTCCTCTCCCCAGATGCATCACCCTGCAGTTGTCCACGTTAAATCCCATCCTGTTTCTGTCCGCCAATCCTGTTTCTGTCCGCCAAAGTCCACCTCCGTGCTAGCAAGAGGGGAGCTTCCCAGCTAACCAGTATAGCACTACCGAGCCTATATACATGCTGCAGGTTTTTCCTCCCAAGGTAGAGAACCTTGTATTTTTCAGTGTTGAACACCATCAGTTTCTTGTCTGCCTGTTTCATGAGTTTGTCCAGATCTGCCTGGATCACCCTCCTGTCCTTAGGTGTGGATGCTTTACCCCAGAGTTTGGTGTTGTCGGCGAACTTGGCTAGTCCACTTCTGATACCAATATCCACATTATTGATGAAGATGTTAAATAGTACAGGACCTAGGACAGAGCCTTGTGGAACCCCCACTGGTCACAGCACACTAAGATGATTGGCTCCCATCAACCACCACCCTCTGGGTCCTACCACGGAGCCAGTTCCCCAGCCAGCAGATTGTGGTGACATCAAGTCTGCAGTTAGCTAGTTTAGCCAAGAGATGATCATGAGATACCAGATCAAAGGCTTTTTTAAAGTTGAGTTATACAACATTGATCTCTTTCCCCTTGTGCAGGTGATAAGTCACCCAGTCATAAAAGGAAATGAGATTGGTCAAGCAAGACCTACCTGCAACAAACCCATGCTGGGTATCCCTCAGGATATTGCCTTCAGCTAGTCTGTTAAGGATTGATGGGCCTGTAGTTTGCCGGATCTACTTTCCTCCCTTCCTTGAAGATAGGCATGACATTGGTCTTCTTCCAATCATCGGGCACTTCACGAGAGCACCAAGAGCTCTCAAAGATCTGTGCCAGGGTTTGAGCTATGATGTTCACCAGCTCCCTGAGTATCCTTGGGCGTAACCTATCAAGGCCGGCTGACTTGAAGGTATCCAGCCTGTCAAGGTGTTCCTTCATGAGGTCAGCTTCGATGGAGGGCAAGGAATCTCCATCATCTGGGCTTTCCTGACCCATAGTGGACAGGGCCATCTCACTTGCAGATGCATATTCCAGGAAACCCCCTACAAAGGATTCCCATGGCATGTGTATGAAGTTGCCATGATCTGGGACTGTTGGCTTGCAGGATTGGGCCCCTAAAGCCCTTGAAGAGGCGGGAGCCTGTCCCTTTGAGATAATGGCTCCAGGAAACATCTGTAAACATCAGTGAAGTTGATCAGCTGTGCTGGGATGTATCCGACAGAAGTGATTCCTCTCCAATGATTACATCTGTTTATGCCCCAAGCTATTACTGGTTCATATTTTAGAATAGTTTTTGTGTGGAGAGAGTGCCTTTTGGTTAATCTAGGTTCAGAAAGAGCTGTTGCTATGCTAACCCACATATGACAAACATTAATATAACTAGCCACTAAGCTTTTAAATTAGGTTCAGTTTTGGTGTGCACTTCTAAAGCTTGGTTCTGGACTTGTTTTTAGCTTTGCTGCTATCAATATGATCAGTATAGGAATCCTTAATGGATTTGTTTTTTCTGGCTGATAGATTGTTATTTCTATTCTTTTAGGGGTCCTGAAAGTTCAGATGTTTTCTCACCTTCTGCATAATTGGTTTACTGCCTATTTATTGTTGCCTCATGGTAGAAATTCTTGATAGAACTTACTAGAACAAAACTAACTTGGTTAGCTGTTCTGTGAAGTTTTTCTTTTAGGCCATGAACAGACTTTGTCCTTGTCTCAGAGAAAATGTTTTCTCCCAGGATAAAGCCTGAGGGTTCAGAATGTCCTTGTCACTTGCTGCAGGACAAAGCCCCAGAAGATTCACAAGATAAAAGGTAAAGAAGTTTATCATGCTCTGTCACAAAGAATGTCTGAATGGTTGTCCCATGATAAGATCCAGGCTTCCCACAGTGCACCACTTTGGCCCCAATCCCAGCTCTTCTTGAAATCTGTGAGACTTCTCTGTCCATGATCACACCATCCAACCAAGATGAGCAGTAGAGCCTGCATCTACTGAATCAACCTCAAATACCACCAAACACTGAGAACCTCCATCACCCTAAAAATTCAGCTTTCAGGGAGGTCATCAGACCCATCCATCACCCACTAAAGCAACTCCAGACCTCCAAACCCCCATACACCCATTTATCCTCCTCAGGGTCACCAACAACTACCGGTATTTTTTTTTACCGACAATTTGCACATTTTTTACTGATATATGTTTTCTATAATGGAAATGTAACCCTTCTGCAAGGTTTTGGATGGCAGTACCAAGGTCCAAGTTCAAATTTAGAGGTTTAACCTTAACTTTCTGAATCTGACATGAGCCCCCACCAAGAAACCTGGGAAAATAAATATTAAATGGGTGTTCTAAAGTGAACAGACTTCCCCACTTGTAAGCACCATTCAACTATAACGGGATTTATTACAGGAAAAAGGAAAAAACACAAACAACCATAGAGAAAAATGTATAATCATTAAACATTAAGTGAAACTCACACAGTTAACAGTCTCAGTAACAAGCAAACCACCCCAGGGGATCTCCCACTTAGCCCAATCTGTTAGGAAAGGAGATTCACCCAGGGCTACTGTCATTCAAGGCAAGCAGTCATTACAGGCAAGCAATAACCTACGAGGCACAGCAGCAACACATGGCTGAGGGGAAGAGGGGTTATAGATGCTCCCATTGCCAGAAAGCCTTGACAGAGAGCTCCCTGCAGTGCTGAGTTGCACCCCTTATCAAACACAAGGTGATACTGCTTTTCTTTTATTCCCATCAACACTTGCATCCAGCTTCATTCCAACAATAAATCTTTAATATAACTCATGATTTCTTAGTTTATGGACACTTTTATGGACACTTCAATTTTTATAGACTTTATGGACAAGTATTTTTAGCCTTTTTCATGGATTGTCTGTAAATTTATGGACAATTGGCAACCCTCATCTTCCCCGCACCATGGGCCATCAATCAGAGTGCAGTGGTATGTACAAGACTAGACATCCATAGGAACTACTTCACAGTCAGGGCGGCTAGGATCTGGAACCAACTTCCAAGGGAAGTGGTGCTGGTTCCTACCCTGGGGGTCTTTAAGAAGCGGCTCGATGCCTACCTGGCTGGGGTCACGTGAGCCCAGTTTCTCTCCTGTCCAGGCAGGGGGTCAGACGTGAAGATCTACAAGGTCCCTCCTGACCCTACTTCTGTGATTCTGTGACTGGCAGCAACTGAATCAGGGACATAGTATATCTCATTGCCATCTGAGGTGAGACTGAGAACTAGTGGGTTCCCCTGTAAAGTCACCAAAACAGGGTGGTCTATGAATAGATCATGAAGAAAATGGCCGTTGTACATGACCATGACTGGGCACAGAGCCAGTTCAGCTGAGGCAGAAGTTCACAAGAACATGAGAAAGCAACTGCATTTTGTGAACATACAATATCACATGTGTCCACTATGAGAAATTGCCCTGCATCTTCGTAGTCAATAGCACAGTTATATCCAAAACCACAGTGGACACAGTTGCCTGCATTGCCCATGAGAGCAATGAGAACTCTGACAAGATTGTGGTCAAAGACACGTATTCCTCACAGTCCGGGTGACAAGCCATGTCTCAGACTCACAGGCTGTCCTGCCAATCCATGAAAACTTACTGGACCTCTGTCCAAGATGTACAAACTTTGAAATGGACCCCGACTCAGACAATAAAGGTCTGTGGTACCCTGGCTTCCCCTGTCTACAGCATCACAGCCAGTCCTCTCTCAATAGAAACCCAGTGCCGTAGGAGGCTCAGCCCATGACAGGACCAATAGCACTTCCAGGGATGGTAAGTGGTAGCCCACCATTACAATTGAGTACGGAGAGGCTGGGCAATAAGGGAGTTTCTTTTCACTTTTGGGGCTGGCAGAAATATTCAGAAGAGACCTAGGACAGTACAGCCAGTGCCGTGACTGCTTACATGGGAACCTGAATTGCAAAAGTAGTCTGTAGTGACTGATAAAGCCAGTAGACAGTTGACCTGCTGCCAGCAGACAGTAGACCTGATGACTTAAAAGCTGATTGATTTTCTCCTTTCCTTGCTCAGTGACTTCCAATGCATTGCTTGTGAAAAGATGGGCTAGCTGCTAGTGGTTTAGCCCAGGGGTTTCAAAAAGGTAAAACATGATTGGTAGGGGGGATTTCCTTTTGCTTACCAATCAGGCCCCTGGAGAGAGGGAAAGCTTGGCACCCTCACCAGGGTCTAGGTAGAGAAACTGGACCCGAGTGAAGAATCACCCTTCATGTCCCCTAATCTGCCCCACTGGCCACCTGAAGAGGGATAAAAGGGGCAGTGCAGCTGACTCAGGGAGTCTGACAAGGAATGATGAAAAAGGGGATTTAAAGAGCTAGCAAGAGCTAACCATCAGGACTGGAGCTGTTGCCCTAGAAGAGCCCGAAGAAATGGGGCTGCAGGTTGCAACTGAGCTCTGGCAGTGTGCTGTGTGGCTGGCATGGGGAGGGTCCCAACTTGGTTCCTGGTTCCCCCCAGTGAGAGGACTAGGCAGTGCGGTGTGTGGCTGGCCTGGGAGTCTCCTGGCTCTGCTCATGGATCACCCAGCGAGAGGCTGGGCAGCGTGGCATGTGACTGGCACGGCAGGCTCCCAGCTCTTTTCCCAGATTCCCCAGCAAGAGGCTGGGTAGCACTGCATGCAGCCAGCACAGGAGCTCCCTGAAAGACAAAAGCCCGAGCAACAGTAAGTAGCCCAGGCACTGTTCGCTTTGTGGTAGAGCTCTTGCCTACCACATGGGAGACCTGAGGTTAGTTCCTGACTTGCATATTTCAGGGGTGAGTTGAAGTGAAGCGGGGAGAAATCCTGTTTATGGAAAAGGGATCTCTCTCTCTCCCCCCCCACAACTTCCCTTGGTGCCTCTTCCTTATATTTTGTTACTCTGTGTCTCGTATTTTGTCAACCGGTGTCTCCTGCTGTGTTAACCTGCACCTGTATTGTGTTAACCTGTCTCGTGTCTACTGAATGAGTATTTCTATGAATGTGAATGCCTAACCATTATTGAGTTTCCCCATTCCCCTGGGTATTGTAGCCCACCCTATACACCCTGGTATATATGTTATATCCCAACCTCTGTCCCCCTCATTAAAGGGTATACAGTTAAGTTCCCACTGGTGGTCTATCTCTGTTCTATAGGGAAAGGAGGGCTGCTATGCCTCCCACAGCGTTCGTACACCCACTCCGATCCCTTCAACTGGAGATGGAGTACATCTTGGAGTACAGTAATAAAGTGCCTTTTCTACCCCTAATGAGTTGTTTGCATGAGAGGGAAGTCTGTCACAGATGCTTTCTCAGGACAGGATCCAAGATGAAAATATGAAAGTATTGCCAGAGGGGGTGGTGCATCGTAGTAGCTGTGTATTGTCCAAACCTTTGGGCAGGAAGCCAGGACTAGTGCCTTAGCTCAACATCTGGGCATGAGGCCAGACACAGAAGGGAAAGCACTAGCTGTGTGCTAGCATTCTTGTATTTTTGTTAGGGGGATGGATGAGGTGTTAAGTAGGAAATTAAATGGCATCAGCTGCTGACTAACTGAACTGGGACCCACAATTGTGGCAATTCAGGTTCCTATGTAAGCAGTCACAGCATTGGTTGTACTGTCATAGTCTCTTCTAAATGTTGCTGCCGGCTCCAAAAGCGAAAAGAAAGTCCATCTAGTCTCCCATCCTAGCAAACTCATTTTGTGCAGTCTAAGGTCATTTTACACCTGAGATAATGGGTCATGGCCAGGGGCCCTGAGTTTAGTGTGGGTAGAGAAAGGAGTAGAGGAAGTTGCAGCAGGCCTCCCACCACTAAAATGTTTTAGGACCTGTGACAGGATGAGCCCTGAAGATAGCCATGGTGCTCCTAGGGACCACCCTAATCCTGCCCACACTCCAAGTCTTCCATATACAGGCAACCCCTGCTTAACACAGTTTCATTTACGGTTTCACTATACTGCTCATTTA
The DNA here is from genome assembly GCA_030014935.1 of Caiman crocodilus. Classification (NCBI taxonomy): domain Eukaryota; kingdom Metazoa; phylum Chordata; order Crocodylia; family Alligatoridae; genus Caiman; species Caiman crocodilus. Next base: position 748,606 of record JAGPOW010002120.1, on the reverse strand, counting down.
AAATTCCTACCTGGTTTCACTTAACCCTCAGCACATTTTGTTATAAAACTCAGCATGGAGAGGGGGGAGAACCAGTGGCAGCAGCGGCAGAAGGGGGATCGAGTGAAGCAGGGAGTGGTCCAGCGTGAGAGCCCAGAGTCCGTTCTAGCACGTGGTCCTGGAGCAGGTGTGGAGGAGCAGTAGCAGCAAGAAGAGGCAGGTGGGGGGCCGGGCAGCATGAATGTGGAACCCAGGTTGGTGGGGCCCAAGGTGGGGTGGCAGGAGCACAGGGTCTGCTCTGGCACGTGGTGCTGGAGTGGCCAGCGGGTCGGGAGAAGCAGCAGTGGCAATGGCAAGAAGGGGCGGGTGGGGGATGTAAGCATGAGCCTGGCAGGGCAGGGCATTAGAAGCACAGGGCCCGAGGCCCAGGATGGTGAGAGTGTGGGGCTTGGGCTGGTGCAAGTCAGTGCTCAAGGACACATGCACAGCATTCCCTGCCCCAGGCGACAGCAGGGCCGAGCCTGTGGAGCCCCTTCTTGCCCCGGGCTGCAGCCTGTGACCCATTCTGCTCCAGTCATGCACTCACCCATGGGGCATGGACATTGTCCTGAGCCTGCAGTGATCTGGCAGTGGCAGCTAGTCCCAGTGCAGGGTGTCCTGGAGGGAGCACCCCACTGGGCAAAGCGGAGTGTGGATGCTGGTGGGTGGGTGGCCTCACTGCTTCCCCCTTGCTTGCCGGAGCCCCGGTGCCTTCTCACTGTAAATCCCTAGGTGGACTGGTCCCCGACTCAGGCCCCACAGGTGGGGAAGCTGAGGCCATGCACAGTGTGCTGGTGGCTGGGAGCTGTAGGTCAGCAGGGCCCCTCGTGGTGGTAGAACAATGAGCCGGGAGGAGCCGATGCCTTCCTTGGTGGAATCGACACAGTGCCTTGCTGTGAGTGGCAGGGCCATGGCTGGTGGGGCTACAGGAGCGCAGGGTCTGGGCTGGCAAGTGGTGTGGAACCAATTATATTTATTTACATTATATCCTACGGGGAAATGGGTTTCGCTTAATGATGTTTCTCTTAGTGCTCAGTTTTTCCAGAACCAATTAAGAGTGCTAAGAGGGGGTTGCCTGTACCCTGTTTCTATCTCACTTGCTGTGCCTTGACACTCGTTCTTCAGCACACCACATACAGCTTGTTGGGTTATGAGTGCCTCACAACAGCAGTTGGCCAACCCCCTTAAGGCAAGAGCAAGCAGGCAGGAAAGGGAGATGCTCTCACCCTTTGCATTCTCAAACTCTGTATTTTCAGTGGTGCAGTGGCCATACGGATCCATTAGTGGATCTCTACATCCAGATTGATTTCCATCTAACAAGAGAGTGGAGCAGGTGCGAACCATCAGTGGGGACCCTTCACTCCTGCTCCACAGCCCTCAGCTTCTGCCAGTTGAAGCCTTTGCAGAGACATGCAGTGTGGCCATGACTGTCTAATACAGAAAGGAACTGACAGTGAGCTGGAAGCCTATGCTTTTGCTGGGGTGAGCCAGGTCACATGATTATTACCTGTCCCACTAACAGAAGGGGTACTATTCAAGAGGGACATTGCAAGACACAGCCTCAATAGAGGGGCCCAGGCTGGGGGTGGGTTATACCCCTCAATTTTCCATGCCTTTTTCTGTTTTGCCTCCTCAGAGTTACTGCCACTGCAAGACACCGATCCTCTTACCTCCAGATGATGCTTTAATTGCCATGGCTGAGATTCACCAACCAGCAGTGGTGGATTCCAGTGCCACTAGATACTTTGTGGAGATCCAGTTTTCTGAGGGTCACAGCATCCTGGTACAGCAGAAAGCCTTGTCGGAAGTTATGGAAGCCATGGACTCCCTTCTCTCCCCTGGCCCAATCAGGATGGAACCATTTCCACTGGTAGGACCATGGGGAGATGTTTCAATTTGACCTGATCTGGTCCCCATCATTCTGGGCCTATCATGGCTGGCCCTCCATGACCTCTTTACTTGGTGGAGTCCCAGAAACTGGAATTTACTTCCTTTTCTGAGCTCATCTCTGCCATAGGGATCAGACCCTGTTGGTCCTCTGAGTCCAGCATTCATGGGGCAGCCACATCTCTTAGGGACCATCCAGCTCCTGTCCAGTGGCCACAGTCATAATCAGAAAAGGGGATGAGTGGAAAACATCCTTCCAGGCACATTATGGGTATTATAAGTACTGCATAATGCGCCTGTTGGTCTATGCAATATGCCTGCACTACTTTCCAACATTTTGGAAATGATATCTTTCAGGACATCTTGGATCAAAGAACCATAGAAAAATGGAACTGGAGGGACCTCAAGAGGTCATTTACTCCAATGCTTCCTCAAGGTAGCATCAGCCATGTCCAAACAATTCCAAACAAATACTCGTCTAACTTGCTCTTAAAGCTTCCAAGAACAGAGATTCCTCAACTTTTCATTAGGCAACCTAATCCAATGTTTAACCACCCTTATAATTAGAAAGTCCTTCTTAATATCCAAATTCAATTTCCCTTGTTCTTGCTTAAAACTACCTATTATGATTTTTCTTGTCCCCTGTAGCCAGAGAGAATAGTCTGTCATTATTCTTTTTATAGCCACTCTTGAGGTATTTGAAGACTGCTATCAATCACCTTTCTGTTTTCTCTTCTCCAGACTAAATAATCCTAGGTTTTCCAACCTTTTCCTGCATATCATTAGACCTCTGATCATTTTTGTTGTTTTCTGCTAAACTCTTTCAAATTTGTCCATATCTTTCCTTATGTACAGTGCCTAAAACAGAGGGCAGTACACCAAGTGAAGCCTCACTCATTCTGAATAGTACACAAGAATCACTTTCCTAACTTGCAAGTGACACAACTTTCCAGCTAAGTGATTTGGTGAATCATGAACAACTGACAACACAATTTAGACCTCTCGTGGTCGAGTATGGTGTCAAACCATTTTTGTATGTTTGTGCTCATGTAAATTCTATCTTGCTAAAGGTAGGATTTGCTGTGTAAAAGCAGGGGCCGGGGCGTTGGTATCCTTAACTCATCATTCTGGTCCTGCTGATAACTTTTCCTGAACTTCTGAACAAGTCATTTTAGCCCTTTGTGCTTCCATTTCTCCATCCATAAAGCAGAAATGATATATCTGTGCAGTTCACAAGGCTTGATGTTATGGTAAATGAACAGTCCTAGACCAAATGTGCTGTGCAAGTCGAAAGGGCTGTTATCAAGTAAACCACAATTTTTTATAGTATCAGAGTCCCTGGCTTCAAAATGATGGTGGAGATACTCTATCTAAAGTTGAACGAGCTTTAATTAAAGCGCCCCCACCACCATTTTGAAGCACAGGGACACTGATACGTGAGACACAGAGGCTGGCTGAAGCATGCTAATTACAATGCTCCCGCAGACTCAGTAAATCAAGTCTCCTCCGACACACCGTATTTAAGTGCTCTGACAGTATTTACAGTGTGTCAAAGCAGCTTCCCGGCATGTCTACAGACACCCTTAGTGAGCATTTTTATTGTACATATCAACTGTGAATCTGTCTGCCAAAAACTTTGTCGTAGATGCATGACCACTGTTAATTAATACTGAGTCAGTTTTGGAGCTCTTATCCTATGTGTGGTCCCTTCTGAGTTGTTGATTAATATTTAGGATAAGTTGCTGTAGAGGAAATAATTAAAAGACCTGCTTCACACCCCACCAGAACGAAGGAAATGGCTGTATTAAAGTCAGTGGGCCCCAGACTTGGTTCCAACGTTTGCAAAGCAGGACCATGTTGGCAATTTATCAGCGTTTATTAAAACACAGTATTTGACTGTACTGCATTGTTATCTATGCATTGAAAATATACAAAATACTAAAGTCAGGTCAAATACTGTGGCACAGCTAGAAATCAGACTGAAAAGAAGCTTAACTCTTCATCCCTCATTGATTGTACAGCTGGCACTCAGCCCCTAGCAAAGTGGAGCAGTAAATACTGATTTTTTTTTCATATTGACAAGCTCTGAAGCAGCTCCTTGAAGGATAAATAAAATTCACAGGCAAGCTAGGCTCTACTGGTGATTTTCCCCTTGCTTATTCCATAAAATTGCTGTATTGTTTCTAGAGGATGTATTATAAACTTGAGATATAGGAATGACATGCAAATATCAAAAGCAGTGTTTGCTACAGTTCATCAATTCTGGAACCAGGTAGACAAGAAATTATAAGGGTTTTTATTTTCTTTTATTTTCGAATTCTGTTTTGGCTTGATTTTTTTTAAGAAATAGAAAAGCATTTAAAAAGATTATTTTGTCTGAATTCCATTGTATGAGTAACATAGTGATATTGTTACGGATTTGAAAGAATGCTTTTTTTCCAAAGATATAAAACAGAACAGGGTCACAGCTCAGGGTGCATACAGCCATTCACCACACCTGGTCTACATTTACCTGACTTACTCTAAGCCCCTTGAAGGGAGGCTGGGAGCAATGCATACAGCCATTCACTGCGACTGGGAGCTGTGTGGGAAAGCTGGTGTAAGTAAGTTGGGGTGGGGGGGCAGGCAGGTAGAGTCAGAGGGGTTAGCCAGCCGGCCAAGGGGGTTGCTCCTTGCCCTGCCCCCTCCCCCACTCCTCTGCCCTCCTCCCCCACCCCTCTCCATTTTCCCCTCCTGCTCCTGATCCTTCCTTCTCCACTCTTGCCCCCACTTTCTCCTGCCAAATTTGACCCCTTCCCTTCATCTCCCCGGTCACCTGTTGCCCAGAGCTGTTGTCCATGCTGTAAAATTTTGAATGATAGCTAATCCATGCTGGGAGCAGTGCCACATGGGATGCTGAAGGACTGCAAATTGCTTCTTTTATTGGTTGAGTTAAGGTGACTCACGCTAGGTAGCAGAGTTCAAAGATAATACTTGTCCAAAATGACATAACTCTAAGATGCCTAAAGGATACTTAACATTTTTTAATAAGTTTTAATCATGAGCATCAGGGAGCTAGTTCAAGTGATAGGGTGCCCTCCTAGCACACAAGAGATAGTGGGATTGATGCTCGTGCTCTTTAGTGGGAGCTGGGCTGCCCTCCACTTTTTCCCTACTCTGATGGACAAAGGAGTCCAGGAGAGCTGGTTGTACTTTAAAGAAGCCTTACTGAGGGGACAGGGACATGCTATCCCATAGTTTAATAGTTTTGTTGTAGCGAGGGTCAGGAGGGACATAAACAAATCATCTAGCCTGACCCTTATCACCCCAGGTGGTGCTGGGGAGAATAGGGCTCTTCCTATTTGCTGATGACCCCCCCGGATACTGAGCAGTGCTGAGCTGTGAGGTCACCATGGCTTGAAATGCTATTGATTCTGCTGGGGCCCAGTCCAGTGAATTTTTTGGTAAATCATAAGCCTTTTGGATTTGTCCTGATGTCATGTATATGTGATATTAGTATCATGAATAGTCTATTTAGCTAAGATCAAGTGCAGTTTTACCTGTCTGGATCAAGGTCAGAAAGGAAGAGGAAGGGAATGGAAAGGAGAGGATGGATGGTGTGGAGGCAGATCATCTAGAGAAAGGAGAATGCTTGCACAAGGAAGAAGAAGAAATGCAGCTGAGAAAGGACCATGGCAGAAGGAAGAAGGCTCCTGGTAAGTGCTTGGACCAAACGTTTGAAGATGGACATGATCCAACTGAATTTCAGCTGGCTAGTGCTGCAGAACATCTTGAAGGTAAGTCATGGATATCTGGATGGGCTGGTAGCCTTGCCCAGAGGGTGGAATTGGGATTTTCACATTCAAGAAACAGTGGTACTTTAAGGATTTCTGTGAGATGTACGAGAGGAAGAGAGAGGATCCAGAGTTTTGTTTCTTTGACTTTGTGGAGCTGGTGGGGAACCAGGAGCATATAATGATTATGAATGTGTTTAACTGGGCAAAAAAATTCATATGACAACTTGGCAATGAAAAAAGAATGCACAGAGCTGGCTCACAGGATACTGCAAAAAGATGGGTGAGATTGAAAAGGTACAGGACCATGATTGGATCTAGACCAGGGCTTGGTGGGCTTGTGCCCTGTTAGAGTGGGACCCAGCAATTTCCAGAGGAGTGGTGCTGCAACCTTTGTGGAGAAGAACCCATATTCAACCCCAGTTCTTTGCAAACAGAGCAAGAAAAGGAGGAGAACAAAGAACAGGAGGAAAGGGAATGAGAAGCACATGAGAAGGGGGCTGCAATGAGGAGCACATGAGAAGATCCTGAGAAGCAGGTGAAAGAATCAGAAGAGGAGGATAATGAGAACCAGGTAGAGTCAAAAGCAAGGCATGGGGAGGATGAAGGTCCAGTCCCTGTCCTGTCCTCCCCCCACCCCACCCCCAGAGCTGAAAGCCAAGGAGAAAGAGGAGGAACCAAATGTAGGGAAGGAGAGCACTGCATTCCAAAAGAAGGAAAGAGAGGAAGAGAGCAGCTCAGAGAAAAAGGAGGTTGAGAGATGGAGGACTTTATATGGAATGGCAAGAAATTATAAGAGAGAGACAGAAGGGAGGAGGAGAAACCAACTGAAGGAGACAAAGGGAAGAAGGGAAGAAAACAGAGATCTGGCCAAGCACCTCTGCCAGTAGTCTCCCCGCCTCAGTTTTCTCCCCACTACAAAATCCTGACCACCCAGGAGAGATTTTCACCAGTCAGGAGGAGTGGGTGGACAAGTTCCTAGAAGATTCAGATGTGGAAGGGTCTGTGAAAAAACAAATATGAAAATAGATGAAGATGGAGGACAGGAAGAGGAGAAGGCAGAAGAAAGGCTGAAAAGAAAGAAGCTAACAGACAGATGAAGGTAAACCAAAATCTTAAATCAAAATGTTATTTATAACTTCTCTAAATGTACAGCCTGTCCTAAATAAGGACAAGAGAACTATGATTGAATTGCACCTAGCCCAAATAAAGGTAGATATTATCTGTATACAAGAATGTGCAATACCAGCAGCAAAAAAACGTGGAATTGGGGGCAATCTAGCTGGTCTGGTTTAAATAGTAACAGAGCAACAGGTGTAGCAGCACTAATTAAGAATGCAAGCCTCAAGATTAAGAGAACAAAAGAAGTGGTAGTGGAGGAGGAATGCTGCAAGTAATATGCAAAAGGCATGAGAAAATGTTTGAGCTCAAAACATTTATGCACAGTGGATTGGGAAGAGAGGTACGCATTACTGGAAAAACTGGAAATCAGCACGACTGGCAGAACACCTTATATAGATTGATAGATTATTAGGGCCTGGAAAGGACCTCACAAGATCTTCTAGTCCAGCCCCCCTGCAGTAGACAGGAAAGACAGCTGGGGTCAGGTGACCCCAGCAAGATGACTATCCAGTCTCCTCTTGAAGATTTCCAGGGTAGGTAATTGCACCACCTCTGGAGGGAGTTTATTCCACAGTCTGGACACCCTGACTGGGAAGAATTTTTTTTCTAATGTTGAGCCTGAAGCGGTCTTCTAGGAGTTTGTGGCCATTACTCCTGATTTTCCCCAACAGTGCCCTGGTGAACAGTTGTTCACCGAGCCTTTATTGTATTCCCCTGATATAGCGGTAAGCTGCTAACAAGTGCCCTCCCAACCTTTTCTTTTTTAGGCTGAAGAGGCCCAAGTCCCTCAACCTCTCCTCATATAGTTTGCCTTGCAAGTCTCTGATCATATGGGTGGCTCTTCTCTGGACTCTCCCAAGTGTTTCCACATCCTTGTTGAAGTGTGGTGCCCAGATGTTAATAGGTAATTTCTACTGTGTATGACAAGCACTGTACAGAAAGGGTAAGGGGAAAGCAGGAACCACAGACAAATCAAAGTACCTAAAAAGAATAATCACACACAATGACTTGCAGGATACAGGAGAAAGCAGACCAAGGGAAAAAAGTCACCTTCACAAGAGGAGATGCAGCAGGAAAAATTCTCATGAATTGACCTTATCCTCACATTGAAGCACTGGATAAAGAGAGAGGCAAAAACAACACAAGTTTTCTTGTCAGACCACTACATATTTACAGCAGGGCTGAAATGGAAACACATTCAGAAAGACAAAGGAATCTGGAAGCTAAACACCAAGCTACTGGAAGAAAAGGAGCCCCAAGCAGAATACAAAAAAATGTACAATGGATGAAAAGCACAAAAAGGGTTCTTTGAAACAGTAACAGCCTGGTGAGAGTAGATGTAAGAGTGCATAAATGACTATTTTATAAGAGTAAGAAAAGAATAAGCAAAAAGGAAAGAAGCACACAGGGTGCAATTGCAACAGAAACTGCAAAAATTACTAGCGGAGTATGCTAGGATTCAAAGTGAAAGAAGAAATTAAGGAAACAAAAGGGAAAATGGAACAGTGGTTTAGAGAGCAAGGGAGGAAAAAAGTGTTTCTGGCATGAGCACAGTGGGTGAAGGAAAAGAAAGGATGGACAGAATACTACAACAAGATCAGAAGAGAGAGAGGGAAAGAGAGAATATGGTGCCTCCAGGATGAAAAAGGAGAACACCACCATCAAAGAACCTGTACTGCAAATAGTGAAAGATTTATCCCAGAAACTATACAGAGAAAGAGAGAGGTAAAGCCAGAGGCCAGAGAGATCTGTTTGTAAGTACTGCAGTAGAAGCTAATGGAAGAAGACCAACAACAACTGAAAGAAGAGGAAGAAGACTAAAAGGTGGAGGAAATCTGGGGCACCCTGAAAAGTTTAAAAAATGGGAAAACACCTGGAAAAGATGGACTGCCAAAATAATTCTGTGTAACTTTCTGGGACCAACTGGGACCAGACCTGATAGAAGTCCACAATGAGAGAAGGAGAGAAAGAAGACTCTTGAAAAACATGAAGGAAGTAGCCCCGATACTCAAGTAATGGAACAAACACTAGATAAAGAACTGGAGACAAATAACTTGTTAAACTTCAGGTACAAGCTCCTAGCCAAAGTGATAGCAAACAGACTAAAATAAGTCATTGGGGAAAAGCTAGAAGATCATGAAGTCATGATACAACTAAGGGATGCCATGCAGTACTGCAAAGAAAGAAACCTAACCCTGGCAACATTAAGAACAGACCATGAGAAAGCCTGTGATAGGGTCAACCACAAATTCCTACAGTGAACATTAGGAAAGCTGGGGATCCCTGTAGAAGTCCTCAATTGGTGGAAGATGCTATAAGCACGTGCAAAAAGTCAAGGTGCCTGTGCACTAATTCACAGAGCCTGGGACACAAGCAAGAAAAACTGGAAGTCCTTGCATAGCCATGGGACTATGAAATGATTGGAATAACAGAGACTTGGTGGGATAGCTTGCATGACTGCAGCACTGTCATGGATGTGTATAAACTGTTCAGGAAGGACATGCGGTGGAGAAGAGAAGGAGTTGCACTTTATGTAAAAGAGACATATGATTGCTGAGAGCTCCAGTATAAAACTGGAGACAGGCCTTTTGAAAGTCTCTGGATCAGTCAGAAGGGAGAACAACAAGGGTGATGTCATGATGGGGATCTATTATAGACCACCACACCAGAAGAATGTGGTGGATGAGACTTTCTTCAAACACCTAGCACTAGTTTTCCAATAACAGGCCCTGGTTCTCATGGGAGACCTCAGTCACCTTGATATCTGCTGGGAGAGCAATACAGTAGTGCACAGGCAATGCAGGACATTTTTTAAAAGTGTTGGGGACAACCTACTGGTGCAAGAGTTGGAGAAGACAATAAGGGCTATGCTCTTCTCGACCTCCTCCTCATAAACGGAGAACTGATGGGGAATGTAGTAGTGCATGGTAACTTGGGCAGCAGTGATCACGAGATGATTGTGTTCAGGATCCTGAGGAAATAAAGGAAGTAGAGCAGTAGAGTTAGGACTCTGGACTTCAGAAAAACAGATTTAAACTTACTCAGGGAACTGATAAGTAGGATCCCATGGGAGGCCAGTCTGAGGAGAGAAGAGCCCAGGAGACAGCACTGTACTTTAAAGAAACCTCACCAAAAGCACAGGAACAAACCATCCCAATGTGCAAAAAGACTGGCAAGTAAGGCAGAAGACTAGCTTGGCTTAGCAGGGAACACTTTAATAAGTTAAAACACAAAAAAGGAAGATTATAAGAAGTGGAAACTTAGACAAACAACTAGAGAGGAGTATAAAGGTATTGCTAGGGCATGCAGGGATGAAATCAGGAAGACCAAATTTAAATTGAAGTTGGAGCTAGCAAAGTAAGTGAAGAGTAACAAGAAGGAATTCTACAAATATGTCAGCAATAAGAGGAAGATCAAAGAAAGTGCAAGTCCTTTACTAATTGGGGGAGGCACCCTAGTAACAGAGGATGCAGAAAAGGCTGAAGCACTCAATGCCTTTTTCACCCCAGTCTTCACAGGCAAGGTCAGTTCACAGACTACTGCATCTAGCAGCATTGGCAACAAGTAGGAGGTGCATGTGTACCCCCTGAGATTGGCTGTGCACCCCCTAGAAGTGCCATCCATGAAACTGGAAGTGGTGCCAATGCGCTTCCATTTTTAGTGGTGGTGGTTCTGCACTTGGCAGTCAGCCACTAGGGGACCCACTTCTCCCCCCACATCAGCAATCTGGTGGCCCTTCCAGACTTGGGAGGCACCTGTAGCCCATGCCTAGAAGCACAGTTTGGGGAGGAGGTGAGTAGCTAACAGTGCCAAAATAACAGATTAGGGACTTTAAAGCTGGACATGTACAATTCAAGGAGACTAGGCAGGATGAACCCAGGAGTGCTGAGGGAATTGGCCAACGTGATTGCAGAGCTGCTGGCCATCATCTTTGAAAACTCATGGTGATTGTGAGAGGTCCTGGATGACTGGAAAAGGGCAAACATAGTACCCATCTTTAAGAAAGGGAAGAAGGAGGGTCCAGGGAACTACGGTCTGGTCAGCTTCACTTCAGTCCCTGGAAACACCATGGAGCAGGTCCTCAAGGAATCCATTTCTCAGCACTTGGAGTAGAAGAAGGTGTTTAAGAACAGTCAGCATGGATTCATCAAAGGCAAGATATGCCAGACCAGCCTGATTGCCTTCTGACAAAATGGCTGACTCTGTGGATGTGGGGAGATCAGTGAATGTGATTTACCTTGACTTTAGCAAGTCTTCTGATATGGTCTCCCACAACATTCTTGCGAGCATGTTGGCTACAAATGTCCAACTCGGGATCCTTCAAATTCTGGTTTATTAGGCAGATTGAAGCACTGTAATGAAGTTAAATCATAAACCTTGGGGCTGGTCCCCACACACACGCACTCACATGGACACACACACAGTAGCAAGCTACAAGAATCAGGTATACCTATCCCACAGGCGCTGGAGTCTGCCGTCGATGGCCAGTCAAGGCTTCTTCCAGTGTGGTGTTATCCTCCAGAAGGGGGTCTCCGACTGATCCTTCTGGCTGGACAGGTTGGGTGCTGGTCAAGTTGGAGATCAAGAGGGCACAGCTGAGGGTCACTTTTCACTGCTTTTTTATCTGTCCTTGGCAGACTTTGGTGACTCCCCAGTTTTCAGGTTTGCCCAATTCAGTGGTCATTGACCCTTGTGGGACTTCCCCCTCAGTGGCTACTGGATGACATCTGTCAGCTCCAGAGGTCATCCTCATGTATGTGCAGGTTTGGGACTCCATTGATGAATTTTGAATAGGGCTCTGAGAGCGGTTGATCTGGAGATATTCAGCCCAAAGGTTGGTCCCTGGCATTGATTAACTCAGGCCAGGGCTTCTAGCCCTTGAACAGTGAGGTTTAGAAATTTCCGGGTTGCTACATTGCCTTCTATTGATTTCTTCCGTTAGTTGATCTGCAGTTTTTCTAGGTGTTAATTGCTCCCTGCTACTGTGTTACTCATTCAATCACCAATTCACTCGCTCTTTCAGGGGCCTACCTGATACAGGGAAGCGGTAGTTTGACTCCTGCCCTTGTTAACATTTTTACAATGTATACATTACTTCTAAAACTAAACACATTTAGTTGAAAGGTGAGGAGTATAAAATATAAGCTACAAAAGTAATGCCATGGCACACAAATAGATAAAAATACCAAAATACACAGGGAGATACAAAATGCACACATACAAAACACAATTCCTTATCTTAAACTGAAAGATAGAGGAAGGAAGAAAAGATAGAAGAGGAAAAACATATTCAAGAAGGGGAGAGCAAATGCAGGCAAGAGGAAAAGGGGGCTTTCTCCTACAAGCAAGCTAAAGAAGTACAGGTTGGATAAATGGATTGTAAGGTGGATAGAAGACTGGCTGGATGGTTGGTATAGCAGGACACTGTTGGTGCCTGCCACCTTAAGGACTTCAGCAGGCAGCAGCCAGATGCTTGAGTATGGCAGTCATTTTGAGACCCAGGATATATATAGGGTGAAGCAGCAGTTTGCAGCTGGCCACCTTGAGAGAAACATCAGCTGACTGAGCTGCAACTCAGGAACAGCTTGGAGGTTTATGGGCTGGGGCTATGGGGATGGAGAAGGCTCCAGGTCCTGGGTATGACCTAAAACTACACCCTGACAGGGTTGGGTGGCCTGGTGGGGCTGTTCATGGTGGAGCAGTCCCTCAGAAATGCCAGGCCAGGTTCCACGCCAGTGAAAGGAAGGTCAGGGGTGCCTAATAGCCTTCAGCCCCCATAAAATCCTCACTGGGGAAAGCCCAGGCCAGTGAGAGGCCTGAGGCTCACGTGATACAGCGGATTTGTGAGGGAAAAGCAGGCAAGCAGCTCAAGCTTGTCCCGAGGGACTCAACTGGTACATGCTGGGACCAGGACCCAGAGAAGGGTTGAAGGGCAAGGGGCCCACCGTGAGGGATGCCCAAAGAGCAAAGAGGCTTGGAGTCCCAACTGGCCTGAGATAGGGTCAGAGCCTAACAGGGAGCCAAGGGTCCCAATGAAGGGACCACAGCTAATAGGGTGAAGGGTACAGCGGAGTTCAGCTGCAAGGCTTGGTCCATAGTGTAGGGGTAGAATGGAGCTGCAGAGATCCCCCTAAACATGGGGATGCAAAATGGGTAGCCTCCTGCCTAATTAACACTATATGTATGTATCATTAAGGCATGGCGGGTGAGAGAGGCAGGCGGTAAGCTCAGAGACAGGTGGGTGGAACAACATCAAACTGGCCCTGGGAAGGCCCACCTGCTATAGTTGGGCTCAGAGGGTAGTATTCAATGGCTCAATGTCTAGATGGCATACAGTATCAAGTGGAGTTCCTAAGGGTCAGTCCTGGGGCTGGTTTTGTTCAATATCTTCATCAATAACCTGGAAGATGGCATAGAGTGCACCCTCTATAAATTTTCAGGTGACACCAAGCTGGGGGGGAGTAGTAGATTCTCAGGAGGTTAAGGGTAGGATTCAATGAAACCTCAACAAATTGGAGGATTGGACAAAAATAGATCTCATGAGGATCAAAAAGGAAAAGTGCAAAGTTCCGCATAGAACAGCATAATCCTATGCACATTTCCATTCTGGGGACAGACTGAATAAATAGCAAATCTGCGGAAAAGGACCTGGGTGTTACAGTGGACAGTAAACTGAATATTGGCCAACAGTGTGCCCTTATTTCCAAGAAGCTAATGAAATACTGGGCTACACTGGTAGGAGTATTGTCAGAAGATCAAGGGAAGTGATTCTTCACTTCTATTTAGCACTGGGGAGGCCAGATCTGGTGTAATGTATTCAGTTTTGGGCTCTCCACTACAAAAAGGATGTGGACAACTTGGAAAGAGTCCAGAGGAGGGCAGTGAAAATGGGGAGGGGGGCGATAGGACATGACTGATGAGGACAGGCATAGGGAACTGGTTTTATTGGGCATGTGTGCACACCACCGGTTTTAATCCTCATTAAATTGAATAAGTTTATACAATTTAAACTTTTTTCTTTTGGAGCATCACATCTATGTTTACATGTACTAGGTTTTCAAACAAATTAAACCTTGGAGCATTGCATCAGTGTTTACACACACTAGGTTTTCAAACAAATTCAGCCAGGTCCTTAGCCAGCACTGCAGGAGAGCAGGATGGTTCAGCACTGCTCCCAGCCCAGGGCCCTCCACTCACCCCAGACCCATGCCCTGCCATGCAGCTGTGGAAGCAGGTAGCTGGCAAACAAGAAAAGAAAAGAAAGAGCCACACAAGAAAAAAAAAGTGGGAGGAATTCAAAAATGAAAGTAATTCGAAGGGGTGAACTACAAAAAAGTTGCTGTGCCATTTGGTGGACAAAGAGGCTCATTACTTGCCTTCGAGTGCTTTGTGCTTACATTCAATGAATCCATGGACATAATGCTTCAATTCCTCTCTTACTTTTCCCTGTCTCATCTTAACCCCCATCCATCTCCCTCCTTCCCCTGCTTCTGGAAATCTATGACTCTTGATTCCCCTCTCCATAGTCACCAAGCACCCTAGGTACCCCAAGTACCCCAAGCACACACATACACACCAAACCACCCAAGTTAGGAACTCACCTGTGGGTTTGTGTAGGTGGGTGGTATGTGTATGAACTGGCAAATATATATATTTTATATGTGTGTGTGTGTATATATATATATATATATATACACACATATACATGTATATATCATTGTGTGGGTGATATATGAATTACTGATTCGTGTATGTGTATTGAGTGTGTGAGTATTGACAACTGTTTTTTTACTAATTTTCGTGTGTATAGTGTATATGTGTTTGAATTGGTGATAGTTGTGCATGTGCTTAGACTGATAATCTTGCATATGCCTGAGTTGGTAGTGTGTGTATGTGCCTAATTGACCTTTGTGTGTGTATATGTGCAGTTATGTCACACCCTCCCATGTAACAGCAAAATTTTGAGATCCTGAGAGTTGGCCTGGCCCCCCTGGATAACAAAAGGGTCTGGGGAAGGGTACAGCAATTATATCAGCTAATAGCAGCCACCAAGTTGACAGTTGAAGTGGTACAGAGGGGAAAGATGTCAAAAACAGAATAAAATCGAGTGTGCAGAGGACAGAAAATGGCAATCAGTTTTAAAAATACATTGTAGACTGTAAGAACCTTGTTGGTCTTCAGAAAGGTAGAGTGGTCTGTCAAATAGTGTTTATAGCCAGGTCTATGCTGGGTGAAAATATGCCTATGGAAGAACTGGGAAGGTAGAGAGAAGGAAGCAGATGAAGTATGGGGGGAAAGAGAAATAGGTCCTGATGTTTGTAGGTAGAACATAAGGAAAGAAAGATGCAAAAAGAAAAAAAAAGTTGCATGGGAAACTAGATGGTGTAAATAAAGGGGATGGAGAAAGGTTCATGTACCAAAAAACATGTAAAATGAGGAATACCTAAAATAAATGAGGAAGTAAGTCAGAGAAGAGTTTGTTTCCAGGAACAAGATACATACTTAACTGTTTTTAAAAGGGAAGGGAAAGGGAAAGGAAGAAAGAGCTAAATGGAATTTGGATATTTTTTTGTAAATAAAGTAAAAAAATAGTTTGTCGTATAAGTAGGTTCCAAAGTGCTACTTAAAATGTGTTTATGGAATACCTGTGCTAAGTCTTGTAGCAGGGTCAAGGCAAGAGACAGAAGGCAAAATGAGTCAGACCTAGTGTCAACAAAGAAATCATTATGATTTTTTCTCAAAACTACTACAGCTTTCTCTCGCTTTATGTGGTTTCTGTATGTGAGAATTTGCTCTTTTGGGATGAGTCTTTTTATACCAAAAATTTGTTCTGTTCAAAGTAAATTCACTCTTACGAGATTGGTGTGGTGGAAGCCCACAGTCAGCTGCTCTGTGCAGTGCATTGTGGGAGTGACGCGCACCAAAATACAGTCTCCTGTGTGGATCTGTACTCCTCACACACTCATTGTCTACGACGTTTGTTTCTGTAGTTGCCATCCTCATTATGGTAACATTCACTACCATCCTGTGGTTATGCGTACCATATGCTGTTGGTGAGTACCAAAATTGCCTTGTAAAAGTGGTAGAAATGACTCTGGGGGTCAGTACAGTCAAGGTCCTTGAATGTGTCCCTATTTGTTACATTGTAAAGTGGGAGCCCTTTATGAGAATTAGAGTTATGCAGTGTTTTCTAGGACTGCATATCCAGCACAAAGCAAGGGAAACCAGTACTGTATGTGAAGCAGTGATGTGTTTCACAGTATATCCTTTTTGTGAAGTCCCCTTGTTCTCTGACAGGTCATTACCATTTTCAATTAATAAATTTTTTGTTCCCATTCAGCACTGCATTGGAAATAATTTAAGAATCCAATTGACATCCATGCACTGCTGCTTTTCTCTTTCTCATATCTATATACATATGAGATATTCTGTCCATAGGATGTTAATGAAAAAACGTGTGTAGTTTAAGGGCATCAGTGGTTCAGTGAGAGTTTTTTAATGTTACTGTGATAACAAAGTCTTGCAAATCAGTTAGAAAGATTTAGACTGCATTGTCCAGCTGATTAAAATAAAGAGATTAGCATATGCCTCCTTTCAGTCTTCCAAATGCCTCCTAATTTTTCCCAGCCACTGCCAAATGGCTTTTCTTACTTGTTTCTTTAGCCCTGCTGTGCACGGAGGAAAGTGGATATTTGCATTCGCATGGTGCCCCATTGTCCTTTGGAAGCTCCTTAGGAAGTCTGAGGTCCTCCCATACCTGTACAATTGTAGGATCAGAACCTTAGGCTGCTCTTTCTTCCTCCTGGGATGTATATCTTTCCATATGGTGGCACTGTGGGTCCTTTACTTGTTTGAGACATCAAAGTACCATCCAAATACAAAACATCTCTCTCGCACCCCCACCTACAGCTGGGATAGAAGCCTGTTCTGGCTCACCAGACTTCTAGTGTCAACTCGGAGCTGTAGCTCCTAGTCAGGCCCCTGCTTGCCAGCCCTGTAGTGGCAAGTCACAGCTGCTCAGGTAGGGAACAGTCAGAGAAGGTTTTTAGCTTTAAGGTGCGACTACTTCAAACTCAAACTAGTACCAACACCTACCAGCATCTGAGCAGCTCAAAGTGCAGTGTGTAACAAGGCTCTTATATTGTCATGCTCCTGAACTTTTTTTTTTAAACACATTGGGCCGTATTCTAGTCTACCCATTTGGTATTCCAGTGGAGTTAGGCACCGAAGTGTGAGTCTATTCCACCTTGCTTGAGTGAAGATTCATTAATGCACCAGATTGGCTGTCATCTTGCCTGCCAGATTGGCATTAGAAAACAGCAGTGGAGAGGAGGAAGACCAACCGACTTCCTGAATCTATAGTTTTAAAGGGACTTTGAGCAGGGTGGAATAGAATTACATATGTGAGTGAGCATTATTTATAGTAAGTGTACTTACGTGGCCCAATCAGCGGATTAGAACTTGGCCCATTACCACTAGTGAGAGCATGAACCTAAATTTATCAGTGTCACTGAAAATCAATTCTGAGGTCCATTAAATCTTGCTAGTCCCTGGGTCCATGGCGTAGTCTTCCCATAAGTTATTCTATTCTCTCAAGGTTCTTGTATTGCTTTTATCACATAGTAGCCTGATGCCTTCCATCAGTAGATTACCATCTGGTGATTCAAAGTCTTACTCTTCCTATAATAGGGGCTTTTACATACCCCAAAGTAGTTGAACTAGTGATGGGCAAGAGAGGCACCAGCTCCAGCTGACAATTTTAGAAGGAGGTAAGAATAGTGGGCCCCAGGGAACCGTGTACCCAACAACTGAAGCCAAACAGGATGTGCAGTGGTGGTCCCAGCCCCAGACTCAGCAAAAATTGCTAATAATGCCTCTGATACCCAGATAAGGCAAGGAAATGCTCAGGGGTGATGCGGCAGTGCAGTTGCTTCACTGTTTGGCTGTGAGCTCTGACAACTCACTTGCACATCAACACAGCCCCTGCTGGGAGCTCTAAATGTTCTGCAGGCAGTATTAGCTCTCTGCTGACTGGTGCAGGTTTTGTTCAGCATCACTGCTTCTCTTCCTTTTCCCCCTGAATTCAGACATGGGAAAGAAGAGAAGGAGTAGCTGGCAATGATGCGCATGCTTTCCTTTCATGCTCCTCTGAAGGTTATGAATTGCTTCTGTTCACCCCATCTCCTCCTTTCCCTGATGCTAAATTGAGGGGCCAGGGGAGGAAGAAGAGCAAAGAGCAGCAGGCTCTGGAGCTACTTCAAAGCAGGGACTCTGGGCAGACCCAGCAACAGTGAGGTCAGAGCTCACAGCACACATGGAGCTCCAGCAGGAGCTACTGCGAGCTTACTAGCATCCAGCATCACAGTACGCAGCCACAGCTCCTTCAGTGGGGTGGCACATGGATAATGAGCACCCTTTGCTCAACATGCACCCCTCTCATAGTCCTAAAGGAGGTGAAGCCACAACCCCATTGCTGCAATCCTGGATCTGCCCATGAAAGTGTTCCTGCACTTTATTCAAGTAACACAGCATTGATTGTGAACTGCACTTTGGTCATCCAGTTGGTGACATACATCTACTCTAAAGGTGGCATCCTATCTCCACTTGGTCGTTCAAATGGAAATAGAATGTAAAGCTAAGTATATTAAGTGACATTATCATTTGTTCTCTCTCTCATTCTTTCGCAAGAGATAAAACTGTCTGCAGTATTTTTGTTTCATTTTACTATTTGAAGACCTTTTAAATGTGTAGTTTTGAGAGCAAAGTTGAAAAAAATTCTCTATTGCTGCCTGGTTTTGTGTACTTGTTTTTAACATTAAAGACAGGTTTGGAAAGTATTATGCCTAACAGTAATTTAGATAAAAACACTTCTGATCTTCATTAAAAATAAATAACATATCTAGTGTAAAACAAAAAGAAAACAAAATAATGAAAGGCTAAATAAAGCCAAGAATTTTGACATATTTATTACTGCATAGTTTTGTTTACTCTCCTGCCAGCCTTTTGGCGTTAGATTACCATTTCTTTTTAATGATTTGGCGTCTCTCTCCATATTGCAATGTTTGTTTTCTTTTTCAGTGTAATTTTGCAGTTTTACAGCAACTTAATTTTGTAAAACTTTATTGTATTACACCGATTTTAGTAGTATGGGGTTTTTTTCCTATGGAATGATGGGGCAGGTGATATCTTTTTTTTTTTTAATGTAGGTTTACTAATGTTAAATTAGTTAGGAAGTTCATAGAATCACAGATCGTTAGGGGCTGGAAGGGAATTGCAGATCATTGGGTCCAGCCTCCCCTCCACTCTAGGCAGGAAGACAACTGGGGCTAGGTGACCCCAGAGAGGTGACTATATCTAGTCTCCTCTTGAAAACCTCCAGGGTAGGTGACTGCACCACCTCAGGACAGAGTTTATTCCATAGTCTGGACACCCTGACTGTGAAGGAGTTTTTCCCGGTATTAAGCCTGAAGCAACCTTTCAGGAGTTTGTATCCATTGGTCCTGGTCTTCCCCAGGGGTGCCCCAGTGAACAATTGCTCACCAAGCTCCTGATGCACTCCTCTGATATAGCGGTAAGCCACTATCAAGTCTCCTCTCAACCGTCTCTTCTTTAAGCTAAAGAAGCCCAGGTCCCTGAGCCTTTCCTTGTATGGCTTGCCTTGTAAGTCCCCGATCATATGAGTGGCTCTTTTCTGGATCCTCTCAAGTTTTCCCATGTCTTTATTGAAGTGCGGCACCCAGAACTGGATGCAGTACTCCAACTGCAGACTCACCAGTGCTGAGTACGGTGGGAGTATCACTCCCTTAGTTTTACATGCGATGCATCAGTTGATGCATGCCAGCATGTTTTCTGCCCTGCTGACCACCGCCTTGCACTGACAGCTCATATTTATGCGATGGTCAATCATTACCCCTAGGTCCCTTTCGGCCATGGTGCAAGTCAAGCTGTCACCCCTGAGACTGTATGTATGTTGAGGGTTGTTTGCCCCCAGATGGAGCACCTTACATTTGGAAGTGTTAAACTTCATCTGGTTCTAGTCTGCCCAACTCTCAAGCCTGTCCAGGTCCTGTATCTGCAACCTATATTCTGACGGGACCACACTGCCCCATAACTTGGTATTGTTCACGAATTTGACCAGCGAGCTTTTCACTCCTCCATCCAAATCATTGATAAAGATGTTGAAAAACACCGGTCCAAGCACAGACCCCTGGAGGACACCACTGGCCACTTCACACCAGGATGACACAGATCCGTTCGTGAGAACTCTCTGGGTCCTACCCTGTAGCCAGTTTCCCACCCACTGAACCATCGAGCAGCCAAGCCCACAATCTTCCAGTTTTCCTGCAAGGATATTGTGGGATACTAGATCAAAAACCTTATGGAAGTCTAGATATATAATATCTACCATGTCTCCTGTGTCCAGGTGGCAAAAGACCTGGTTGTAGAAGGAGATGAGACTGGTAAAACAAGACCTATCCGTGACAAAGCCATGCTGGCTGTCATTCAGCATCTTACTTTCTGTGAGCGTATCGTACATAGATTCTTTAACAAGGTTTTCCAGGATTTTCCCTGGGGTGGAGGTTAGGCTGATTGGCCTATAGTTACCTGGGTCCTCCCTCTTCCCCTTCTTGAAGATGGGCACAATGCTCTTCCAATCCTCAGGGGTTTTCCCTGTGCACCACAAATTCTGAAAGAGCTTTGTCAGGAGTTCCTCGATGACCTCAGCCGGCTCCATCAGCACTCTCGGATGGAGTCCATCTGGTCCTGCTGACTTATAAATGTCTAGCTTTTGTAATTGGTATTGCACCCACTCCGCATCCACAGTGAGGAGTCTGTCAATCCTGACGTTTCCCCTTTGAGCCTTATCTTGCTTGACTTTCCCTTTGGTCCAGTGAAATACCAAAGCAAAGTGGGCATTCGGGAGTTCGGTTTTTTCTTGAATGTCGGTTATGAGCTGTCTCAAGGTACTAAGCGGGTGTCCCACACTTCCATTTGTTTGCCTTCTACTGCCTCATACTTCAAGAAGGACTTCTTATTGTCCTTGACTCACTTAGGTAACCTAAACTCTGTCATCACCTTGACTTTCCTGATCATTTCCCTACAAGTGCTGGCCACTGTTGTATAGTCCTCCTTGAGGACCATCCCGAGCGTCCATTGTGTGCACACCTCTTTCTTTTTTTTTTTTGAGACCTGCAAATATCCCCATTAAGCCAGGAGGGCTTGCCAGGCCTTCTGCTACCTCTCCTCTTTACAGGAATGGTTTTCTTTTGTGCTTTGAGGACCGTATCCTCGAGCAACAACCAGTCTTCATGTATCCCCATTTGCCTTGGTTTTCTGGTCCCACAACACCTCATAAATGAAGCTTTATGAATTTCCCCAATACTTCTCTGGAATTTATGAAAAAGATGCTAGTGTTTGTTTTAGCCAAAAAAATACACGTCTATTTTTAGATATGCAGACAATTACATTTTTGCTTGTTAAAAATTTGATCTGCAGTTCTTTGTTGACAATGTGTTAAGTCTGCTGTCATCATCACCGCCACTACCAGCACCATTGTAGTGCACCTAAAAGCTTCAATCGAAGTGCGTGCCATATTATACTGTGCAATGTACAGATTCACAAGAGATGACTACTGTCTTAAGGAATTTAATGGGTAAATGGGCATTCCTCCACTCATGGTTCAGGTCAGTGACAACAGAATGACACTGAAGTCCGTACAACTTACTCCAGCCTTGTTGATGTTGCTCATCTAGTCCAGTTTTGGGGTCTCACCACTTTGTGATTCAACTCAGTCCAAGTGCTACAGAATATGAATCTCATAGGAGTTATGTGAGCTATCGTCTATACCTTAAGAAGTCCTCTATTTAGAAGAGGATTTTCAGTATAAGGAAAAAGAAGAGCATGTCAGGTCCTGGGACAAAGTTCCTTTCTACATAAAAATTACCTTCTCACTAGAAGGAAAGACCCATTTCCACCTTTTTCTCATACTTCAAACTTCACCACCCCACCACCCTCTAGATAAAGGACTGGGTGATTTCCATCTGGAACTGGTGGCATTGTAGATGTCGTAGGTAAACGGGGCGCCTGATAGCTCTTCTTTTCCCTTCATACCAATACAAGGAACAAAGAGCTCTTCCCACTCTGACTGCATCTACCTAGAGACAACAGCCACGTTTCCAGCATGATTCAGAGTCGAATTATGTCTTCTTGGGCAACTATAAATGAAATTGCAGGTTCAGAAATATCAGAAGCTGCTTCTTTTAAGAATGGTTTTGCAGAAAAGGATAACCCCTATTTCCAATAGCCATTGACCCAAGCAGTCCATGTCTGCCTCTGACTGCAATGACAGAATACCCCAGAGCTGATTTTTTTTCAGGGTACAGCAACATGGATATCAAATGACAGAATTCAGCCTCAAACGAGGCAATATTTGAAAGACATCAAGATTTGCAATTATCCTTTGCCTTAAGCAAGACCTTCAACAGCTGGAATGAGATAGGACATCAAAAGCAGATGAATATGCTTAGGCACAGCCCACTAAGTAAGAGTGAGAGCCATTCATCAGGAGGAAGCAAGTGGCCAGAGCTCGACATTGTCACTGAGGTAAATCAGAGTTGGAAGGAACCTCAAGTGTCATCTAATCCAACCTCCTAAGCCATCCCAAGCAGATATTCACCAGCCTCTTTTTGAACGCTTAGGCAGCTAGTTCTGTTGTCCTACTCTTATAGATAGGGAGGTTTTTTTCCCCATGCAATTTAGTCCAAATTTACTTCACTGAAATTTAAATCCAGGGCCATATGTCTTTTCCTTTATGGCAAGGGAGGACAAATGTTTCTTTATGTCTCCCCCAGTCTCCTTTTTTCCACACTAAATAGACCTGAATGCCTCATCCTTTCCGTCTGTGGCTGGCATTCCCACCCGGTTATTACTTGTTGTTCACCTTTGGATTCTCTATAAATTTCTGTACAGATGAAAACTAGGAGCGTGCGATGCCATTTAGGAGCTAAACAGTCATGTTGCCTCTCAGATAAAGCACAATCTAGCCATGAGACACTGAACTGATACGCCTGGTAATACAGTCTTCAAAAGCCTGCAAAAGACAGCTTTCTAACTGTTGTAGTCATGGTGATCCTGAAAGTCACTATTAGTTGTATGCCAGAGGGGGAAAAAAGTAAATGCAGCAGGCAGGCTGTGGACTGAAAACAAGGCTCAAAAAAATTAGCAGCCCTGGAGCCAAGGGACAGGGGATCAACTATTCCTGGAACGCCGTCTCAGCAACAGGAACAGGTGGAACCTCTTACCCAGGGGGGAGGCTAGCTGAGTACCTCAGACAAACAATTCATCTGCAAAACTTCAGACTTCCCCATTGGCTGAAGAGGAGATGTAACAAAGTACATCAGAACAAAGAATGGAGTAAAGCCACCTGCTGACACAGTGGGAAATATTACAACCCACAGTGGTGGCACTTCTTCATAGTTTCCTTCCCTTAGTCCACCTGTTCTGCTGCAGAGCTTTACAGTCTCTCTCTTCCACTATGTGATTAGGAACATATGAAATCAGTGAGCATAGGAACATAGTTTCACTGTGTTTAAGCATCTGGCATGCTACCTTTAAAGACAGCTACAAAGTGTTGGAGAGAAACAGAAAAATATGCAGCGTGAGTGTCAACACGATGCAAGGAGGTTTAGATGCATGCATTCCACTATACCAGAGCTGCCTCCGTGGCTGAATAGAAATAATTTCTCTTCTTCTTTCCATAAACGTTCCCACTAGCCTGTTCAAAGTTTTCATAAAATCATAGAGAACTAGGGATGGAAGAGACCTCCATTAGGTCGTCTTGTTCAACCACCTGCATAAGGCAAGATCATCCTTATTCAGACTATCCTATACAAATCCATTGTCTAACCTCTTAGCCAAACTACACAGTCAGCAGTCACACTGATGGAATACAACATTTAACACCCTAACCTTGCCCCAGGTAAAGTAGGAGAACCATAGCAGCCCACATCCCATTTCTGTAAAGCAGGGCTGTACTTTGAGAGGGGACCTACCAGTGAGACCGGTGAAAGTGGCCCCAATGGCCAGCTTCCTCGCAGACCCCCTCAGTATCTGGGTCAAGGACCATCTCTGGGGGGTGAATGTCATCCCACTCCCGGGGCCACTTGCAGTGCTCAGAGGGCAGGCACTCCCATCTCCTCCTCATCAGCCTTGGTGGGCAGGGGAATGGGCTGGGGGTGGCAGGACCCTCTGCTGTTTCCTGTGCCTGATGCTGGGGAGACAGGCACTTTCTCCCTGCCTTTCCGCTCACGAGCCCTTCGGCTGGGATGGAGCCGAAGGGTTGCCAGATGTCATTGGGACACCCTCGGTCATGGCCTGAGGTGGCGGGGTTTCTGGCAGGGCAGGCAGGGTGGGGTCAGGTTCCCTGGCTACATTTTCCCCAGTGCTGTCAGAGGCAAGTCCCAAAGGGGCAGGTGCTCCTTTACAAGCTCCTTTTTGCCTCTTGCTCTTGGCTTTCTTGGGAGCAGGTGGCACCTTCCCCATGGGGGGCGGGCCAGGCTGGTTGGGGTTCACCATCTCCATGTCCACCACCTCGACTGAGGTAGAGATGGAGGGAGGTGGAGGGGAGGTCTTGGTCATTCCACCTGACAGGGCCCCAGTGCCTAAGGTGCTAGCCATCCCGGGTGGAACTGGGACAGGGCGGGATTGGAAGGACATCCCAGCCCCTCCACCAGGTGAAACCCCCACA
>JAGPOW010002120.1:711528-723960 GCA_030014935.1 Caiman crocodilus | reverse complement strand
TCAGGCAGGGGGAGGCTGGAAGGAGGCTGAGAGGGGGCCATGGTTGCCCCACCCAGTGGGATGCTAGCGGTTGGGGGCACCAGCTGTCCCAGAGGGAACTGGGGCAGGAGGGGGCCAAGAGGACTCCCCAGCCCCTCCATCGGGCATGGCATCAGCCATGACAGGGGTGGGAGAAACCTGGAAAAACATCCCAGGCTCCCCCTAGTTGGCATGCTAACACCAGAGGGGTCAATCCCCCCGGATAGAGCAGGGGTGGAGGTGGGCTTGGAGGATCCCCCAACCCCACCCTTTGATGTGATTCCCACACCAGAGGTGGACGCATCATCCTCCTGTGCCGGTGCAGCTGCCAGTGCCCCAGCTGACTGCCCCAGTGGGCACTGGGCAGCCAGGTGGGAGCTGCCGCCTCAGTGAAACCATGAATTCCTGCCCTGGGAGAAGTAGACCACATAGGGCCTCCCATCCACCAAGAAGGTCAAGGAGAGAGGCAGGGTCTGGGTGCCACCCATGAGGAGCATGAATGCCTGCCTCCAAAAGGACAGGATGTGCCTGAACCTGGGATCCCTGCTCCCCATGGGCAGCCTGCACCAAAGGCTGGTGAGGACACCATAGCGCTCGAGTGCTTTGGTGAGGTCCCAGTCTGGCAGGTGTGGGGGGACGTTGGAGATTACCACTCGCACTGCCTGGGTCTCCAGAGGTGTAACCAAGTAGGAGATGCCCCAAATCTCCAGCCTTGCCACACACACCTTCCTCACCAGGCTGGGAGAGCTCAAGTATACGATGGGCACTGAGTTTACCCAGGACGCGTATCGGATGCTCTGGCATTCCAGCAGGTCCACCAGAGCTCCAGCACAGGCCTCCACCCTGACGTGGAGAGGGGCACGCGCCCGCAGGCCATGGCTGAGGGGAAGGTCTGCAAAGACATCCCCATGCCAAGTACCTTGGCTGCTGGCAGCCATCCTGGGCAGGAGAGGGTTAACTCCCCCACAGCGGATGAAAAAAACCCTCAGACTGAAGCTGGGGACTGGGAGGGGGCTGAAACAGCCCCAAAATCTGCCTTAGGGCAGGCAGAGCAACCCTAAAGGGGATGAAGACAAGCCCTAAGGGAGGAAGAGATGGCAGAGACCAAGGTAAGGGGCTCTGGAGGAGGGAGGCAGCAGGAATCAAAGGGAGAGCTCAGGTGGGGGTGGAGGAGGGGCAGGGGCAAAGGAGGATGCCAGAGTCAAAGGGAAAAAGCTCAGAAAGCGAGGGAAAGGGGGCAGAGAGGGGGTCTCCAAGCACAGGCTGGGGAGAGGCAAGGTTGTGGGGGGAGGGACAGGGGAGGGGGCAGGGAGCAGGGTGGGGAAATGCACAAAAGGGACCTGAGCTGCAGGAGCTCAGAAGGGCTTCACCTGTTGGTGGCCATCTGGGAAGAAAGAAAGAAAGACTTTTTGAGTTTTTATAAAGGTTTATTAAGGGGAAAAGGGAATAAAATCCAACAAACAAGGGATAAAATCCAACAAACAAATAAAAAACTGCCCACGCAGGGGCCCAGTTATAACAGACAGAGCCTAGGGCTATGGCCTACAAGCTCTGCCCTCACAGTCTAAAAATACAAAAACAGCTAGTCCAAAAACACTCTGCTCAGATCCCTGCTAGTACTCCGGGAAATGGCATGCTGTATCACAGCACAAGGACTAAATGGATGCCCTCGATGCTGCAGAGCACCCCCTGAAGGGTGAAGCGTTCCTGGAAGGTGGGTACTGGCTGCTGGAGGACTGCACGTTCAAATCCCAGTGTCAGGCATGCCTGGGCCAAGAATTAAAAGAGTCTCACGGCATCATCAGAGCCAGCTCCAGTGAGCCAGTTCTTGTGGCTTTTAAGGGTGGCCATCTTAGCCTGACCAAGCAAAAAGTTGACCAGGTAGATGACACTCCCATCTGCCACCCAGTATAGGAAAGAAAACAAATAGGTGGTCTTTGAGAGGTCCAAATCTAGTGCCTCAAACAAGGTGCCAAGGGCAGCAAAGAGCAGCAGCAGCCTGGGGCACCCAAGGAAGGCATGGAATAAATCCTCTTCTACCTCCCCTAGGCAAAAAGGACAGGCCACTGATGCAGTCAGGTCCATGTGGTGGATGAGAGTGCTGGTGGCCAGTATCCCATGCAGCAACCACCACTGGAGGAGGTCACCAGTCCATTTGGCAATGTGTAGTTTATAAAGCGTGCACCATGCAGGGTGAGCTGATGTGAGTGCTGATGCCACTAGGTGCCACCTTCATGTCATGTCAGGTCGAGTGGCAAGGACATGAGCGTGGTGGACACAAACCACCCATGTGTACAGGGCTTTCCGGGGAAGCACGTCAAAGCAAATCCCGGAATCACTGTCAGGAGGCATGGAAAGAGTCACTAAGGTGCCTGGACCATAGCACAGGTTGCTATCCATGGCTGAGACAACAGGCAGTGGTGGAAAAGATTCTCCAGACACATCTACAGCAGGGATGTCCCGCCACGCTCAGAGGTGATCCTCAATGGCAGTCACTGCGCCTGCTGGGAGGGTGGTCTGTACGTCCCTCAAGAGACAGCCAGCACAGTGGACTGAATGCATGTCCAACCAGGCAACCTGAGCCTCAGCTGACAGCCAGTCCAACCAGTCCAAATTGAGAAGATGGCCTAGCCAAACTGCACATGACTGGATGAGGGAGTCAGCAAGACTACCAGACAGGAGGCTCAACTGTGTGCTGCAGGACTGGGTTGTAGACAAGCAGCTCCTGAAGCAACTGGAGCTTGTAGAGGTCTGTCCCCGGGTTGGAGGCTGAAGGCAGTCTGCCAGGCCTGCACCAGGCTACAGCAGAAGGGCAGGAAGGTGCCCCAATCCAGGGGGGCAGAATCCAGGAGAAGGAGTTCTTGGTCAGACCCAAGGTTCCCTACCTGGCTCAGAAACACACAGGCCAGCTGCTGCCAGGGAGGGTGGTCTTCACAATAAAGGAGCCCCTGGAGAGCCTGCAGGTGGAAAGCAGCCACTCTACTTGCCAGGTCAATCAAGCCCTGGCCTCTCTCAGCTGTAGGCAGATAGAGGACAGCTCAGGGGAGCCAATGGCAACCATTCCAGAAAAGTCCACCAGCAGTCTTTGAAGCTGTTCAAGTAATTCCGGCAGAGGGTCCAACCCAGCACGCTGGTGTCATAAGGTTGCAGCTAACAAATTGTTCACAATGAGGACTCGCCCACAGTAGGAGAGGCTGGACAAGTACCAGCACCACCACTGCAGACACACCTCCACCTCCTCGCTAAGGCCTTCCCAGTTCCAGGCTGGAAGGACTAATGGGCCTAGGAACACCCCTGGAGCTTTAAGGCCCTTGCTGCCAGGTGAGACCCGTGGGCAGGTGTGGGAGGGGGGATAACTGGTCCACACACTGAGGAGTAGAGTGTTGTTCTTAGGCCACTTAACACGAGCTAAGGAAGCAAGCTCATAAGCATGCTTACAGTCCACCAGTGCTGGACATCACTCTGGGTGCTGAGTAGAATGGTCAGATCATCTGCATACACCATCAACCTAACCGGCGGGCCGGCAACCAAACCAGAGGTCAATGGAAGAACGAAGCCAACCAGGCACTGTCGCAGGATGTGAAGCAGGGGATCAATGGCCAGACTGTACAGCGTTCCGGAAAGGGGGCAGCCCTGGTGGATGCCCTGGTGAGCCAGGAATGGAGAACACAGCACACCATTCACTTTCAAAAGATTGGAGATGTCTTGATACTGTATCCAGGGAGAGGAGGTAAAGACCGGTCCAGAATCAAAGGCTTTCAGGGTCTGAAAAAGGTGGTAGTGGCTGACCCTATCAGCTTTCTCCTGGTCCAAGGAGACGAGCCCGATGTTCAGTCCAAAGCGGTCTGCAGCTGTCACCAGGTCACGAAGCAGGAACGGATTATCTTGGATGGTCCTGCCGCAGTAGCTGTGTTCAGGATCTATGACTGAGTTTATGACAATACCCAGTCAGTTGGGTAAGGCTTTCGCCAGAACCTTGTAGTCACAATACAGAAGGGGTACTGGCCACCAGTTCTTAACGTAGCTGAGGTCCCCTGTCTTTGGTAGCAGGGTGAGAACTGCCTGGTGACAGCTGACAGGCAGGACTTTACCGGTGAGGCTGTCATGAAACACGTGCAAGAGGCAGGGGCCAAGACGAGGCCAGAAGGTCTTATAAACGTCAGTGGGCAGTCTGTCAAGCCCTGGGGCTTTGCCTATGGTGAGGCTCCTCATCTCAGTCGTGAGTTTCTCCAGGGACAGCTCTTGCTCAAGTTCATGGGCTGCCACTGGGCACAGCTTGGGAAGGCCATTGTGTAAGCACTTATTAGACTCTGGGCAGAGAGGTTTAGCTGCATACGGGTCTTGATAGAAGGCTACAGCATGATGGCAGATCTCAACAGAATCGGAGCGTAGCCGTCCAGGTGGCCAGAGTCTTGAGATGGTCAAGGATTTTCTGCAGGGCCCATTGCTTTTCCAAGCTGAAAAAAAACTGGGTCAGGGCATCAGCCTTTGCCAGCTCTTGGCAGCAGACACAAATCCTCGTGTCTCGGGCTATGCCCTCCACCAGCTCCTACAGGTGCTTCTTTTGAAGCTTAAGGCTCTCAAGCAGTCCTGTGTCTCTGCCAGCATTATGTACGGCTGCCTCAAGCTTTGCTACATCCTCCTCCAACCCCCAGACAGGACAGTGGAGCTCGCTCATTGCCAGGTCTGTATAT
The DNA here is from genome assembly GCA_030014935.1 of Caiman crocodilus. Lineage (NCBI taxonomy): Eukaryota > Metazoa > Chordata > Crocodylia > Alligatoridae > Caiman > Caiman crocodilus. The sequence goes on along the minus strand of JAGPOW010002120.1, from coordinate 719,248 downwards.
TACTGTCAGAAAGCTCTGATCTATGCCTTCCGCACATCCCACCATTGCTTTCAGGAAGAATAGGTGGTTCTCAGTCTCCCATGTTCACCAGAAATAGGCAAAGCATTTGCAGAAGTGAGCATCTTGCAGCAAACTAGTGTTAAAGCACCAGTAGGGTGCCCAGGAACATGTTCTGCCAAGGAGACTCAGCTCGCAGCAAATAAGACTGTAAACCAAAAGTCTGGATGGACTAATGCAGCTGCCATGCAGGACCGGTGTAGAAGAAGAAAACCCCAGGCCTTAATATCTTTCTAAGAAGTGCTTTGTGGAATTTTCCATGAACACTGAGCAGACCTATGAGGTCAATAGGTCTAACCATAAGTTTCCTGCCTTTGCAGCTTCTTGGTTCCAACAAGATCTCTGTTCAGCTTGTTATATCTTGTGTCATGTGACCTGAAAATTGAAACATATAAAAGGTTTGCTTTGATTGTCTGTGGGGGAGAGGCTCGGTGTCCCCCACCTGCTCTCCCCCCCGCTCCCCCCCCACAGCTGCTTGTAAATAAAGGTCTCTGACAGCTTCGTGACTAAACAAAAGAGTGAAGCTTGTTTCTTCCACACCAGCAGGAAATGCCTGGTTACATAGAAGTGGTCAAGGCGTAGGACATAGAAGTGGTCAAGGCATGCCATAGCAATCTCACCAGCAGTTGCTTTTATCCAAGTGTACTGCTCGGCATCAGCATGGAAATGATGCTAGAGATCCACAAGGTCCCCTGCTTCCAAAGCTGTCCACAGCTGCCAGGCTGAGGATGGATGGGGTTCTGGCCCATTCTGGTCATGCCATTTGTCAACTGTGCAATTAAAGTCCCTTAAAAGAAGGGACAGGAAAAGCCAAGGGAACAGACATGAACAGCAGAGAGGATCAAGCATGCAGGACAGGGGAAAAAAACAGGCCTACAGCTTGCCAGGCAGTGCTGCTCTCAACAAGCTCTGAGCATCACCCACAAGCTTGCTTTAACAAAAACTATATCACTGCATCCCAGCAGTGGAGTGCAGCGCTGCCGCTGCTGGAGCCTTAGAAGACACCACAAATGTATCTGGTTCTGCGAACCATTTCTGTATATGTTGTGTAACCTTCCAGTGGTGCTCTGTCTGGTCAATAAACTTAATAAGGCTTTCAACTGAGTAGCTGACACAGGGAGGTTCCTCAGAAGCAGGAACAGGTTCTGCCTTTCTCTCTATTGAGGTGGAAACCTTAGCTAAATCAGAGGATACCACCTCCTGAAGAAGGACTTGTTAATTCGTCCTCAGAGGCAGAGTCGAAATGCAACACCGAGGAGGAGGAGCTGTACGCATCAGGCACTGAGAGCCACTGTGTCCTGGGAGGAGCACTTGTCCCCTCACCAGGAGCCGAAGCATCAGGCCCTATGGGAGCAGCATCCTCCAAAAAGGCCTGGGAGGGGGACAGCAGTCCCTGATCTCCTGGGTGGAGCACTCTCATGGGTCAGGCACTCTTGCTCTGGAGCCTCTTGCAGCTCCCAGAGGGTCCAACCTCTATATCAACCTCATCATCCTCAAGGAGCTGAGAGGCAGGGGGAGGACTGTTGGACCCCACCACCACTTCCCCCAACCCCAGGTCACCCCTGAGAATCACAGGGTCTGGAGGGGTTGCAAAGAAGGCAGGCAGAGAGGGGGGGTCCTGCTCACTAACCTCATCTCCCCTTGAAGTGGTGCGAGTCCTAGAGGGGGTAACAAGGCCTTTTTAGAAGCCCTTTTTCTGGGATTTATCCTTCTCAGAAGGAGGAACCAAATCCTCCCTTGGAGGGGAAGGAGACCAGCGGCCAGGTCTCCTGGCACATTGCTAGCTGACTCCAGTGAACCGGGGGGGGGGAGTTGACTGAGAGGAAGGCCCTTCCCCACCACCTGATGGAGCTACTGCACCAGAGGTAGATGAAGCACCATCAGGCGCAGCCACAGGAGGCTCTGCTGCAGCCAGCTTCTTCTTTGGGCTCTGGGTAACCAGGTGGGACCTGCTACGACAGCAAAAACATGAGGTGTCCCCAGTGGTGAGCTACACCTTGTACCACTGCCCATCAATCGTGAAGGACCTAAACTGAGGTAAACCCCAAGCCTCCCTGTTAAGCAGCAGGAATACTGACTTCCAAAGGACAGGACATGCCAGAGTTCAGGGACCTTGCTGCCAAGCCGCCGTCTACGGACCAGCCCTGTGACCATGCCATGAGGGCACAGGTGGTTAGTGAGGGCATCGCCTAAGAGAAATAGAGGCATGTTCAAGGCTACCACACAAATGGCCGTTGTGTCTAGAGATGTTGTGAGGCAAAAAGCACCCCTGACCAACACAGCAGTTACCACGACCTCATTCACTAAAGCAGGGGAGCTCAGGAAGATGATGGGGCCTGAACTCAGCTGGGCAGCATAGAGGACATGCTTGCCGCCTGTGATTGCCCCCACAGAAACAGCACGCTCCTCCACTCCAATGGAGCGAGGGGCATGAAGCCGGAGACCAAAGCTCCAGTCCAGGGGGGTGAAGCCCCGGCCATGAACTTCTGGGAGTTGCCTTCAGCCATTCCAGCAAAAAAAAGGGTTAACCCTACAAAGGAACCAGAGCGGTGGGGTGCGGGGGGCACCCCTCTGCAACAGGGAGCAAAGAAGCTGGAAACAAACAAACTACCCCAGGAGAAAGGGGGAAGGTAAGCAATGTGGCAGGGCAGGGAAGGGAAAACAATAGACAGCAGCAGAAAAGCTGCAGGGAGAGGGATGGGAAACGAAAAACAAAATGTAAGGGAAGAGGGAGAAGGTGACTGCAGGCGAAAGGGCTGGGAAAAAGGCAGGGAAAAGTAATAAAAAGTGGGGGACTACAGTGGGACAGGGGTAAGGCTGTCTAGGGGAGGGAACACAAAACAAGAGAAGGAGAAAGGCTCTCAAAAGAGGAAGAAACTCTCAGAGCTTGAGCAGACACTCCTGTCGCTGGCCATCTTGCAAGAAAGAATGAAAGACTTGACTTTACAAAAGGCTTATTAAGGGGAAAAGGAGGTAACAATCCAACAAAGAAATAAAACACTGCCCCCAGGGGCCCAGGGACAACAGACAGAGCTTGGGGTTTCAGTCCACAAGGCCTGCCCTCATAGTTTAAAATAAAAAATCTAGTACATCAGCTTGCTGAGACCCCTGCCTCTACTCCGGGAAAGGACTAAGTGGCCACCCTCAACACTGCAGAACACCCCCTGAACTGCCCAACGTGCCTGGAAGGTGGGCACCATCCACTGGAGGGCTGCATGCTCAAATTCCAGTGACAGGCGTGCCCACACCGAAAACTGGAAGAGCCTCAGGGTGTCATCTGAGCCAGCCCCAGCAAGCCAATTCCTGCGGCTCTTGAGGATGGCCATCTTAGCCTTGCCAAGTAAGAAGTTCGTAGGCAGATGACAGCCCCATCAGCTGCCCAACAGGGGAGGGAGAACAAGTAAATGGCCTCCAAGAAGGCCAGATCTAGCACCTCAAGTAAGATATGGAGGGCAAAAACTAGCGGCAATGGCCAGGGACATTTGAGGAATGCATTTAGAGATGAAGATCCTCCTGCACTCCCCTGGATAAAAGGGACAGGCTGCTGATGCAGCTGGGTCTATGTAACAAACCAGAGTGCCAGTGGCCAGTATCCCATGTAGCAACTGCCACTGGAGCTCACTGGTCTTTTTGGAGGTCGGGGGCTTATAAAGCATGCAGCACAGGGGGTGGGCTGGCATGAGCGCCAGTACTGCTATGTGCCTTCACAACCCTGTGTCAAGCTGAGTGGCAAGGACATGGGCATGGCAAATGCAAAGCACACAAAGATACAGGGCCTTCCAGGACAGCGCGTCAAAGCGAATGCCAGTGCCGCTGTCAAGAGGCACAGAAAGAGCCAATAAGGTGCCAGGCCCACCACCCCGGTCACCGTCCACAACCTGGACAATGGGCAGTGGTAGAAAAAGATTGCCCAGGATATCCCCAGTAGCGGGGTCTCTCTGTGCCTGGAGGTGGTCCACCAGGGCAGCTGCCACATCTGCTGGGAGAGTGGCACGCACATCCCCTAGGAAGCAGAAGGCACAGCATACCTCATACCCTCATCTCCACGTTTATCCTAACACACAGCACGTTGGTGTGCTTTGCGCTGCAGGGGTTTTTTGCTACCAGGAAATTCCACTAGCATTTTTTGCCCCAGTGCTGCAAATTAACAGCGTGGGCAGAGCTGACCCTAGGTGTGTACAGGGCCCAGGGCACATCCGCCTGTGCGGCACTTGTGCAGGGCCTGCATGGGGGGAAGGAGGGTGGTGAGCCGCCAGAGTGTGAAGCCAGCAGTGTGCAGCAGCTGCGTGGGGAGGTGGCACCCTTAGCACGTGGCAATGGCACTTTCTGCAGGGCCTGTATGGCAAAGTCTGTGGGACCCCCCTAAAGTGCAGGGCCCAGGGCAATTGCCCCAATTCACCCCTCCCCCACAAGGGATGGCTCTGAGAGTGGGGCATGTTTTAATGTGCAACATGTGGTTTGTGGTGGCACAAAGAGGTTTGCTGCACCATAAACTGCATGTGTCTGATGTCCTGATGTCAGGATCTGGCCCACTTGCCTTTTCTTCTGCGCTTCCTTACATTTCTGTAGCACAGCAATGCAAACAGGGAGGGATGGCTTAGGAGACTGGGAGTGGGTACAATTTTCCCCAAAAGGGAGGCATGTAGGCATATCCAGAAGAACTCACCTTAGAAGGTTTAATTATTTATTTTTAAGTGTAAATGTACAAACAATTCCTGTCTTTTCTTACAGTCCATTTTCAGAGAAATATCAGCTTGGAAACTTGTCATTTATTGTCAAGTCTTCTTTTTATTTCCTTCTTACTGCATGAAGAGCTGGTTGTTTACCTCCCCAACATGATACTGGTAAACAGAAAGCCAGATAAAATCCATTTGGCTGCCTTTTGACTGTGCTTGGATGTCCTGGAGTACAAGGATGAAAGAATAGTAAACATTGTTTATCCCATAAACTAAAAAATACATCACAGTTAAGAGAGAGAGGAGTAAAAAAGGCAGACATCTTCTGGCTGAGTCATCGTCAGCACCATGATTTAGCTACAGAGGGAAATATTTTTCTTTCTTTTTCCACTTTAGCATCTTGAGCAGTGATCACTTGAATGTGTACTGTCCAGAAAGACATTCAAAGTTCATTATGCAAGCCTTTGAAATAAGGAATGGGGCATTGAAAGCTTCCCAGCTTGAGCATGCACGTGCTCAGTGGTAGACAGGACTGAATGGCCAGGACTAGATTTATTTTAATCCCATAGCTGACGGTAATTCTCACCAATTAGCAGTGCCTGAGGACGAAGCATGTGATATTGCTTATGACGTGATATTGCCGTAACATTTTGGTTGCCTTATTGCTCCTTGTAAGAAGTTCAGTAGGTTGTTTAGCCAAACGTGGCTTAGACCAGTTTTTGCTAAATGTTTTTGACTCCCCTTGGAGAATGCTAGCTCTGAGCTTTCACTCATTTTCTTGACTATGGAAATATAATAGAGTGGGTCTTCTGTTACAAAGAACTCACCAGATCAGATTGCCTTTGATACTATTGATTCCTATGTGAAATCTATGGCCACATCCAGATGAACGTGGCCGTGTAATATGCATACATACCACACATTCATCTGCTGTCCCTACTGCAAGGTAGGAGCAGGGTGTGTGCGGGGGGAGGGTTGACCCCGGGGTCAAAACACTCACTCAAAAAACAGCAAAGAAGTGCATGGGTGTGGAGTGGAGGGGCAGCATTTGCCACCCAAAATGGGAGCCTGGCCAGCCAAAGCCACACTCCGGAGAGTGCAGAGTTGTCAGCAGAAGCGCTACCTCCGGAGGAAGAAAGGCAGCCAGCCCCTTCAAAGAAGAGGTACGAGGTGGTCATGGTGAGTGACTCCCTTCTGAGGGGGACTGAGGGAGCGATCTGCTGCTGCAACCCCCTAAACCATGAGGTCTGCTGCCTCCCAGGGGCTCACATCTGGGATGTGGCTCAAATGATCCCAAATCTTGTCCAGTCCTCTACTACCTCATGCTACTTATCCATGTGGGCATGAATGACACAGCCAAGAAGAATCCTGGCGAGTTCATGAGAGACTGCAGGGCTCTGGGGCTGAGCTCAAGGGGTCAGGGGCACAGGTATTTTTCTCCTCGGTCCTCCCTTGCCAGCACCACAACTGAATGGGACCTGGGTGTCATGATAAACAACAAAATTAATTTACCAACTTGGCTTCAAATTGACATTCCCTGGCTGCCTTGGAGCAGGCACCCAGGGTCTGCCATGCAGGCTGCTCCTGCAGCCAGGAAGTTGGGTCGCGCTGTCCCCAAGGGATGCCCGAACACTTTCCTGCCAAGTCTTGGATCTTCCATTCAGTAGTGGGGCTCCCTCTTGTAGCGGTACATAGGCCAGGCGTTACTCCTAGTGGATATTCTTGGGGCTCCTCCTCCATAAAATGCATTTGACAGTGCTATGCACTGTTTGTAGTATCACTGGTTCCATGCTGATTAAATAAATAGCTCCAGCCCAGCCCAGCTCAGGGCTGGAAAGCATGCTCGAATGCTGAGGCACTGTGATTTAACTTGAACAAGGAAGGGGTCTGAGACAAATGATATGGGTAAAACTGGTTTATGAGACTTCTAAGTCTGATACTACATTCAACCAGGTTTATCTTAAACCAAGTTCAGCCATTTTGAAACTAGTTGATGTACCACTGAACTTACGTTCTGTTACAGGTTTAGACCAGTTTCTGATCATTTAAACTGGTTTAAGCGTGTGAATTTGGCCCTAGCATTAGGGAGTAGAATTGGAGGCGTTAAGCATTTGGTAACAGAACATGTAGGTGATATTTTTGTTGTTGGGAGGGCAGTGGAATCGAGGCGTTACAACAGGTGGGACTTGCACAGGTAACTTTTTATTCCTCTCCAGCAACTGGTAAACAAAGATATCTCCTTTTCCTTTTCTGAACAGGGAAACTCATATATCTCTGTCTCTTAGAAAAGGAACTTTGAATTCATGACTCTAGGGCATTTTTCCTGACCATGCTACTGACCCTGGTGCAAGGTTAAATCATTTTTTCTCTCTTTACCCTTTTTCCTCATTTGAAACTGCCATGGGCTATACTCCAGTTAGTAAATGGCAGTACATTTCCAATTTTTTCTGTTCTGGTTGTTATTGCTTTCAATTATTGGATTGCAATTCTTATGTGAATATGGTTCAATTAGTTTGAGGCAAAATTTTTCTTACCCAGAGGACTAGTACAGGAGGGTTACATTAGAGATGTCAGAAGATGAAGAAAGGTTGCTTTTTTAAACACTTTAGTCCCTTATAAAGTGGAGGAAACCTACTGAAGTAATCAAAGTAATTAATGAATGAATGACACAGGTCTCCTGCTTCAACAGAGTTCACCAGAGAACAGGCTGGATAATGCATTTCTAATCTCAAATGTTGCATGCAGGGATTCAGAACATAGAGGTGTTCAACATTGTTTGTGTGACCATGAGGCTGTGTGGTTCTTTGCATCTGTTGCACTGAATTAGACAGCAAGGTTTAGAAAGTCTTTGGGACACATTAAAATTAAATACTAATTAATTTTTTAATTAGTTGTTTTCACATTTTCTGTGTTTCTGTATTTTCTCTGTCTGTCTGTCTGTCTGTCTCTATCCCCAGCACTCTCTTTATCTCTCTCTCTCTCTCTCT
>JAGPOW010002120.1:696689-711428 GCA_030014935.1 Caiman crocodilus | reverse complement strand
TCTACTCTTAAAGATGCCCAAAGTAGGAGCAAGAACAACTTCCCTAGGAAGCTGGTTCCACGTCCTAGCCACCCTAACTGTGAAGTAGTGTTTCCTAAACATTGATGAAGATAGAGAAAAAAAACCATCCCCAGGACTGATACCTGAGGCACTCCATTCAATATGTGCTGCCAGCTAGACATCAAGCCATTGATTACGACCAATTTGAGCCCAGTGATCCAGACTGTTTTCTATCTTACAGTCCATTCATTCAACCTATACTTCTTAAGCTAGCTTGTCAGAATGTCATGGAAGACTGTATCAAAAGCCTTAAAGTCAAGTTATGTTACATCAACTGCTGTTCCTGCATCTACAGAGCCAGTCATCACATCATAGAAGGCAATCAGGTTGGCCAGACATGACTTGTCATTAGTGAATCCACGCTGACTGTTCCTAATCACCTAATCTCTAAGTGTTTAGAAATGTATTCCTTGAGGACCTTCTCCATGATCTTTTCAGAGGCTCAGGTGAGGCTACTTGGTCTGCAGTTCCCCAGGTCCTCCTTCTTCCCTTTCTTAAAGATGGATAATATATTTGCCCTTTTCCAATTGTCTGGGACCTCACCTGATCACTATGAGTTTTCAAAAATAATGGCCAGTGGCTCTGCAGGAACACTGGCCAACTCCCTCAACACCCTCATTTGCATGGCATCTGGCCCCATGGACTTCCATAAGTCCAACTTTTCTAAATAATCCCCACCCTCTTCTTTTGCTACAGCTGGCTGCTCACCTCTTCCCCAAATTGTGCTGCCAAGTGCAGCAGTCTGGGAGCTGACCTTGCTTGTGAAGACTGAGGTAAAAATGGCATTGAGAACTTCAGTCTTTTCTGAATCGTCTGTCACTAGGTTGCCTCCCCCATTCAGTAAAGGTCCCACACTTCCCTGATCCTCCTCTTGCTGCTGACATTTGTAGAAACCCTTTTTGTTAACCTCCATGTTTCTTGCTTGCTGCAACTCCAATCATGCTTTTGCCTTCCTGATTTCATTCCTGAATGCCCAACCAATATACTTATACATCTTAGTTGTTTGTTCAGTTTTCCACTTTTTATATGCTTCCTTTTGGTGTTTTAGCTTACTGAAGATTTCCTGGTAAGCCAAGTTGGTCTTCTGCTATGCTTGCTATTCTTCCTGCCTATCAGAATACTTTGTTCCTATGCCCTCAGTAAGGTTTCTTTAAAGTAAAATCAGCTCTCCTGGACTCCTCTCCCCTTCAGAATGGACTTCCAGGGGTTTCTGTCCATCAGTTCCCAAGTCTGTCAAAGTCTGCTTTTCTGTAGTCCAGGGTCCTTGCTCTGCTGCTCTCCTTCCTTCCTTTCCCAGGATCCTGAACTCTTGTCATCTCAGGGTCATTGCTGCCCAAGTTACCATCCACTACTACATTCCCCACCAATTCTTCCCTGTTTGTCAGCAACAGACCAAAAAAAAGCACAACTCATATACTTGGCCTCTGCAACACTTGCACCAGGATGTTGTCTCCAAAACTCTCCAAGAACTACCTGGATTGCCTGTGCACTGTTTTATTGCCCTCTCAGTAGATGTTAAATCATTTAAGTCCCACATGAAAACCAGGGCCTGTGACTGGGAAATTTTCACTAGCTGTTTGAAGAAATACTCATATACCTCATCCTCCTGGCCTGGTAGTCTATAGCAGACACTCCCCATGACATTACTCCTATTGCTCTCCTCTCTGACCCTAAGCCAGAGACCTTCAACAGACCTATCTCCAGTTTCACACTGTATTTCTGAGCAATTGTGTAGCAGTTTAACATAAAGAGCAACTCCTTCTCTTCTTCCCATCTGTCCTTCTTTAATAGTTTATACGCATTGTAACAGACAGCCCAGGGATCTCTGTTACTTGGAGGGAAAGCATCCCAGCCAGAGAACTCTGCAGGCAGGCAGGGTGCCACAGCTGCAAGTCACCAGGGCAACTGAGTAATTTGCCAGCACCTGCAGGTGGTCAGATGACGAGATGTAAGCAGGGGAGCATATAAACTCAGGGCTGGGGTTAATGGGGTAGTCTCTCCCTAGCTGCCACCAGGGAAGGAGCTTCTGTTCAGAGGAAGTGCTTCTCTGCTTGTTGGCTTTGATTGAGTGGTGACTGGGTGCAAGTCCAGCTGCCGTTCAGTCGGGGCTGTGGGAGTCCAGGACAGTGGAGGAGGAGGAGCGGCAGCAACGCAGAGGGTTTGGAGCTGTGGTGGCGGCCAGCACTTTCAAAGCAATTCCAGAACCAAAACTGAGAAGGGGAATAAGAGAGAAGAAGCAGCAAAACAAAGAGAAAGAACTTGATTATGAGAAGTTGGAGTGGAAGCAGGAGAATGAAGGGATGGAGGGAGAATGGAAGGTTGTTGGAGGGAAGGAGAAGGTGGAACAGCCGGCCACAGGAAAACTGATGGAGGTGGAGGTAGGGGGGAAGATCCTGCAGCAAGAAAGGAGTAGTGGAGAGAGGAGGAAGGAGCTGGGCCAAGGAGGGCCCCAAAAGAAGATGACAGCAGGATCAATGCCCATCAGGACTATGTCCTTTGGGGAGAGAATGACCCCCACAGAAGGGTAAAATTGCAGGTGAAAGTCACTCTGAAGAAAGAGGGCTTGTGAGGAGCTACAGCACTGGGCAGAAGTGAGTTTATGGAAAGGGTCCTCTTTGAGGACCTGGAAGTGAATCGAGGTGATGGTAGTGTTGTTGTAGCATACAACAACTTCAAGATGTAGACTGTGACTTCCTGGAGAAGAGGGCCATGAAGCCCTCTGGAGAAGGTATGCATAAATTGCAGACCAAGAAGAGACAAGGGGATTGTTGTTCAAGGCCGGGGAGAAAGCAAGGGAGAGGGTGGTGTTTCTGAAAATGTTTTCTGATATGTTGAAGCTGTCGGACATAGAAGGATGGGTAGAGAGATGTACACAGAGTATTATACATGGAGAGGGATAAATATAAAATCTGGACAGAGTGATGATGGCAGAGGAGGAGGGAAATAGCGGGGAAAGAAGGTGGGTAAAGCATTTGCCCTGTGTGACTCAAGTGGAGCCCCACAGACAATATATTATGTATTTCACGCAGCCAAAGCTGTGCAGCAATTTGCGAGCACTTTGCTGCCTTTGGCAAATACACAGTGTACTGGTGAAGGGGGAGAAGGCACATAACAGCAAACTGCAAGGAGGAATTCAGTTGTAATATCTGTGGGGGGGAAAGGGGCCTCATACACAAATCAGGTCAGGCAAAGACATTTGGAATATGGGGGTTCCATGTGAAGGAAGGGAAGGATGAAGACGAAGGGAAGGGGTGGAAGTTTACATGGTGGAGGAAACTCTGCAGGGGGAGGGAAGAGATGTAACTGAAGCAGCTAGTGCAATGGTATTTGGGGGGGAAGCTGCACCAGCACAGGAGGAGGGAATGAGTGATCAATTAAGTGGGGGGGGGGTGATAGACACAGCAACAGCAGGGCAGGGAGGGGAAGGTTTGCAAACTGAAACTGGGAAGGGGAAGGAGAGAAGCACCAGAGGTGGCACAGATGGAAGCGAGCAACGAGACAGTGAAGGAGGTTTCATTGGGGAAAAGGAAGAAACCTGTGCTCTGATTAGGAGGCAGAGGAAAAAGGTGGAGGCATACGATGGAGAGAAAGGAAAAGTAGGGGTGAGGGAAGAGGGGGAGATGTTGAAGGAAGAGGAAAGGAGTGGGGAATCATTAAGAGCTAGGAGTGGGGAGAGGGGAGGGCTTTTTGAGCCCAAGAGTAATAAAGATGTTAGCAAACATGACAGGATATGGAAGAGGCATGTGCTCTCCTGCAGGGTCTACTATGAGTGGAAGCATAAAAGAAGGGTGGGTCTACTCTTGTAACATACATCATGGGTTTGACCATTGCATGTCGGATATTAGTTTTGAAGATGTAATGTATGGATTGGTAGAAGAAGGTGAAAGGGAATGGGAAATGCAGATGATGTTAATGTGTATTAAAACAGTGATCTGGAAAGTGTGGTGTCTACTTGCTATGAAGGGGTTATGTTTTTGGGTTTGTTTTTTGGTTTTTTTTTGTGAAGGAAAGCCTGCAACTCGCATATTCAGAATATACAAAGGGAGTGCAAGCACTGGTGTGGGGAAGGCAATGAATATATGGGCACAAATAAATTGGAATCTGTTTTTTGAACCTGGTAGTATTAGATGGAAGGGATGAATGTAGAAAAATGGAGACAGAAAAAAACCGATAGAAAGGAAATGAAGATGTATAAGTTGAGTATCTAGTATGGAGTGACAAATAAGGAACAGATGAAATACGTTATGTTTATGTGATTATATTGGGAGATCTGGATTGCATTATAGATGGAATCTGATGCAAGAGACATAAGATATTTTGGTTATAAATAGAGTTTCAAATGCTGTCTTTTAAGGTGTATATATGTATGACCCATGTAGAGAGGGTAAATAAGAAGTAATGTAATTGTATGGGGGGGATTGATATCTGTTATCGAGGAAAAAATATGCACAGTTAATGTTTATGCAGATGTATAATTTGTGTTTATTTTAAATTGAATTTAAAAAATTCTGTCTAGGATTCTGGGTTAGTGAGGGTTTATACTCTTGCAGCGGTGGAAGGCTGCTACACGTTGGTATTTATGTTCTAGCCCAGGGGCTTGTATTTATGTTGTGTTTATACTGGTGGTTTGTGGATAAGGGTTTGGGGAGGTGGAGGCTCATTAGTATCTGGGGAAGCACTTGACTGCTTTGAGCCCTGCCAGGGGCAGGCTCAGGGCTTTGTGGCTCACTAAGCCTTCGAGGGGCCAGGGGCCCAGGGCCTAGAAAAGAGAAGGGCAGCTAGTGTCTCGAAGCCAGTGGGCCTAGGCTAGAAGGCCTAGCTACATTAAAGGGGCAGAGGCTGAGGCCTCAACAGAGGGAATATATTGATAACACCTGTGAGGCATGCAGCATGGTAAAGGGGCATTTCGGAGTCACGCAATTAGCCCATAAGCCTTTGAGTGCCCTACCCGGCACAGCTGATTGCAGAGGACCAGCCAGGGGCCTGAGTATAGAGACCCAGCCAGGCGTCTGGGGGTGAGTATAACTGGGGCTGAGCAATGATCCATGGGCAGACTCCCTTTATATTCATATATAATCTATTACGGTGTGGCAGGAGAGATGAGGGGAGCTCCCTTGCAATAAAGCAAAGCATGGTCATGGAGCCACCAGGGGTATCACAGCCACCCCGGGACCCAATTTACTACACCCATCCATGACAGTACTCCAAGTCATGCAAGCTCTCTCACCAAGTCACTATTATTCCAGTCACCTCATAGTTCCATGAAATGCAAGGAGTTCCAGTTCTTCCTGCATGTTTTCCAGGCTCTGTGCATGTACATACATTTGAGGTAGCTAGACACTGATCTACTTTCTCAGGAAGAATGAGAAGGCCTCTCCTGTTGCCGCCTCCTCCTGCTTGTGCTTCCTCCAGGTCCCATCAGGCAGAAATAGATATCCCCAAGGGCATCCAGAGAATACACAGGGGAAACCTGATGGATTCTCTGAGACACCCTGAGACGGGTCCACAACATCCAAATTTAGCACAGGGAATCAAGGAAACTCCTATCAGGACACTATCATGAACTCGGACCAAAAGCAGGAAAACGGATACTTGACAGCTGAGGATGTGGGATTAGAATTTTTTAAAAGTTTGATATTCACTAGTTATGACTGGATCTGTGGGGAAGGAGTTATATACATAGACATACTGTCTACTCGTCATGAATTCAATATAAGTATGCAGATGAGATGATAAGGATGAGTACTTAACAATTGCTTTAGTAGTTAATATTTGTCTAAGGATCAAGGAGCTTTGGATGGCTTAGCCTGCAGAAAGCCTAGGAAATGCAAGCTGACAGGCTGGCTTGCAGCAAATTTGGCTTGGTCAAAATCAGAAGCTACTTTCTAGACAGTATAACAAACTAGAGTAAATTGACAGATTCTTGTTTTATTCCATATCTCTGCCCATCTCAACATATGTATACTAATTTTTCTGACTTTTCTTATTTGGGTAATAAATCTTTCTGCTATTTCTTAAAACAACCTTATTGGTAAATATGAATTTTCTTTCTTTTTCTTCTCCAAAGCATTTAGCTATACAGGCTGGCCTCTTCTATTGGAATGGGGATCTGTAATTTCTCACACAAGCCAGGCAACAGATGCAAAGCTTTAAGATGGCAAAATCTGTGCTGGAGCTGAGGTGCCAGGACAAGGATTTAGCCCCTGTAGTACATCTCGGCTTGTTTTTAGTAGCCAAGCAGCTGATTGTGGACAGGGGCTTGAGACACCTCTGGAGGCAAAAGAGCACCCTGCTGTGTCACAGATAGAAGTTACCTTGTTTAGAAGTGTAGGATTTAGGGGGAAAATAAAAGAGTCTGCTGCATATGACAACTGTAAAAACTTGGACAGTGTCTCTTGCACAAAAAAGCAAGTCAGTGGCTGCGGCAAGAATCGGCTGAGGTAACAAGATGCCACAAGAAAATCAAACTTCGCTAATGCCTTGCAACACATTAGGCGTAAGAGTAGTGGTGCCCAATACCAGATCCATGCCATAAGATAATAACAGTCCTCAACCTTCTACCACACCTGAGAATTGATGGTTAAAAATATTGGCAGAGACCTAACACAGTCATTGCATAAATGTAAGAAGACTCACAAGTCAGAATACCTTTCTGTAGTAGAAGCCTGCAAACTATATCTACATATCAATTGAGCTAAGTGTCGCTAAAGAAAACAAAATAAATAAAATATCCATTTCAAAAGAAAGCCTGTAACAGCCAAAAATAAGCCAAGGTGCATTGAAAACATGATGGTAAATATATCCTCAGTAACAGATTTTTCCCAAACCAAACCTCTGATATCAGTCTAAAGTTTTATGCACATCAGTCTACTAACTTCATTTAACCCAAAATGAACTCACCCTTATTGTTCCAGTAGCCTTTGATCCCCATCTTGCATTTGCAGAATAGGTGGTCAATCTCTAAATGCTTATTATGCTAAACCAATGTGTATTCTCCTGAAACACACAACACCTCTCATTATCCAATGGTCTCTGATCTTCACTATCTCCATGAGCCATTTGATGCACTTGTTTATCTGGCTCCATTGTTAAAACAACTACTGAAAAATAGTATTCTGTGATCAACTTCCTAATGGTATCTCATTCAATCAATATTCATCCTATTTGGTTCCAAACTGATCAAAAGCTTGCAAACTTCACAAACAGGATACAATTGCCTTGCCTGCTTTTTCTGACTTTGATTAACCAGCTCTCAAGAAGGAATGCTTTGAAGCTATACAATTAAAACAATATAAAAAGCAATACAGAACTGCCAGCAAGGTGTGTGTGGTCCAGGAAAGACCCAGGAAGCCATACTATGCCACCCAGCCAAAAGTGAAGGATCCAGACTGTGAGGCTGTACAAAAACTGTTTCTTGTGTGCAGGAGGACAGAGTCTCCTGCAGCTAATACAAGGACTGTGTGGAAATATAGCTCACTTTATATTAGGAAAGAGTATTCTTCTGTCATTTAGTTTTGTAACTTATTAGTCATTATTAAAGCAAGACTTTATGCTATTTATCAACTGAGTGTTGTGTCAATTCATAAAGCATTACGTTTGAAATTTGGTTTCTAAGTGCAACAGGGTTGATTTTTTTTCTTAAAAGGAAAAATGACCTAATACCTTAATGAGTTCTAATATCGGTCTTGAGAGTCAGGCTTTCTGAGAGAGGGGAAAGAGTGTTACTCTAATCTCAATATGGGCTCTGGACCTTCTCCATCCCCTTGCAAAAGACTAAGGTCAGAGTTTGCTATTTGACCAAGGAAGCTTTCTTCTCTTTACAGTAGCTAATTTTAGTGTGCTTAACTGAATTTTCCAAAATGTTAACCAAGTGAACCAGCTGTACTTCTAATTCTTTTATCTCTTGATTTGAGCTGAATTGTGGGTGTCTTAACATTTCTTGCACATCAAAAGAAAAAGAACCCTACAGGCTTGACGCAGTGATGATAGATAATACAATTTAAGACCTACAGCACACACTTTGTTGTAATCAAAGGATAAGCAGAATTGTCCTATTCCAGAGAACTGTATAGCAAAGGCTACCTCAGGAGGCATGCACAGGGAATCACCAAAAGGACCAATATATAGACCATGGGCAACTAGCGCCACCTGAGTCAGGGTGAGCACATGCCCCCCCACAGTGGCCAGTCAGTGACCAAGGGGGGGATCCCCCACGACAGACTGGGAAGCGCAAGCAGGGCTCCCCAACGCAGCCACAGCAGTCCCAAAAGTGCCAGCGGTGCTTCACCTGGTGCCCCCACTTCCCAGCCGGTGCTCGCAGGGAGGGCACTGGTGCTCCAACCTGCCTCCCCTGCTTGTTGCCTAGGCAGGGAGCACTGGTTATAAGGGGGTACACCAGCGCTCTCAGGGGGGTGCACATGCACCTCCCTAATGTTGCCACTGATATAGACTTGGGTTGAAAGGTGGCTAGAGGTCAGAAGTTCTACTGTTCTGTGGTCTGAAAATGGTGAAATGTGATTTGCATTTGTGAGTAACAGAAATTGCATCCAAACAATACAGGGAATAAATTAATTCCTTTTTCTTTTTCTGTTGTTTAGTAGTCAAGCTGAAAGTACCACTAGGTTTCCCATGTTGTTCAGCACTGCAATAAATCCCTAGGAAGAATTAACAAAACATAATTCAGGAGATGAGGATGCTCAGTAGGTCAGTGGACTACCTTTTCTTGGTTGAAACTTAGGTTCCATCCTAACATACAGAACTTTTCAGGAAATCAGTTAAGCTGCCTGCTCTGTTCTCAACCCAAACCTGCTACACCTAAATTAGTAGGTTTGGTCTAGACTAGGAAAGCAGGGTAGGGATACCGCAGGTCTGGTTTGAAAGACTTTGGTAGAATGGCAGAGAAATTTGTCTAGATACAACACAACATATATATACATGTATAAGAAAGTAATTCTATTAGTATTAATAAATGAGAGTTAGGAACATGCATTAATTAAGGAAAAAAGACCCAAATACGTAGCTCAGGTTAGGGCTATTAAATCCTTCTTTTCATGAGTACAAACTTCTAAGATGAATAAAAGTCTGTTACTAAAGTTAACTCTTCCTGAAACTGAGCCTACAGTACTTTCAAGTACTAGGGGCAAATTTTAGGATTTTTTTTCTGAATTCAGAATGCTTGGTTTTATCCATTTGGGTCCTTTTTTGTAACAGCACGAAATAAAAAGAACATCTCAATTATTTTTTCTGAAGCAATGACAAAATGATGATTTGAAAAATGGGTGAAAATGCATCAGAATAGGGCATCACAGTTATTTTCAATAGCAATTCTTTGTGCTCTTAGCACAAGCCAGGATTAGTGAAATCAAACTGCCTAAAAGGCAGAAGAAGAAATGGTATTTTCTCAGTTGAGTGGTGGAAAGTATATGCAGCCAGTCATTGCATTGATGAACAAGAACTTCAGAGTCTAGTGCTGTTAATTGCAGCTATTCTGTTCTTTTATGCCTACACTTGTCGTCATTGCATCTGGGCATGTTATGCAAGTAAAAATATATACCTACATTTTAAAATAAATGAATACAAGTCTATTCAAGCTCAGATCAGAATAAGTAAGAGTAACCTTTTTGGTCAATGACAGTCTAAAGAGTTATTTTTAAGATGTTTTCATTTGCTGCGTCTCAGCAGACTTTGAATTAAAATCTTATTACAGATAGTGAGATACATATTATAAAAGTAGAGAGCAAAGCATACAGAAAACTTTTCAGAAATTCAGAAACACTTAGGGTTTGTTTGTTTTTTGGGAGGTTTTGTGGTAAGACGTGTCACACCATCATTATATAAGAGCTAAAGTGGACCGGCAGTTGGAATCCTGCCTTGGATCAAGACTAATGAGATCCTTCAGGTGAGGTTAGTTTGTGTACTGCTGATTTTCCTGTGAAGCCCAATGTGTGTGTTCTTTTTATCACAAAGCTCATTTATTGCTGAAAATCCCAGTGAAGCAAATTTAGCCTCATTGCCAAGAATAAGATGTGCTAACAAGCTTCTCTGCCTTCAGAGGCATATTCAGAAGTGGTATAGTGGTGTGGCCTCATCCTTTTTTTCCAACCATGCTGCTATAGCAGCAGCTGGGGATTTAAGCCTGGAAGAAGGTAAATATTCTCCTCTTCCCCTCCCCTCCATGCTCAAAGGCATGGGCCCTCTCCTTCTAAGTAGGGGTGAAGGGAGCTTCTGCCTACTCCAGCTGGATTGTATGGGGCTGTGCTCAACTCCAGACAGTGGCAGCAGCAGCGGTGGGCAGGTACATGTCCATTCTCTGTCTGCTCCCTGCCAGCCCAGGAGCAGAAGCAGGTACAGGGAGAGGGAACATGCCCCTGACCACTGTCCCTGCTGTTACAGTCCTTCCAGCACAGCTACAATGGGCAGGAGCTCCTCTCACCCCCAGGACAGCACCTTGCTGGGGCAGGCAAGAGATGTGGAGGGGGGAAATGGGAGGAGAGGTGATGAGGAGGGGATGTGCCTCTGAAAACAGAGCGGAGCAAGGGGGAGGGCTACTTATCTTCCTTGGAACATAGTTCCTTGGCTGATGCTTCTGCTGTTGCCTGCCCTGGTCGGGAAGGAGCACGCGAGCACCAGTTGCTGAAACTGCTCCCGCTTTGTAAGATCCTGTAGCTGTTTCTGTCTGCCTGGATATAGTTTCTCACAAGTGGAAAAATAAAAACCCAGCAGAAAGGAAAAACTGTCTAACCTTAAAATAATGTCTGACGGTCGTTATAAAAATGCCTCGTGGACTCCCCTTCTCCGATTGCATTCACTTGTCATCTCTAAGATGGGCCACGGGAAAGGATTCTCTCTTTCACTAGATCTGGACACTGACATTTCATCTCACCACAATCCATCCATTGTATCCTTGTCCTGGATGCTTGCTCCAAAACCAGGCTGCCAATGGAAGTTCTCTTTGAGGCCATGGAACCTGAGAGTACTTCTGCTCCACCATGCATGGTGCCTCTACAGGTCCTCATCATTTGACTCCAAAACATTACCTTTCCTCTTCTCCCTTTCCAGGCTGCCTTGCCCATTGTTTGGGATTCCCTAATCTCTCTCAATTCAGAGGAAGCAGAAGACACCATCATCAACACACATTTGTTTCTTTGGAGGATCCAGAAAAATACACCTCAGAATGCAACCTCTCCTTGCCTCTGTGAGGCAGCCCACTGAATGTTTGGACTATGAAATTCCCTATTTGAGAACAATTCTCCCAACACCCAAAGCACTGGGCCTCTGTCCATCACAACAGAGGGAAACTGTACTATGAGACTGCTGCCCACCATCTCATAAATGCTTTATGAGTGCAGCACATACGAAAGCCCTGCAGGTCAGGAGGAACTACTACCCCAACACTGGAAGATCATTTTTTTTTTTTTTAAACAGTTCATTATAAGTAGAAATTATCCTTGCCCCTTTCCCGTGAGTCATACTAAAAGTTGCCCAACAGTGACACTGAAAAGACAGCACGTCTGAAATATGTGCTCAACTGACAACAGCTCTAGACACTGAACGAGCAGTTTCCATCACCACCAGATATTCTTCCCCACCCCACCATGTGCTCTTGTAGTGATTACAAGACCTACAAGTAAAAGGCTATCTTGTGGCGCTGATATAATCCAAAGATACCTAATCAATTGGTGCTTCATTTAAATATTTACCAGGAGATCATTTTTAATGGAAAAATTTCTTGGTAAATACTGGCTATGTCACTGTAATTCTGCTGTAAGCACTTCAATAACCAATAACAACCAAAGCTGTTATTGGACATGTGCAAAACTAAGATTTGAATTGTAAAGTACTGCTGTTTTGAGGTTCTGCTTCACCTAAAAAGCTCCTTTCAAGGATTAAAAGTACATTTTATTCACATAAAAAATGGTGAAAAATTGTTACACAAACTTTCTATAGATATGAATGTCTATTCTCAGTGCAACCAGGGAGATGTTCACCTGGAAAATATAATTTCTAAGACAGCAGTGAGCATAAGTAAATAGGGCTATAATAAAGCCATTGACTTTCTTCTGTTTGATATAACGTTGACTATGACGTTCGTTGTAGAAGAAAATCTGAAGCGGCTCAAAACAGGTATGATTTATCTGTACATGAATAGGCCTTGCAAATGAAAAGTACAGTTCTAAAATCTGCAAGGAAAGCTTTGACTAGCCTCTTAAAACTTATTTAGCAATCAAGGCAGTCAAGCACAGGGAGGGGCCCAAGAGACCAGTGAGGGCAGGACAGGGTTAGAGTGCCCACTAAGGGGTGCCATGCCTGTTCTCCGAGGCAGATCCTGTCACAGAGCCCCACTGAGCAAGTCCCCACCTTCTGTGACTGCTGTTTAGGTGCAAGCTCTCCAGACCCCCTCCTGCCATGCTGCCCTGCCCCAGAGACCCTGGGCACTGCACCAGCAATTGTGGGGGGGAGGTATGTGGCAACTAGACAAGACAGGAGTCTGTGGGCTGCACGAGCCCCTCAGAGTAGATGAGGATTGCAGACCACTAGAGCTGGACAACCCCAATCTAGTCCATCCCTGTGTCCAAAGGCAAGATTACCTGTACCTAAATCATTACTGACAGACATTGGTCTAACTACCTATAGCTGAGTAAAACTTCATTCTACCAATGCAGCAATCTCTTATCAATTATTTATGAATCCCAAGGTGCCAAGGCAGCCAGTTTTCCTTTGGCGTGTTGACTGCTAGTAACAAGTTTCACAAGTAAGAATTTCAACTATGAAATTCCTAACTTCAGAAAGGGACATTCCAGTCAGAACATAAGCTTATTTTATTTCATTCTTTTTCATTTCTCTTCATTTTTTTACCCCAAATTTTGGGGTAAAGTGTCCACACCTGAGGATAGGCTAGTGATCCAGGCCAACCCTGAAAGACTTAGAAAATAGGTGGATGTAAACCTGATGACGTTCAATACCGAAAAATGCAAGGTACTCCACCTTGGAAAAAAACCCGCAGCACACTTATAGGCTCAGCAGTGCTACGTTTGCTAGCACCATGGCCAAAAGAGACTTGGGGTTTATGACTGACCACAAGATGAACGTGAGCCACCAATGCGATGTCACAGCTAGTAAAGTGAGCAAAACGCTCTGGCTTGCATCCATAGATGCTTTTTAAGCAGATCTCAGGATGTCATCCTCCTGCTGTACTCGGCCTTGGTGAAGCTACAGCTGGAGTGCTGCATCCAATTCTGGGCTCCACAATTTAAAAATGATGTGGAAAAGCTTGAGAGAGTCCAGAGGAGAGCCATGCACATGATCAGAGGGCAGGAGAACAGGCCTTACGCTGAGAGTTTGAGAGCTATGGGACACTTCAGCCTGCAAAAGCACAGACTCAGGGAAGACTCAGTGGCTATCTTTAAGTATAAGGGGTATACATCAGGATCCGGGGGAACACTTGTTCACCAGAGTGCCCCAAGGGATGACAAGGTCAAACGGTCACAAACTCCTCCAAGACTGCTTTAGGCTGGACATAAGGAAAAAATTCTTTACTGTCTGAGCCCCCAAGGCCTGGAACAGACACCCTCCAGAGGTGGTGAAAACACCTACTCTGGACTCTTTTAAGAAACATTTGGATGTTTATTTTGCTGGGATCCTTTGATCCCAGTTGACTTCCTGCCCCTCAAGTGGGGGGCTGGACTCAATGATCTTCTGAGGTCCCTTTCAGCCCTAAAGTCTATGAAATCTATGAAAACTATGGAATAAATTTAATATGATGTTTCAACTATTTCCCATGATCCAAGTGCATGGTAAATGGGAAAGGAACAAAGGAGCCATAAATACAAATGGCAAACAAGGAGGTGGAAATTGAATGGGTTCTTGGTTATAACTTGCAATAAAAAAATACATGTAATTGTTTCATTAACAGATATGTCAGCAGAAAAAATCATCATAATCAATTCTCTGTATGCTGAACACAAATCTGTTACATTATTATGCTAGCATTAAAATAAAAAAGAACTGATTGTATTATATATATATGTTACTTGAGAGGCAATTTATAAATGGAGTCGTCCAGCACACTAGATCTTAGCCTTAATCTATTACAGCCTAGGACATGGTGAGCTGGGCTGACTCCCTATCTCCCACGCTAGATTTCCCTAGATCCCCATCTCTCACGCTAGACTCCCAGCTCCCAACCCAATCTAGCACAGGGGATGGGAAATCAGCCCAGCTGTTTTAAATCAAAATGAAATTAGGTACAAAATGCTGTTCCATCCAAACCTCGAAATTCAAGGCGAAACGGAATGGTGCCATTTCGCACAGCCCTAATAAACACAGTTTTACTGCTAAGTCCCACTGGCAGAAGTTGCCACAAATACCAGAGAGCAGCTCCTAGCAACCAACCCAGATATAGCTGGAAAGGCCAGTCAATCCAGCCATTATGACACTGTGGAAGCTATAGAAGACTCTGATTCAGCCTGATAAGCAGGGCTCTGGATTTTCGATTCACAATGGAAAAACAGGGTAAAACCTCATTTTAAGGAGAAAAAACGAATTTTCTCCTTTAAAGGAGAAAAGCACAGGAAATGGTGGGTTTTCCCCTTGCAGGCCGGCAAAGTTGCAGCCTGCAAGAGGCTGGGGGAAGCAGGCAGAGGGTGGTCAGGCAGAGGGCGCTATCTGCATATATATATA
>JAGPOW010002120.1:685651-696589 GCA_030014935.1 Caiman crocodilus | reverse complement strand
CTCTCTCCCTATATATATATATATATATATATATATATATATATATATATATATGCACATGTATGCATGCACATGGCAGCCTGGAGGGTAGCTCCCACAGGTAAGTCTGGCAGGGCAGGAGGCGGCAGGGTGGAATTCTGACACCACAGTGAGGGCCGGAAAGAGGGAGTTCGGCAGGGCTGGGGCTGCTGCCCAGCTCGGGCGGTGCATGGGACTTGGGGCCCAAGGCCTGAACACGTGTCCACAGGGCCCAGGCAGGGAGTGGGACAGGGCCATGGGTAACTTGTCTAGGGGTTGGGGCAGGACCATCTCCCTACTGATGTGCGTGCCCCTGAGGAGGGCATATGCTCCCCAGACTGGGGGGAGGAGGGGAGACACAAGCTCCCTGCCCTGTTGCCCTCTCCCTGGGGCCTCTGTATCCCATTGGGTTGGACACGGTACAGCAGGGTAGAGCACAGCAGAGAAACTCAGTGCTACCACTGGGAGCCCTGTGCCACCCTGGTGAGGCATCCCCCTGCCCACCCAGCAACAGCAGGGGTGGTGGTCAGGATTTATGCCCTTCACTGCTGCTGGCCAGACACGGGGAGACTTGCCATGGCACAATGGGGCTCCCAGCAGCAGCAATGAGCTTCCCCACCCAGGCCCACCGCACACTGCTGCATCAGGTCCTGTGGGGTGGCTGTGGAATGAAATGCACCAGCAGAGCTACGGGGTTGTTCACGGGGAAACTGGGGGCAGCAGGATTGAGGCTTTATGGTTGTGGAGTTAGGGGCACAAGCAGTGGGCCAAGGAGCTATGGGTGTTGAGTGAGGGGCACCAGCAGGGCTGTGGGTAGAGAGCGACGGGCAACTGCATCAGCATGTCAGGGCTGCTCAGCGCCACAAACCAGCAAGGAGGGATAGCCAATGGAGCTGCACTCTGGTGAGTGAAGGGGTCAGGGGGAGCTCTGATTTTCCATTATAAAAACCCCAAAATAAAAACACCAAAATGTATAGGTATTTAGAAATTATTTTATTGTCATGATTGAGGCCCTGGCAAGCTACCAAAATGCTTTAAAATTGTAAATATATCAATAAAACATTGTGCTCAACTGATACCTATTAGTTACATATTAGTGTTGTTCAATTTTAATCATGGAAAAATGCAGACTTTGGGGTTTTTAGTCAGAGAATTTGCAGTGTTTTCCCTTTATATCAGAGAACTTGCTGTTTTTAAAACAGAGAAAACCAGGATCCCCAGTAATAAGGCATCCTTGAGATCTTGATATGGGGTTAAAATTATGGTGGCCCAAAGGCTAAGTTACATGCTACACACTTAGACTATACTAAGGACACTGAAATATGAGCATCTACATGTGAAAGCTCCTTAACTCATGTTGTGTCCTCTGAGGATCTCAAAGTTATACCACTTCAGGCAAAAGTTAACACTGAGCAGTGGTATTTACCTCATGTTAGGGTAAATTTAGTCAGCAACATGGAGATAAAACAAATGATTTTCAGTCCTCCAGCATCCCAGGATGCACCACTCCCAGCCCTCTTTCCCTCTCAACCAAAGCAGGGATAAAGCCCAGATGCCCTGGCTCCTAGCCATGGCCGTGCTTACCAGTCCTCTAGTGGCTAGTCAGAGCTGTATAGGCAAGAAATGGTATTAACCTTTAACTTGTGACTGCTCATAACACCATCTAACTAACAGCACTCTACATTCAAAACTTGGTCTAAACAGGTTTAGTATGGTTTAAGTGCAACTTTACTGTAACACTTTCCATCATATTTTCCATTCCTTATTAAATCACCAAACTATTTTGGCTCAAAATTTTCCATGTTAGGTATTTGCCTCTGGTTGTTTCAATATTATTGAACGTGGCTAGGGGAAAGATGTGGTGTTCTGGACATACTAAAAAAATTCTTATATTCATTCCATTAAAAATAGCTGTTCCCAACACTTTTTATTTTTGCAAGCCCATTTCTATTGTGGGTAGTTTTGTATGATCCCATACATGCAGTTCCCACAGTTCATGTACCTGCACTCAGCTGGAAGACTTAAGATTTACCTTAGCTGCTCCATTCTAGTTGTCTTTCTGCTCATTCTTATCCTGCAAAAGGGATGTCAATCATATGGCCTATGGGCTTATTGCAGACTGGACCCACCCAACTCTGCAGTTTGGACTGGGCCTGTAGGGATCGTTTCCATTGCTTCTGGAACCTCTGCAGAGGCATTAATTCCCATGGTTTTCACTTGGCTCTGGAACCAATGGATGCTCACCTCCCCCAGAATATATATCCACCACTGAAATCAGGGCTTTTCATTGTCCCTGACGATTAAAATATGGGCATGGGAGAGAAGCCTTCATGGGGAAGGAAGGAAAGTGGCAGCAGCATTAACTCCCTGGGTTCTTGAGCTCCACCAAAATAGCAGCTCCAGCAGTCATGCCACTGCTGACAGTCATGAGTTGCCTGGCCCACAGGAAGTCTTGTGGTCCAGATCCAGCCCATGGGGAAGTTGTGCAGATAGTTTTCAAGTTTATAACGTCTACTTGGAGTGAATATCCTCCTCAGAACCATTACTTTTTATTGTACAAACTGGAACTTTCCAAAAGAGATTATGACTTACTAAAACAAAGTCACGAAAATGTTGACACAGTCATAGCTATCATGGAAGCAGCAGTGAAATGTATCAGGCATGGTTTCTTTGGTCTATGCCTGTAACATGCACATGAGAAGAGACTTTGGGACATGAAGAAAAGCCCAGTGACTAAATACTAGTGGTCCACAGTTGACTATTGTGGCTTTTGGATCAGGCCCTTGGGGTACCTATACACATGCCAGATGTCTGGTCTGACATGTGACAAATAGCAAGTATTGGAGCAGACTTGATTAATCAAGTCTGCTGGAGCATGCTAATTAGCACACTTCAGCAGCCTCCACATCATGTTTGTTCAGCATCTTTGTGCTCAGAAGTAAAAGATTCTAGACCACGGGACTGACAAGCTTTTAGGCTAGGGATAGACATTCAAAAAGCCCGAGCCTGAATTGATTCAATCTTTGTAGGTTAGTCTAACCTGGCTAGACTAAACTATTTGTAACCATACAGATGACCCAGAAATGCTGGCACATGCCTGCAGCAGCTGAAGCTAGAAGCTGTGGGGGCACTTAAGTAGCCCTCCCTCCCTTTCCCTAGCGCTGAGCTGAGGGAGGGGTGTGTGGCCAGGCCCTGGCAGAATGCTCTAATTAGGAAGGGGTGCCCCCTCTCCTTGACAAGAAAGCATTTATCAGCTTTGTTATCAGCATTTAACACCCCATCAGAAAACAAAGCCGCTCTCATTGGTTCAAGCTCTTCTTAAACAACTTTTTCCAAAGGAAAGGAACATTCCAAGAAGGGACATTACCAGCTACCTTTTGATTAGCTCCAAAAAGGACACAGTCCTGTCTGCCTTTGTCCCATGTGGCACAGCACGGACCATAGTTAGCATGTGGTATACTAGCTAATGCTGAGAGGTGTCTGTATAAGACAGAGGGGAGGGAGGGAATCCAGGCAGATGCCTGCAGTCTCTGTTGGAGTCCCAGCCACAGAGCAGAAGGGAGGGGCCAGCTCCAGCTCTGCTGTAGAGCAGAGAGCCCAGCCCAGAGCATACTGTGATGCTGGGCGAGTCTCCTTTAACTTAAACCTGGTTGAATGTAGTATCAAACTTAACTGATTTGGGTCAGACCGGTTTCTGCAATGTTTGTCCCAGACCCCTTCCTGGTTTCTCTCAAAGCTGTTTCAGCCATTTTCAAACTCATTTATGTGCAATGAATATCCATTCTGTTACAGGATTAAAGCAGTTTCTGATCACTTAAACTTGTTTACGTGTAATGTCTGTCCCTAGCCTTAGGGATACTGACCCAAAACAACACAGCTTGATCTGAAGCTGGCTGGTGCTTCTAACTTAGCTGCCATTTCCCATTATCCCAAATCATGTATGACCTGACCACCATTGAATGCTGCACAATCCCTCTGCTGCCAAAATGTTGCCAATATCCAGGCCTTGTGGTCTGGATGAAGTTGCTTAGTAGGCCACATCTGGCTCACAGGTTGTTGACACCTGCTCTAGACAAAAGTCCTGCCATCAGAAGAAGGGTTGCAGAATAACCTGAACCAAGGGGAATAGAATGATTTCCACTGCCAGATTCAATGAGCACAGAGGAGACATGCCACATGTCCTCACAAGTCTCTCCATGCCATGGAACAGACAAAAGCAAAAAAGCAAGTGAATTTCTAAATCTTCAAACCTCAGCAAAGGAGAATAAATCAGGTATGGATCCATTTTTCTAAGAAAGCACACAGGCATGCATTGAACACTTGTCCTCTTGGGACTCTGCTTGTAATTTCTGCAGCAGCTTGGAGAACAGCTCCAATTTATGACTACCCTTTGCCCTTTAATTACTTTCTAATTCAGTGAGGAAAAATGCCCTCAGCAGTGCCTTACATGCTGTGTATGAAGCTAAAGAGCCTCAACTAAAGTTTCCTGCAGTGTCCTGAGGCCATTCTACAAATAATGGCTGTGTACATTGTGTTCTAATGGCTAGAGACCTCTGTCAGAACAATGTAAGCTGCTCACAGCCCACACCTGGGAAGCACTCTTGGCAATAAGTGGTTTGGACTTAGAACCTATTAAGCAATTATTTGTGAGCCTTCGGGGTATGTACACCCTGAATACCCACTGGTGTGTGGAAATGGATGATAACAATTCCAAAATTATGTCTTTCTATCTTTATAAACGTTTGGGTATTTTGATTTAATTTGATTGACTGCAGAACGAAGGGGCAAATATATTTGGGCATTAGAAGGACTGTAAGAACTAGACAATAAACCAGAGCAAAATGTATCAGTACTAGTTCAGAAGAGACCCAGAATGGAAATAGTGTATCAGTCCCTAACCACATGCATCATTTTTTCCCCCACTTTGCAGAGGGCATTTAAAAACATTTTGCCAATAAGTAAGTTCATGTGGAAAGAGATGAATTCTAAGGATCCCCAGCTATGACACAGAGAACATGGAAGGAACAGTATGCCCTGTGGCTTTCAGCCCTCCTCCACCACAGGTCCACCAGATTCTCTCTACGGGATTCTTGTTCTGCGATAAATGAAAGCAGTAAGGAATTAAGTCAACAATTAAACCCTGAAGTTTGTTTAAGGAGTTTTTAAAACTAAGAATTAAATACATTATACTAGTATTTTGTTGCGTGATGCATCCGGCATCAGTTTCATTTGCTAGATTAATGTGAAAATGATGGAGATGAGTATTACTTATTTCCTTATATCACCATGCATAACCACCTAAGTTGCTTTTTTTTTTTAGAAGGAGCACTTTAATTTAAAAGTGTTTTAACGGCATGTATTCAGTGCACATAGATTTTAGAGTTACTTTTTTTTTTTTTTTTGATTACCCAGGAAATTTATTTCCAATTAAAACTACTACGCAACTGTAGTATAAAGTCTTCCTTTAGGTACTCCCTCAAAATCCCTATGTCAGAATGCATGGGATCCTACAAGTAAAGATCTTATCATGCTCCGCTACGTGGATTAAAGTCAGACTTTAGCTACCCATAGTGCTAACCCATGAAATTACTGAAAAACCCCAGGACTCACCAGCTCCTGCAGCAGCCTCAGGGCTTCAGGGGCCTCATGCAGATCCCCCCCATGCAGTGTGGGCCACTGGGAGGCAGGGGTGATCCCTTTTGCTCGGCAGCACCCAGTGAGTCAGGGCTTTTTTTTTTTCCAAAGAGCTAGGAGCTGGGGTGGGCGAGTCAGAGATTCAGCTGCAGCCAAATCTCCAAATTAGGTTCAGCCCAATTGATTCAGGACAGTGATTAAAAAAATAAATAAAAAATCACCAAATCAAATTATGGTCCCCCGAATAGGCCAAAATACTAGCTACTTTGCACAGGTCTACCGGTAATAATATACTCATGTAGCACTTCTTATCCCAATAAGTTCCATCTTCCTCTCCCAAACAATACCTTCCTAGTTCAGGGAACCAAACATTAAGTGTTTAAGATTAGGAAGAGATCAGCACCATTGGCAAGTTGTACCATTATTGTCCACTGCAGTTTTTGACCCCTCTTGAAGCAAATGGTTTTGAAGGAGACACTGGCTTAAAAACAAAACAAAACAAAAAACCCCAAACAACAACAACACCCCCCCACAAAACCCGACAACTCATCAGATCCATCCTGGTAAATCCTATGAAACTTCCTAAAGATATTTAACTGCTTCCAAGGTGGCCCATAAAAACCTAGATAGTTTCATTCAGTAAAAAAATATGGCTAATAAAAAAAGTCACCTATTACAACCTCACGATTACCATCTGTAGAAAATTACCTTTTCAGCTAATCTGCATTTTAAACAATGATATTAAATTACCAGGCTAGAAAAGTGGGGTTTGGTTTGTTTGTTTGTTTGTTTGTTTGTTTTGGGGGTTGTTGTTTTTGTTTTTTTACATAATGTCAGAAAAAATTAATGCAATTTCTTTATCGCAACATGAAATATTAATGAAGCGTCAGACCAATGTTTTCTTCAAAGTGATATTCCTTGTACTGTTTTAAGCAAGCAATTGAGAGCCTGAGTCTGCAGTCTTCTCACTGGGTGCCTATATACATGCTCTAGGGTGGGAAGTGGGAATCTGTTTCAATTAGAGTGGCTCTCAGGAACTGCCCTAATTGAAATGCCACAGCTTCTCATGTATTGAACATCACACATTTTAAAATGGCTGTAGGGATGTTTCAACTAAAGCTTGTTTGAGGAGTTTTAGTTAAAACACTCCAGCCATCATTTTGAAATGTGGGACGCCAAATACATGAGCCACTGCAGCGTGCTGAAGCATTCTAGTTAGAACGCTCCAGCAGACTCAATTAAATTAAAACATGTTGGAGCACACGTATAGGCACCCACTGGCCTCAAAAGGTGCATGTATGTTGCTTACATGATGTTCTCAGCACCATCCTCAACCTACCTACTCCCCATCCACATATGTGAAATCCAGAAGTGAGACAGGGCAGCTATGGGAGAGAGATTCCCTGCTGCTACTATCAAGATCTGTCTCCAGCATGCCTGAGAGTGGGTGTGAAGGGGTGCCCTCAGAGTTGCTTCACTGGCTCATCTGCGAGTCTGGGACATTGAATGGAAAAGGAGGAGCAGATAGCCACAGCCAAGGAACCCACTGATGGGGCCACTCACCTGCTTAAAATTAGCCACATGTATATGCATTTTCTGTACTGAGGCCTTAGCTAATCCCTGCTACTACTATGTTGCCAGTCTCCATTATAATCACACAGCTTTAATGGGGTACCAGCCAGGATAATAAAGTAATTAATTATTCAACTATACAACACAAAATACAACTGTAACTTTTTAGTGAATTAGTTACTTCTGCATCACTAGCATGTTTGCTAGGATAATTGGTTTTGTTGCCATACAGAAAAAATTCAGAAAAGATATTTTAATGATGCTGGGGGGAAAAAGGTGGAGGGCTGCAGAAGGAAAGACAGCAAAAAAGACCTAATGTTACTTCAAAGTACCTTCCTCTTTGAATTGTAGGAGAAGGGCAATTTAGGATAATCCTAGGGGCCAAATATTCCATGGCAATAAAAAAAAAAAAAAACTCATTTGCTGCCATTTACAAAACTTGTAAGGGAAGTACAAGGTCTTGAGAGGGTGAAACACTGAGTGCTATCTGTAAGGCATTAAGTGTTCTCAACTTATTTTGAAGTCAGTGCTATTTCAGAATATACATGTTCTATAAATTCTATCAGCCAAATAGAATATTAGGAATTATCCTGAAGAGACTTGAAAACAAATCAGAAAATGTCATTTTATAAATCCCTGGTATGTACACTTCTTGAATAACAGATACAGGTCTGGTCCCTCAACCTCCAGAAAGTAATCGCAGAGGTAAAAGAAAAAAAGCAACAAAGATCATAAGGTGTATGGAAATGATTCCTTCTGAGAAGCAGAGCAAAAAATATAAATAAATAAATAAATAAAAATGGCTAGGTCTGTTCAAATTAAGGAAGAGACATATGTTGGAGATTTATAAACTAACGTTTAAAGTAAACAAGGATTTACTATTTATATCCGTTCATGTATGTGAGCACTAAAGTTGATGGGATGACCCTTCACAGACTAAAAGTGACTATAGGGCTCTGGTGAAGGGCAAAGGGGCTCAGATCGTGTTCTCACTGATCATTCTGATCAAGGGTGATGGCCTACATAAGAGCACATGAATCCCAAAGATCAATACACATGTATGTAGGTAGTGTTGCCAGCAAACTACAGGGGACGGAGATAAAAGCCCAGAGATAAGAAACAGGTAACATAAACACACACTCAGGTAAAAGGAGACAAGAGGAGAGCTCTAGCCAAGTTCTCAGAGGGAAACTAGAGCAATTAGCTATTCACCCAAGACGTTAATCCACTAATATAAGCAGCATAAGGAATAAGCAGGAAAAGCTAGAACTCCCAACATGATCAAGGAAGTATGATATAATTGGGATAATGATGACTTGAGGGATAGTTCACGTGACTAGAAAACCATCATGGATGGGCATAGCTTGATCAGGAACGACAGACGGCAGGGAAGCAGTGTTGCTCTCTATATACAAGAGATATCCACTTGTTCCGAGATACAGCATAAAGCAAGAAATAGGCCAGTTGAAAGTCTCTGGGTTAAGGTGAGAAGGGAGAACATGAAGAGGAATGTCATGGTAGGTATCCACTATAGACCATTAAAAAAAAAAAAAAAAAAAAAAAAAAAAAAAATCGATGAGGCTTTTTCAAAACAACTAAACAGAAGTATCCATATTGCAGAACCTGGAGGATTTTAATTACTATGACATATGTTGGGAGGGTAGCACAGTGCCCAAGCAATCCAGTAGGTTTTTAGAGTATGTTGGGAATAACTTTTTGGTACAGAACATCATAGGCAAGAAAACTTTCAAACATAGGTGAATATAACATTGCTGTAAACTAGGGGTCAGCAATGTTTTTGGCCACAGTGCCTAACACACCCACAACTTCAACTTTTAAGATGTTGGTGTGCCAGGGACAGACAACAGGGGAGCTACAAGGGGCCCGATCTTTGTTGTGCAAGTGCAACTCCAACCCCTTCCCAGCTGTCTACCCCGAGGCATGCACGCATCTGCCACCAGCAATAAGGCAAGCCAAGCCAGGGCTCTGTGGACCCCACTGCAGCGACTTACAGCCCCCTGGCTGTCTGCCACAGACAACCTGGGCTCTGGGTAGGTCCCTAATGCCTGCCATGAACCCCAGATTGCTCACAGTAGGTGGCAGGGAGGCTGCAAGCAGCTGCACCAGGGTTTGCAGAACCATCGTCTGGCTCGTTGCCGGTGGCAGACACATGCACCTCAAGGCATATGACGGAAGGGGCTGGGACTGCAGTGCCACAACACAGATAGGGCCCTTCACAGCTCCCCCGTTGTCTGCCCCAAGGCACATGTACCAAAAAAAAGCCTGTGTGCCACACTTTGGCCCACAAGTTGGGGAGTACCCACCCCTTCTGTAGACCCTCATAGGCCTTAGGATGCTAGGTTGATTAGCTCAAGTTCAGTTGGACTGAGAAGCAAAGCAAAGGGAAGAAAAAAAGCAAAGGAACTGGTAACAGGTGAAAGAACATCATAGGCAAGACAGCTTTCATGCATAGGTGAAAAAAATCACCTAAAGTAGGCTGGTCGGTCAGCTTGAGGTCACATAGCACTAGCATTGTATTTTCATGCTGTGTAGATCTGTTCTTACTGCAGAGGTAGGTTTATACTGTCAGAAATAATCATATTTTCTGTGTAACAGATGAGGTACATCAGATAGTCAAATCAGAAAGAACAATTACATATTCATGATTAGATAGCATATTAGGTATGTAAATACATCTGTTAGCCTTATCCAAGATCTCTTTTTTAATGAGATTTTTAAATCTGGCAAGATAATTGAGACTAAAAAAAACAGGTCCATCTCAGAATCTTCGCTCTTCAGCCTTCATTGCTGTTCTTGCTGAATTGCTCATTTGCAAATGAACCAAGATCAGTGCTTCTTTGAATCCTGGTAAGAAGTTATTTGCCTAATAAATCAGTTACCTGTTAGCAATTTAAGACTATAGGATTCCTAAACATTAAAGATTAATTTCCTTGCAGGTACTAATGATTCTGTAATTCCTTTACATTTTAGGAGTATTTGATTATTTTTAATCCAGATGCCTTACCCATATTGTTTTATTATTCATATACTATTTATATTTCATTATTAAAATTACCATTACAATATATGTACATCTATTTCTTAGAATACTTGATTTTGATGGGACAAGCTTCTCAAACCTTTCTTGGAACTCAGAATACCACTCAGGGTCAAGAGTGATGGAGAAAAGTTATTCTCAAGTTGCTGCTCATAAAAAAAGAACAAATTGATCAAGAACATAAAGATGAAAGGCAACTTGGATGAGTGATCAGGAAATGATAGACTTCAAGATCTTAAAGAGAGTAAGGAAATTGTTAGAGAGAAGGTTCAAGCTGGACTTCAGGAGACCTTACTTTATAGTTAGGGCTGCCTGGCTTTGGAACTGGCTCCCAAGTGAGGTGGTACTCTCTCCTACCTTGGGGGTCTTCAGGAAGAAGCTGGACAGATATTTGGCTGGGGTGATATGATCCCAGCACCTGTTCCTGCCCAGGGCAGAGGGTCATAGACTAATAGAAGTAGGGTCGGAAGGGGCCTTGTAGATCTTCAGGTCTGACCCCCTGCCTGGGCAGGAAGAAAACTGGGCCCAAGTGACCCCAGCCAGGTAGGCATCAAGTAGCTTCTTAAAGACCCCCAGGGTAGGAGCCAGCACCACTTCCCTTGGAAGTTGGTTCCAGATCCTAGCCACCCTAACTGTGAAGTAGTTCCTATGGATGT